>BMAU01019422.1:0-375000 GCA_019973935.1 Trichonephila clavipes
ATCTCAAAGGAATGTTTGAAATCCCGATCGACTCTTGAAAAATACCGACAAGAGGATGATGACAGTTGTACAACAATATGTTTTCTCAATTTAAAAGACTTTACGTTTGGCTGTCGAACGGTAAAGTCGGGCGAGATTCACTTGATTCAAACGACCCACGTGCCCATGCTGATTTATGAATTGCCCCTCGTCCAGTCTTAGGTGTCGAGCCAATCCCAATTTGTTTCTGGAGGAGCTTTGAACCGTTTGACCAGATGCTCTATCATCGGAGGTACCCATTTTGGAACCTCACACGGCGTATCCGATCCCGGCTAGAACCCGTTACATCTTGTTGACCGGTGCAAAGACAATGTTTGGTGTGGACATTATCCCCGAAAGGATACTCCCAGCTCCTGGAGAGATATGGATTTTCCACCTGGGGGATTTCGACAAAAGGAAACGCTTTGATCAAAAGGCTTACAAGCTACCCACCTCCGACCCCGGCTCATGTACCGGCCGAGACACACAAACGACCTTTGGAACAACAGCTCAAGCCTTTATCCAAAAGAAAAGAGTGATTATCACACCCATCATTCAGACCTTCTGTGCCTTCTGTGAGGATTATCAAACCTTCCACGGCCCTTGTCCACCCCCTCAACCTGTGAGTATTCAGATCCGCCTGAGCCAGACAACATCACAGATCCTTTTACCAGATCCACCTGTGGTCGAGACGACATCTCAGATTCATCTACCAGATCCACCTGAGCAAACAACATCTCAGATCCTTTTACCAGATCCACCTGAGCAGACAGACAACATCTGAGATTCATCTGCCAGATCCACCAGAATCGACAACATCTCAGATTCTTTTACCAGATCCACCATCTAATCAGACAACATCTCAGATTTATTTACCAGAACCACCATCTAATCAGACAACATCTCAGATTTATTTACCAGAACCAAATGTGGTCGAGGCGTTGGAGCCGACCCTTACGGATGACTCTTCCATAGATCAAACATGTCGTCCGTATTTGGAGACTATTTGCCGCAAGGGATTCCCTCGGCGCATATCCAAGATCCTCAGGTGCTGGACACGGTGCCTTCCCTGTTTGATGAGAATAATGATCTCATCTCGTTTTTGGATTATTTTGAAGCAGGGTTGGCCATGGAGCAACAAGAAACTCCCATGGATTTGACCATGCCCCGAATGAAAAAAAAAGTGATAAACACTACTGGATTTAAAGTGATTAAACCCTTGGATCTGTCTATTCGCAATGGTTTGCATTGCATGTAAATATTATGTTGATGTAAATATTATCTTGTAAATCTTGTAAATATTATTTTGTAAATATTGTAACTATTAATTTGTAAATAAATTTAATGTTTGCCAGAAAACAGTCTCATTTTTTTATCCAAAAACATACCAAGTTTGGAGACAAGAGCATGTAAAAAAATGGTTTCGGTACAACACTTGTTGGACCAGTGTCGACAACGCACCACGATCGTCTTGGGAAACCTGGGTCGGTGGCCGGATCGAGTCACATATTACGAGCCAGATTATCCTTATACCATCCTGTTTGAACCCAATTTTGGGGTGCATATTCCTCGGTCGTTTGGAAAAACGGTGATTGTGTTTACGAGTCATTTGGATCTGACCTGGGATAAAGGGGTCGAATTACGATTCTTTCAAGTGGGTCGTTCTCCCTCTCACCGAGTTTGGGAAGCATATCAACCTCACATGACGGATGCGTACAGTGTGGATTTGACAGACTGCCCTCGAGTCGCAGACGTGTACGTGAAATGGTTGACGTGGTTGGACGATTGGGAAATGCATCGAGACGATCCTGTGCCTTGGCGCATCGTGGGTCTTCAACCTTGAAACGGGCTTTGGAACACCACGTGCAGCGCTCGCATGAAAAGGCTTTGGCGCATGGAATGCCCTCTGACGTCACGCTCCTCGATCATATATAAAGCGAGCCCTTTGCCGCTCGAAATCATTCTGCTTTTTTGAAGCAACATGTCTGTGTTGAGTCAACCCGCCTATTTTGCGCATGCCAACGTGTTTCATCACGAGGGCAAGCCAGTGCCCATCGAATTGTCCATTGCCACGATTCCCAGGGATGGCAGCGATCCCGAGGTGATGTGCATCACCGTGAATCATGCCGGGCAACCCTCCAATCCCAAAGATGTTCGATTCAATTGCCAAGAAAATGCCCGTCTTCGTCTGATGCACCACCCGTTACCCAGAGTGTGCCCGTGGAATACTTGCCCTTTTGCGTGAGGGGCAAGTTTAGTCAGTTGGCCCGAGGCAACAGGGGCCTGATGGTGGTCAAAGGATTAAAACAACAAAAGATATTTCAAGAGCTCGGACTGTATGCCATGGCCCTGGAGAATCTGCCAGACTTTAAAGACATTTGCGATGGAACCTTTCCCGACCCCATGCATGAGGGGGTGCACGAGGAAGACGACATTTCATACTGCACCATGGTAAAATCGTACCAATTTGCCAAATACCTGCAGCAATTTAATAAGGTGCATGCGGAATGGAGCTACAAAGTGTCGGCATTGACACAGTAAAGGGACAGTGGCCCGGAAAAAGGGGGATCGAATCGACACAATGGTCGATTCGGTCCCCTTTTGCTGGGTCACATAACCGTTTGCTGTTGTACCAAGATTGAAAGGTACATTTTAAAAACTTTTGCTGTTGGATAAATTGATCTGTATTTTTAAAACCGTTTGCTGTTGGATGCACCAAGATTGAAATGCACAGTTTAAAAACGTGTGCTGTGGATGCACAAGATTAAATTTATCCGTATTTAAAAACGTGTGCTGTTGGATAAATTTATTCGTATTTTAAAAACTTGGCATTGAATCGTGCTGTTTGATTAAATTTATCCGTAGGGTGGAACCTTGGTGCTGAATCGTGCTGTTGGATGCCATCAATGTCTGGTGATTCAAGATTGGAAAAGCATCAGCCAATAGGAATCGATTCACGTGACCCCAGTAGAGTATAAAAGGCGAGCGCTCAGCCACCAGAGACATTCTCACTCAGCAACATGTCTTCTCTAGCGTTTTTTCGCTCATGCTAACGTATTTCACCATGGTGGTCAACCTGTGCCGGTCGAACTCTCCATTGCCAGCATACCGGAGGATGGCACAGAGCCCAAGGTGATGTGTATCACGGTGGATCACACCAACCTCCTCACGACAGACAAAGACAGACGAGCCAACCGCTACATTAACGAACGGCTCAGCCTGAAAAGTCACCTGCCTGGATCCGTGCCTCTCGAATACTTGGATTTCTGCGTCCGGGGCAAGTTTGGTCACCTGGCCCAAGGAAACAGAGGCCTCATTGTCGTGAAGGGCTCAGATCAGCGGAAAATTTTTGAAAAGTTGGGGCTTTTTACGATCAATCTGGAAATATTGCCCCATTTCCGGGATTTGAATGACCACAGCCTGCCGGACCACCTGCACGATGATGTGCACGAGGACTTTGACATTTCCGAGTGTACCATGGTGAAATCCTATCGATTTGCACGATACCTGCAGTATTTTAATAAGCTGCAGGCTGAATGCAAAAAACAGACGGCTCATTTAGTAGAGTGAGTGAAAAAAAAAATTTTACCGAAAAAAGGGGGATCGAGTCGACACAAGAGTCGACTCGGTCCCCCTTTTTTCAAGACACACAATATGCCAACATTGGATGGTATCTTTTTTAAAACTTGCACCAGTCAATAGGAATCGTTTCACATGACATTATTAGAGTATTAAATACACCAAGATTGGAATAATATATAGATTAAACTTACCTATTGTCGTCTTCACACCCAGATGTAAGGGCTTGTCTCGTTGAGTGGGCATATCCTCTGTTTTCTCACCGAAATTGGAGGGCTTGTCTCGTTGAATTGGCATGTTTTCTCACCAAGATGCATCCATTTCATTGGACCCCTTCACGATGCCTCCATTTCATTTGACATGATTAAATTTCATTTGACCCCTGTTTAAATTTCCTTTGTGGATGACCCCTGTCTCAATTGTCTCTCTGGGATGGCATGAAACATTTTCTCTCGCCCCGTGCTAAAATATTTTTGGGAGAAATCTGAAAAATTTTACCTTGTCCACACATGCTTACGTCTCCCTCACACTTTGCTTCAAATTTGAGACACTAAAACCCAAATTTTGACTAAAAAAATGAGGTGAAAAAAGGACAAGAGTCCTAAGCCACAACGTTCCTTTGGAATCGAGATAAACACAATGGGGTGAAAAGGGACACAATGCATTCAAAGAGCCGTGGGAACGTTCCTTTTGGGGAAACAGGAAAGGGAGGGTGTGGATAAAAAAGCAGGGAAAAGGGACAAGAGTCATGTAAAAAGAGTCGTTGGAAACGAAAGGTAGGAACTAAAATAGGGTGCGGAGAGGGTTTTAAATGAGATTTCGGGTTTTCGATTTAAATGAGATGGTTTTCGATTTAATGTTCGATTTAAATGAGATGGTTTTCGATTTAAATGAGATGGTTTTGATTTAAATGAGATAATTTTCGATTCAAATGAGATGGTTTTTCGATTCAAATGAGATGGTTTTCGATTCAAATGAGATAATTTTCGATTTAAATGAGATGAGATAATTTTCGATTCAAATTCAAATGAGATGGTTTCAAATGAGATTTTTTAAAATGAGATGATTTCGATTTAAATGAGATGGTTTTATTTCACGTCATGAAAGGGTCAGATATTTTTTCGACCGACTCAAATCAGTCCCAAAGGGTTTCTAAAGCGCGCTTGGTATGGAAAAATGACAAACTTCAAATGATGATGTGGGTTTTCCTTTCAGAACATAAAAGGCAGGAATATTAACAGCAGTATCTGCCTGTGCTGAATGAAAACTGTTCATTTTACAGAAACTGGTAGATAAGTCACAAGCGGAGTAGTTATCAATTATGTTATGTGCGATATAATGAAAGTTTCTTGAAGTAGCTTCCCTCGTGCATTTGTAATCTATGGTTTCAATTTTTCAAGGCCGTCAATGTTTTCGTTTCGACTACGTACGGAACCGTGATTTTCATTTAATATTTAATAAAGGTCAAAAAATTGTTTTAAGAATTATCGCAATCATTTAAGTTTTTTGAAACATAGAATGACCCATTTTCAAAATATTCTCCTTTTGTGAAAAATACTTCTATTATAATACTATTTTGCCTGTATGTCAGTGCTTCTCAAACTTTCAATACTGGCGCCCCTCCCCTTTTCGATCACAATTTTTATCGCCCCCTTATGCATTTAATAATGTACTGAATGCAATAATAATGCACTTTGACGCTAAAGCTACAATAGGCGATCTTAATTTTAAACAATACAAATTAGTAACATAAGTATTAAAATTTTGTATACTACTTTTGAGCAAAAAATAAATAAATAAATAAAATAATAGGATAATTATTATGTTATTTTTCTTTTCTCTAATTTTCAAATTGAACATATTGCAAAATGCGGTGGCTGCTTATAAGACAAAAAGAGAGATCTGCTAAATATAGAAAAAGAACTCAGAGGGTGAATTTCTAATCATAAGCATTAATTATAAAAACTTTGCTTTAAAAGACATGCCCATGGAAATCGCTAATACTTATTAAACTTGTTCTTAATTTAGTATTAATTAATTAGTTATAAAATACTCTGTGCAGCACTGATGCATTAAAAGTATACCGGCTGAAGTTCCCGCTCTTTGCACGAGTTCACATTTATAAGAAAATAAAACATTATTGATATAATAGCTGAATTGTAAGGAAAGCAAAGCCAAATGCTCGACAATGTTTACAAAAATGTAAAATGATTTTTTTTAAAAATGGTTGCTCAATTGATAATTAGTTTTAAGCCAATGGTAATTTTAAGCCTCACAGAATTAGCATTTATATTTGATGTTAAATAATGAACAATAATATAAAATTCCGATGAAGAATAACTGTATTATTTTTAATATTTAAAGCGAAAAGACTTCAACATGTTTTAACCCGGGAGCAGACGCGCACTCGATACGGTCGAGCGGGGTTATTGTGTGAGTCATACTAATCCTTTTTTATAATTATTTTATTGTACACGATACAAATAATGATTCCAGTGAATAATTTAATTAAGAGAAAGTTTACTTACCTACTTTCAAGGACTTTTCAATTTTTCTTTGGTAACAAATAAAGTTTTGCCAGAATTAACGATTTCGTAATCTGTGCATCCCACGTGACCACTTCTGGGTAAAAAGTGTATTCATTATGATTATATGAAATTGTGTAAAACATTTTTCGCGTTATGCTTTATATGTATAGAATACTCGTAAAAATAAGTCTTGGCCAAGTAATCCTTCAAAGTTCTCTCCGTGGTTTCCAAATATCATAAAACTCTTTTGCATGGACAAAAGCGTAACAGAGAAATACACATTACTTACAACGTCCCTAAATGAGAAACAAATACTTAAGAGAGGGGTCATAACTAACTGCACCAATAACTTAGAAGGTTAAACAGATTACAGCTATAATGTGCAGTATTTCAAAAAAAATGACAGTGATGAGTTTTTTATGTTCCGAAATTTTTTCAATTCTGTGTCTGGGATCTGTTTTTTCTCTGAAAGAGTTGTATGTTAGGTTTAAACAGAAAGCGTAATAAAAAAAAAATCTCTCATCATGGGATTACAGCAAATCACACACACACACACACACACACACACACACACACACACACACACACACACACACACACACACACACACACACACACACACACACACACACACACACACACACACACACACACACACACACACAAAGTTTTTTTATTTGATTATAGGATCAAAAATTAGGTATTGAAGAAGTTTTTATTTTTGTTGATTTAATATCGCGCGCCTATAAATTATATGAGAGTAAAAGTGCATTTTTTATTATGTCTGAAAGTATTTTGTTTTAATTCATTCTAGTAAATTAATTATTTTTAAATCTTTTATTTTCGATATGCTAGCGCCCCCCCACAGTTTGAGAAACACTGCTGTATATAGCACAGACCTCTGTACAGAGGTTTAACTAGAATTTTTGAAATATATAACTTAGAAGCGGGTCTATCCATGTTTTACGACAACAGAGGGAAGAAATTTTAAGAAAAAAAAACGCCGATAATTATTTCAGTTGGTTGTAACTCTGAAAATAATGTGAATTTTTCAAAAATCATAGTTGAGCCTCTCTGTACAGAGGTCTGAGCTATATGCAGGCAAACTATTATTACCGTAAAATCCGGTGTATAACGCGCACTCATACTTTCAAGCTGCATTTTATAATTTTTAGGTGTATTCGTCGTATAACTCTCTCGCACCCCCTTTTTTACGAAGAAACAATAAGTATGCGTGTACAATGCTGATATGTTTTTAAGCCATTTTCGAGGTATTATTCCAGGATTTTGAAAAAATGCTATACTTTTAGAATCAGAGTCCTTTAAATCCATTAGGCATGTCATTTTCTTCAAGTAAACAGTATTCCGATACATGTAGAAGTCTAATTTTTCTTATGCTCATCTCTTTTTTTTTTATTTTCGAAACTATCATTCTTTATACCCGGCGTATAACGCGCGCCCGCAAATTTTGATCTTATTTTTTGTGTTAAAAGTGCGAGTTATACGCCGGATTTTACGGTATAATAGAAGTATTTTTCAAAAACGGAGAACATTTTGAAAAAAATGTTATTCTATGTTAATTTTTTGCCGAAATATAATACTTAAATAATTGTTTTTGTCAAAATGTCCTTAAAACAATTTTATACATGTATTCTAATCTAAGTGACACTAAATATCATGAAAATTATCCATTTATGCGCTTTTTTAAAATCACGGTTCCGAACGTAGTCGCATACCTTAACGTCACACTATACACTGGTGTGCAAAAATTAAGGACGAGACGGTTTTTTCAATATAACTTTGCGCAAAAGCTTTCCAAATCAACACATTTAATACCGTAAGATCCCCAATACGTAAGGACATGTGTAATGTAAGCAACACTTACTAAAAGAGAAATCAGAGGGATAAAAAGAAGCTTGATTGAAAAAGTAGCATAGAGCGCAATGCGACTGAAGGCCGAAACATCCCTGTGATGGGTGTCCAGCAAGAAACATCCGGTCTTTAGTAGGGGATATGATCTCCCCTGACTGCTAGGCAGGTTTCACAGCGTCTGCCCATGCTGAGAATGAGGGTGTCAATGAGTTGTTGAGGCATTGCTGCCCATTCGTCTTGCAGCGCCAATCGAAGCTCCCGAATCGTTACTGGTGGTAAGGTACGAGCTGCCAAGCGTCTGCCTAGAAAATCTCATACATGCTTGATGGGATTGAGATCCGGAGATCGTGCTGGCCAATCCATACGTTCAATATCCTCACTCTCTAAGAGCTGTTCGGCAGCTACTGTGCGATGACATGGTGCATTGTCGTCCATGAAAAGGAACTGCAGACCCATAGCGCCTCTAAAAAGACGCACATATGGAAGAAGAATCTCGTTACAATAACGGGACCCGTTGACTGAACCTGCGTCGAAGATGTGAAGGCCTGTACGACTACCAAGCATGATGCCTCCCCAAACGAGAACACCGCGACCTCCATACCTATCCCTTTCAATGATGTTCGAGGGATGATTGCGGCTTCCCCGCTCTCTCCAGATGAGTATGCGATGAGAATCGCTACTCAAACTGAATCTGCTCTCATCTGTAAAGAGTACTCGTTCCCATTCATTGTCTCTCCAATTCCGGTGTTCCAGGCACCACAGAGAACGCCTTCTCCCGATGAGCAGGCGTTAAAGGTACACACCGTACAGGGCATCGTGCAAACAGACCACCACCGTGCAGTCTTCTGGCCACGGTAAAACGCGATATCGGTCGTCCAGTCGCCTGTGTCGTGTGTCGAGCGATTTCTCCCACTGTCTGCCGCCTGTTTCTTCTGGCCTGTAAGACAATGTACCGGTCATCTGCGGGTGTGGTTCCTCGTGGACGACCACTACTGAACTCCCGGATAGCTGTTCCTGTAGTTTGAAATTGTCTCCAAAGTCGTGAAACGATGCTGTGAGCAATTCCGAACTCTGCAGCCACACTTGTCACACTGCGGCCTTCCTCCAACTTCCCAATGATTCGACCTCGGGTAAAAGGATCCAGATGTCGTCTAACAGATTGATTATTCGCCATTTCTCGCTGAGGCAGCAACTCGGTGTGATTTTAACTGTTATACGGTGTGCACAATCTCTTTGACAGAAATACTGATCTTACACCGACAACATGCTTTATACTACTCAGACACTCCCCCATTACGTCTACCTGCATATCTGCGCATGTGCTACCGTACATCACCTTACTTAATCTCCTGATTGGTCTTTCTGTCCGCTCTGCCTCTTCGTTCAGCTGATATGCTAATTTTTCGACTTCGTCCTTAATTTTTGCACACCAGTGTAAAGTAACACGAAGGCTATTGGCGACGGACTCGTAGTTTTGAGCCTTTGTCAAGTGATGAGGACGTCACCTGAGATGGCACCTTCCTCTCCTTATTATCGCACCACACAAACGAGAGGACATTGAGTCTCGACAGTTTTAATGAGCATCGGTCTCCTCTACACTTCGGGTCTTCAGTGGCACCAGGATTCGAACCCACGACACTCTCACCTCGAGTTTGGGACCTTAGGCTACCTACACCAAAGATAAGATCGCAGCTGGTGTGAATGTTTGTTGCATGAAAAGCATAATCTTCATGTCTCGGCCAATGTCTCAACATCTCCACGACAGAAACATATTCTTTAAGGGGTTTCTCTCTCTCATTTATAGAAATCTCCCAGAGTCAAATCTCAGGAATTTTTTTTCGAGATTCGATGGACGTTCTGTGCTTTTCTCGATTTTACATGCGGTTACATGCGAATACACAGAAGAGCCAAAAAAATAAAACAAAAAAAAAACTGGTACACCTGCCTAATATCATGCAGGTCCTCAACGAACACGCAGAAGTGCTGCAACACGACGTGCCATGGATTCGATTAAAGTCTAAAGTAGTGCAGGAGGTAATTGACACCATGAATCCTGCAGGGCTGTCCATAAATCAGTAGGAGTAAGAGGGGGTGGAGATGTCTTCTGAACAGCACGTTGCAAGGCATCTCAGATATGATATGTTCAATAATGTTCATGTCTGGGGATTTTGGTGGCCAGCAAAAGTGCCTAAATTCTGAAGAGTGCTCCTGGAGTTAATATGTAGCAATTCTGGACGTGAGGGGTGTCGCATTGTCCTTCTGAAATTCCCCAAGTCCTTCGGAATGCACAATGGACATGAATGGTTGCAGGTGATCAGACAGGATACTTGCGTACCTGTCACCTGTCAGGGAAGTATCTAGGCATATCAGGGGTCCCATATCACGCCAACTGCACACGCCTCGTACCATCATAGAGCCTCCACCAGCTTGTACAGTCTGATGTTGACATGTAGGGTCCATGGGTTCAAGAGGTTCTCTCCATACTCGTAGAAGTCCATCAGTTCGATTCAGTTGGAAACGAGACTCGTCAGACTAGGAAACGTGTTTCTAGTCATCAACAGACCAATGTTGGTATTGACGGGCCTAGGCGAGGCATACAGCTTTGTGTCGTGCAGTGAACAAGGGTACACGAGTGGGCCTTCGACTCCGAAAGCCCATATCGATGATGTTCCGTTGAATGGTTTCGCGAAATGGAAATGTACCAGTTTTCTTGGCTCTTCAGTGTAAATCTTGCTCTGAATCGTTCAAATAACTTATGCACCTCTGTGTGTGTGCGTGGTCATTTCCTGATAAATTTGCCTTCTATTTAGAGTGGTGTGTAGTTCTGGTAATTTTACCACTGTTAAGAATTGCGAGGTCCGTCGCCAATAGTCTTTGCGTTATTTTAGAGAACGACGTTAATAAACACTCATCACGACATCTTTTTATGCAAAGCGCAGCTGCGGTAGAATAGGGGTTATGTTCATGAACTCGTGGTCATAGTGTCACAGGTTTGAGTTCTGTTGCCATTGAAGACCCACCATGAAGAAGGAGCCGATGCACGTTAAATCCGTCAAGGCTTAGTATCCTCCCATTGGTATAGTGTGGTAGTTAGGAAATTGAAGTGCCAGCTCTGGCGTCGTCCTCTTCATTTGACTGAGGTCTCTCGCCAATAGCCCTCGTGTTGCTTTATAGTGAGACATTAATATAACTCTCCCTCTCTTATTCTATGAAAAGCGCCTCTTTGGGTGCATCTCGTATACAGTGTATGTTCCAACTTTGGTTGAAATCTCCCCACTCGTTTTAGCTGTAGAACTTTGTTTGTAGGGGAAACTTAGATATATAACCTTATGCTTTCAAGCATTTCGAGGACTTCCAGTACTCAAAATTACAACTGTTAACTTTCAGCAAAATATTCACCTATCAAGAATGCAGAAATTTTCATCAACTTTGCTTTTCCCTTCCTTAAACATGCATTAAAAAAGCAGTTTAATATAAATTCACATCATTATATGAAAATGTGTGATAGAAGGAAATTCTATAAGCAGACAAATAAGATTATTTTAGATATTTATGGGTTTTACAAAATTTCAACAACTCAGTCGAGTTACTTGATTCCTGTCTCTATTGCAACGTTTCTTAGCATTTCTGGGCTTCAAATTGGTAAATTTTGGACCACATTTTTTTTAACAGTATGTTTTTAAAACCGGTGTTTTTTTTTATTAAAAACAGCAAAACTTGACTAGGTATTAAAGAAGTACTATATAAGGGAATTGTAGCAATTTTATTATATTTACATATAATAATATTTTTAACCAGCAGGGTGCTTAGTGTGGCTTGCCTTGTACGCCAAAGGTTGTGAGTTCGACAAGTCGGTGGACTTTTATGATGCAGGAAACTGACAGCGTCCATGTCGTATGATTATGTGGCATGTTACAGATCCCTAAAGCGCCTATTTAACATTTTATATTGTCAGAGCTGAGGTGCCTCCCCCTGGGGAGGAAACTGGGAGTCAAAATTACATTGCGGTGATTAGTATTCGACATATATATGGTGAAATACATAAAATAAAAGTACCAATAATAAATTATAGTTTTAAAAAAACTAAAAAAACACACTTTTATAGTGTGTGTGAATATAGAACTAAAAAATAATTCTTAATATAAGAATAAAATGATTAACGAGAAAATTAATGTCATTGTGGTAAAAGCGTGGGGTGCTTTGTATGAATGTGTGTTTTTTAGTTTTTTTTAACTGTAATTTATTTTTTTATTTTTTAGTTCAATGTACAATAAAAGCCTGTTTTTTTTAGTTTTTAAAACTATCATTTATCCTTCAGTTTGATATTTGGAACCGGAATTCGTGGCTGCTAGAATTAGTCTTGCTCTTCAATGGATATTAACTAACGTGTCTGAAGGGTATTTATCGTCTCCGTTTACGGGGCCTCGGATGAGTCCCATATCGTTATACTTCAAAAATTCCGTCTCTATAGAGGCAGATCTAACCAAAGAAGAAATACGTATTAAATGTCAATCATATTACCACATTTTAAACGTATTGCTATAATATTAATTCGTATCATCTCTTCTAAAAGTATTCCTTTATCAACATAAAAAATATTTAGGAGTTAGAGCGTCAATTTATTACGTTTTAAACGTATTGCTATAATGTTAATTCGTATCATCACTTCTGAATGTATTGCTATATAAAAATGAAAAAGAACATAAATTATTTGTTTTCACACACGCAGGAGTTTTTTTTTATTTCCATTTTCAGAAAAACTAGACATATTATGGCTAACTCAACCACCCTCTCCTTTCTCACATAAAGAACACATTTTGTTTGCTTTATTTGTATTAATAACATGCACTTTCACTTCTTTTTAAGTGAAGAGTCTTTTAGTCGCTATATCTGGAATTAGTCTCCAAATTTGGAAATGGAGTATGGAATTAGTCGCCAAATCTGGAAACGATGTAATGAATTAGTCGCCAAATATTGAAATCGTTATTTTTGAAGATACCTGATCAGGGCAATGGAACAATATTATGAAACTATTGTATGGTCATCGGTCCTAGACAAATGTGCAAAATTTCGAATTAATCTGACCTTTTAAAGTTGGTAAAAATTGTGAGTCCACAGATTCCATTACATACAACTGAAACTTATTAAAACGTGTTAAAAAGTGATGCCAGCTCTCGGGGAATATACTAGGTCTGCAATGGTAATTACCAATCCTCACAGTCTCATTGGAAAAAAAAATATGTATCGTATTTTTCTGTATATAATTTCGTTGCGCGCCATCTCGATAATGTGATAAAAAACATTTTCCATCTGAAAAGCTTACAATAAAGTTTTGAAAGAAATGCCGTTTATGTTTTATAAAATAAGTAACAGATGGCGCCGAAAGCTTTCACGACTCGGCTGATGTATTTTAGTTATAATTAGTTTTGTCTAATTACGTTCAAAAACGAATTCGGTTCCAAGGAAAGATATTACAGTTCCTAGTCGTTAGCGTCATTTCGCATTCTGTCTTGACCTGAGATGTTTCGTCCTGAAAATATTCATATTCGTATATCGTCATGTTGAAACAAAAGCTTGTAAATAAATTACACGGCAGATTTTAAACTAAACGTTACGAAGAAAAATACCGAAGCAGGAAATCGGGAAACTGCAAGATTGTTTAACGTTGATGAATCAAATATTCAATTGTGGGGAAAAACAACAAAAAACAAGGCTAATTTTGAAAAAATTAGCGACCGACGTAAAAGAGTTGAATGAGTGAATGAATATTAACGTCGCACTGTTCAGCTACACGAGGGCTTTTGGCGACGGAATACGTAATTTTGAACCATGGTCAATTGACGTGGACGACACTTGAGATGGAACCCCCTCTTCTAACTACCACGCCACACTAACGAGATGTTTGAGCTCTGGACAGATTTAACGTGCAACGCTGCCCTACACGGCGGGTCTTTAGTGGTACTGGACTCGAACTCGTGACAAGGCTAGCCACAATCCGATACCTTGACCACTCAGCTGCTGCAGCCTCCGAAAAAAGGCAATCGCCGTGGTAAACCTCACTGGCCAGAATTATAGGAAGAATCAAAGGTCCTAAAGGTGTTGAAATTCATGAAAACGAGAAAGGCTGAATGAATGAGGAAAGCATGATGTCATGGCTACACACAGAGCATCTGGTGAAAACAAAAATAATTTTTTTTTCATCCCAAAGCTTTTTTAATGAGGACTCGATGAAAGTACAGCTTAGTGAGAATGTTAAAAATGCCCTCAAGTCCGCATCTGAAAAAATTGTAATAATACCCGGAGGACTGATAAAAAGAAATTGCAGTCTTTAGACGTTGGAATTTACAGATACTTAAATTGAACACTCAGAAGTTATGGGAAAAATGGATGCCTGATGGAGAAAAGAATTTTACAAAAACAGGAAAATTGAAGCGTGCCGCGAAAAGATGGGGGAAAATATGAAAACATTTCCAACTGGATTTTGAAAGCGTGGAATGAAGTCCCGGAAATTGCGATAAAAAATGCGCTTTGAAAATGAAATATTGTTGACAAAAATGACTAACAATGAAGACTCGTTATCTCTTTATTATGATAGATGAAATAGATCTTTCTCAACAAAAATGTAGTTCTTTCAATTCCTACCATTAGTTATATATATATATATATATATATATATATATATATATATATATATATATATATATATATATATTGTTCAAATTTTCAATCGTTAATAAAATACTTTCTATTCGTCCATTTAAGTTCAAATAATTTCTTTAAACTTGTAATGGATGGCGCTTGATGTTTTTCAGTTTTTTCAAATATTAATTCATGAATTAAATTTAATTTTTTTATTTCAAATTTATTCTGCGTTATTTCTGTTGTAGTTACAACTAGCTGCAACTGATTGTACCAGTACGTTTTTCTAACGAAGTAGGAATTGACTTAATTTTTTTTATATTTTACTTGTTTCTATACAATGTATCACTTAAATTTTTAATCATGCTGTGTATTTTTTAAAAATTTTATCTGACGCTACGTTATCGGCAGTATGTATTTTGGATTATTTACCGTAAAAATTGTCGTGAATTATACGGTACTGCGGCTTATGCATTTTTTAAATTTTTTATTCGAAAAATAGGCTTTGCGGATAATACGCCGCTGCGGATTATATACGAGAAAATACGGTAATAGTTTTTAGATACAAAAATAAGTAACTGGTGTAATTATTACAAGTAAACAAACTTTAGAAAAAGTCAATAGGAAGTTTTAAAAGCTGAGCTCGAAATTATTGCTTAAAAAAAGTTTTTTTTTATTGCTACAAAATTAAGCTTATAATTTTTATTTGTTTGGCTTAAAATATTAATGAGAATAATGAATTTGCTAGTGGAATTATTACAATACCTTTTTCTACCGTGAGCACACTCCGTCCAGTTATAAAAAATAAATAGAACACAAGAGAGAGAGATCAGCACATTCTAGTGTTGCCAATCTTCAAATACAAGTAATTGATTCTAAATCCTAAGATAATGACAGTAACGTAATAAATATTACTACGCAAAATTTTATTATTACTCTTTTTTGAATAAGAATTTCTTTTTATCGTGAACAGGTAAAAATCTCCGAGATATTGTGGACCAGCTGTTGAAAATCACTGTTCTATAAAATATATCATTGCATTGTGACTAATGACACAAAAAGCTAAAAGTTTACTTCTCTCCGCTAGATGGCAGTAGGAAATATTCTATTGGTAACGTTTTTTTTGGAGTTAAAGACTTTCAAACGTAGTTTAATTAACTTTTATGATGATAAAGATATGAAACTTTCATTGTATTTTTCATGTTTGTTTTCCTTTTATGAATATTAGTAAAGGGTTTGGACGAAAATTTTATCAATATTCTAGTACTAAATTTTATGATCGTGCTCGTTCGTATAATGATCTTGAGATCTTGACGAAAATAAAGTTTTATAAAACCGTTTTTAACGTTTTATCGCGTATTTAATGCATTGCTACTCGAAACAGTTTTATTCTTTAAAAATTATAATTAAATATTACCATACAACTGAAGCCTTATATTAGATAGAAAAATACTTTATTTACACATTTATCACCAAGTTAATTTTATAATATAGCGATTAATTTGTTCTGGAGATACTAAAAATTAAATTTTAAAAAATGTATAATTTCTTAGTAAGTTTAAAAAATAATACATACATATAGTCTTGCATATTAATCAGTCCTTTTCATTTTTTTGCTTATGGGGCGTTGATTGATTGAATATTAACGTCGCACTGTTCAGCTACACGAGGGCTTTTGGCGACGGACCACGTAATTTTGAACCATGGTCAAGTGACGTGGACGACACATGAGCTGGCACCCCCTATTCTAACTACCACACCACACCAACGGGAGGAAGTTTCAGCTCTCGACAGATTTAACGTGCATCGCTGCCCTACACGGCGGGTCTTTAGTGGTATTGGGCTTGAACTCGTGACAAGGCAAGCTACGATCCGATACCTATGCTACTCGGCTACTGCGGCCACTATAGGGCGTTGAAGAACATGTCCAATATCGATTGCTTTTCTCTCGTTTTCAGGATTTTCCGGAAGTAATAGCATTGTTGTTGTAAAGATACCCAACCCTACTGAGATCAGCTTGGTTTGGGTGCCATTCTAAGACCATTGCTCTGAGAGCCTTCCACTTTTTCAAAAGATTTTTAATGGCAGATGTCGGCATTGGTCCTCTTTCGTCTTCCTCTTGTTCAGAAGGAGACACATTTCGTTGTTTCTTGGTGTTCTTCATTCAAAATTTCTTGGAGTTCTTCTATCGTCAGTTCATCTTCATGTCCCATTATGAGCTCTTCTATGTCATCCTCGTTCACCTCCAATTCCAGATCTCTAGCAGTTGTCAAAATTTCATCCATAATTTAAGGGGTGTCTCACTGATCACCTCCGAATATGTGTTCGTTTTCCAAACACAAAACATCTCTCTTGAAAGTGTTCGTTATCCGAACACAAAAATCTTTCGTGAAAGTGTTCGTTAACCGATCACCCACTCTGTAGAATAGAACGAAAAAATACAAAAAGTTATGAGATTAAATTTGCAATTATAGATTCAAAATGCTACATGTATAGTAAAAACTGAGAATGTTTCACTTATAAATTGCAAATGCAAGTTTTTAATGGCAAAATGGTGATTTAACACATTAAGTATACTTTAGAATAGCGGTCGCCAAACTTTTTGACCTCACGGACCATAGAATCAATGATTTGAATCCCTTGGACCACTAATAGGATTTTTTAAGAGTTAAATATATTTATAAAAAAATGTGACCTAAGAACACATAAAATGTATCTAGTTATTAAAATAAAACTATTAATCGTAATCAAATTGTGAAAGCTTAGTTAATAAACCATAATAAAATAAAAAAACTTTAAAAACAAAACAATTAAAAAGTGGTTTAAATATATCAAACTTATAACATTATACATTCCTAATGTGATGGATATTTCTGCTTACTTGAAATAAGATTATGGATATTTGGAGCCGATGTTGTTACTGCAAGACAGAGAACTTCATTTGTTTCAAGCAGAGTTCGGTACCGTATTTTGATGACTGAGACAGATGAAAAGACCTTTTCAAATAAATAAGTTGTGGAAAATCGAATCAGAATTTTCATCGCCTGTTCACTAAAAAAAGGGTATTCACTTTTTATGGAAAGTTAAAACTGAGATCTTGATAAAAGGATGAAAGAAATTTAAATTTGAGTAGGTCGATGAGGCTTTCTTTTAGATCCATGCTTAAATTATTATCTTGAATTTTCGCTGAAAACGGATCTATTATCCTCATATTACCATGTCTGGGATCTTCATTTTTTGAGTAATAACGAGCAAAAGATTCTGTAAGTGATTTCAAGTGCCTTTTAAACTAGGGTTACTACTTGCTGGTTAACATCATTTTCTTTTACGTATTCATCAAAATTAGAAAACTTTTGTAGATCATCTTCAACCAACCACGTTTGCCACAGTAATACTTTCTTTTGAAATGTCCTTGTATTTGTCCTTGCAAAGATTTGTTTAGTTCATTTAACAGGGAAAAATATCTGTCAGGTGTGCAAGCTTTGATAGTCATTCATTGTTGGACAGGAATTTCTGCAATTTTGGATTATTTTGTTGCTGGAAAAATAATTTGACTTCTTATATTCTAGGAAGTAGCATTTTTTAAAACATTTCACGTAATGTTATAAATTGAATTATGTTTCAATGCATCTTAAAACATAACTTAACGTAATTAGTAAGTATATTCTTCATTTTTTTGGGAACCAGCAAAATTTCCTCGTGGATCACCCCACTTTGGTGACCACTACTTTAGAACAGTGGTCGCCAAACTTTTGAAGCTTCTGAGGTACTGCATCGTTTCTAAACCCTACTGTGAGCTACCAACCAAAAGGACTACCAATTTTTTTTTTTAAAAAAATCTTACATTTCTTTATTGTCTATAAATTTATATTTCTGGTAAATATGAAATTAATTTTAACTAAGCTTACACATAAAATAGAAAGAAACTGAAATTGAATTGAACATAAGATAGAAATAGAAGTGTAGTTAATAATAAATAAAATTTTGTATCAGATTTTTTAACTTTAATGAGAAGGATGGAACTTCTTTTATGTCGTAAATGAGTTTTTCAATAGTGGGAGGTAAGGTTGTGACTTCCATTCGAATACAGTTGTTCAAGTGTTCGTGAGTTAATTTCTGTATTTACTTTTAGTAAATTTCTTACTGGAAAAGAAATCTCACGTAGATATGTAGATCTGTGCATTATCTTCACTTTAAGACAAGTCTAAACCAAAATTGGGTATTTTCTTTAGGGAAGAAGATGCCAAACAATTTCAGAGCTGGACGAAAGCTATTTTACAGATAAATCATTTTGAAAATCGATTTGTACCAACTACACTGTTGCATTGTCTTCGTTAAAAATCAAAATGCTCCATAATACATGCAGAGAACTCTTCAGAATCAATTTCTATAAATAGCCAATAGAAGCGTTACCGTGGTGTTACCGCAAGCTACTAGTGATTGGTGATCACTGCTTTAGAAAGCAGAGAAAATGTTTTCGCAAATGATTTTTTTTTATTGAAATGTAATCAACTGTTACTGAACAAGTAAGCTCGATACTATATCATATTTATCCTTTTCAATAAGTTTAACAGTGTATTTTTTTTAAAAAATTGATATAAAAGGAAAGTTTATTGCACATATTAAAAATTTAATCTCATCTTTTATATTACGCAAAGACGGCCTCGTATTTCTTAAGAATAATTTACGAGGTAATCGCAGCTTTCTGAGCTGTAATAAAACAATATGTGTACTTTATTTGTAATTCACAATCTCATCGGTTGATTTCAAATCTAGGAATAAACCATAAACTCTGGTTTCTTTATAAATTTCAACCTATTTCAAGAAATTCACAACACACAGGCGGTTACCTCTGTAGGTTTCTTTTAAATAACATTTAGAAACAACTTACCGTCTACTTCCGAATTCTTTTCCCAAACTTTTCACAACATTTTAAAAAAAACTCTTCCAAATTTCTTTTATTTTCGTTTATTATTATTCGCGGCATTTGGGTTTCTATACTTTAGCCAAAGAACATTCAATCTTTTCCAATGGAGCGAATGCAACTCCATTAAACGCTGTGTTCCATCCTCTTGTTCATTTATTTCTAGGTGAAAGATGTCTGGGACCTTTGAAACCGCTACTTCAGCGCATTTTCTTGCATACTGGGCAGACTTCCTCCCTTTCTTCTTTTTTTCCTTTTTTCTTCCCCTCTTTTCTCCCGTTTTTCCCGATTTCATCCCACCCTACCCAGTCTAAGATAATGGCCGAAGAACATACACGCTAACATTGCCGGAGTGAAAGAAAACACCTCCTTTTCATTTCAATTTATTTTCTCTCCCAGAATTTTTTTTTTTTTTTTTTTGCTCTTGAATTTCACGACAACCCCTGAAAGAATACAGGCCTGATTTTTCTTACCATTCTCTTTTTCTTTGTTGGAAAATTGGCGGCGTCATTCAAACAGCCATGTTCTTAAGAAGGCGTGTTTCAATTCGAATTTTTTTTGTTGTTCTTTTTATTTTTTGGGTCCCAGCAATTGGATGGAGAAATAGGGTCGTTTGCAGTCGTAATGGTTGGATATTATACTTTCTCTCTCTTTTCTTTCTTTTTCGGAACGTTTCCTTGCCTTTTAAAATTTTCAGATATATATATTTGTCAACTTGGGTTTTTGTTCTGAAAACATATACTTTCGTACCTTTCCCCTTTTTTATGTGATAGTTAAACCCCGAACCCATTTGTCTGTATATATTGTTCCGTAAGCTAAATGTGCTAATGGATTTTTGCCACATTTTAAAGAGTAAGGCGAAATTTTTTTTCTTCTGTACCCAAATATAATACTTCAGTAAAATGCGATACGTACTTTCGAAAAAACGAATGCCTTTTGTAAGTAAAAGGCAAATTAGATTTGTGTTAGGATAGAAACTTAAGTATTATGCAAGGGATACTTAGAAACTTTTCAAATAGTTTCAGAAGTTTCTAATGTAAGATAAATATTTTGACCTTATTTTAGAATTTTAGAAGAATAAAACATATGAGGTTTTTGACCCTTTGCGTACCATTAAATACTAGTGGATAACGCTTTGCATAGGACAAAATCTTTTTGTAACTTGATGTGGATACATGGCTTATTTAGGTGTACAACTAGTGTAACCAGCACAAAAAACATTATAAGGAAGATTTTCGTTCATTTGAATTGTATAAAATTACAAAAGTTAAGTTACAAAATGTTTGGGTTACAAAAATTTGAAAAAATAGTAAAATTAAAATTAAAATTATAAATCTTTGTGAAACTGCTTGAATTGCTCCTTGGAACATAAAGCTTTTTCACATGCGTTACATAAGTTGTGAGCGACTTACCCCTGAAATTGCTTCTTCACCATCTTGCCTACCTAAGAGTGTGGGAGAATTAAAAGCAGAGAACCAGAAACTTCCATTATAACCAATATTTATTTTACTCAAGCACGCTAATCAACAACAGATTAACCTTTAAGTGAATGTCCTAGAAGTAATAGGGAGAAAGCAATAAACCTTAAACGAACAAGCGCAAGTAACCCATTTAATTAAACCTAATATATCGTTGACTACAAATCCCCAATCCACTAATTTAATACAGGGGCAAACACCTCTCTTAACCCTTTATCTACCGCATTATGATTTACAGCAGTTTTTTCCATGCGATATTTTTTTTGGATCACTACATTAAAAATTAAGGGATATACATAAGCAAAATACTCAATTTTGGGAAATTTAATCCGTTAGAGCTAACTAATTAATTAAAGATATTCAACTGTAAAAATAATTATATACGTTGTTCACTTAAAATAAATAGTCAAATCGTTTTCTATGGTCTTCATTAACATACAAAAGACACTTAAATTATGATATTAACTATTTTTTTGGAACAAAAATGATAATGTTCGCAATCCGCTGGAAACGCCATCAGCTGAAAGCGCATTTTCTGCTATAAAACTATTCACCTTCCCCGGTAAAATACCCATAAAATCCGTGCTGTCATATATCTTGGAAGAGCTGAGATTTCAAAGAAAATTCCTGCTAAGTATTGTCAGAGTATTCGGGTAACAATGGTTATCCTATTGTTGACTGAAATAACTAAATGGACTGTAAATTTGACAATTTTTAATAAGCGATACGGATCACAACCATATGGGATCGCTACAATTTTCGAACTGTTTACAAAAAGGTTACAACAGTTGGCTAGGAGCAATCTATCCCCCAATCTCGGAGCACCCAAAGAATTCTCGCCAACTGGCGCCAACATCCTGCCCCGCCTTGCAATGACGAAGGTATTCAACAAAAGTTTACATTATAGAAATATTACTAAAGTTACAATAATACAATAAGAATACATGGAAATAACAATTACAATTCAATATAATATATATATATATATATATAAAGGTACACAATAATATTTATAAATACAAATACGATGACAAATTCAATTTACATATGGTAAATTGGCAATTTTAGTAACGGGTCTTTTATAAATTCCCTGTTTATCCTTTAAAGTTACTACTCTGACTATATTATCTTTACCAGGGTGCAATTTTAAAATTCGTGCCAAATGCCATTTTAAACTATTTGAATTCTCTGAAGGGTTGACTAATACCAAGTCCCCTTCTTTGAAACCTACATTGCCCTTACACCAATTGGGTCTCTGTTGCAGTCTTTAAATATTGTGAAGACCATTTGCGCCAAAAATGTTGGTTCATCCTTTGTACCAACTGCCATCGTCTTAATCTATTCATGGGGATCTCAGTGTAATCAGAATCAGGTACTGCAACCAATGATGATCCAACTAGAAAATGTGCAGGCGTTAAAGTTTCAACATCATTCGGATCATTAGAAAGAGGACAAATTGGTCGAGAATTAAGAACCGCTTCAATTTGAACTACAAGGGTTAGAAATTCTTCATGACTTAAAATTGAATTGCCGATTACTCTCTTTAAATGATATTTTAAAGATTTAACCCCCGCCTCCCATAGACCACCAAAATGTGGTGCGGAAGGTGGGTTGAAGTTCCATTTGATTTGTTCTTTAGACAAAAAATTCATTTTTTTTCCATCTTACCCTTAAATAATGCTTTAAGTATTTTTCTTAATTCATTATTTGCCCCAACAAAGTTCCGACCATTATCACTGTGGATCTCAATGGGTCGCCCTCTTCTAGCCACAAATCGTTTTAAAGCTACAAGAAAGGCTTCTGTAGTTAAGTCGCTAACTAATTCTAAATGGATAGCCTTAACTGTAAAACAAATAAAAACACATAGACTTTCCTAATCTGCCTGCATTTTCCTGAAAAAGTTTTCAACCTGAAGGGTCCACAATAATCAATACCTACCTGACTGAAAACTCTGCAAGCAGTGACTCTCGCAGCTGGCAAATCAGCCATTAATTGCTGCGAACCTTTAGCACTCACCTTCCAACAGGTGATGCATGTTCTAAGAATTTTTCTAACTACATTTCTTGTGGATGGTATCCAAAAACTATTCCTAATATTTGCTAAGGTAGCTTCAGCACCTGTATGAAAATAGAGAATATGAAAATGATTAATAATAATATAAGTAAAATTATGGTTGGGGGGGGATTATCATGGGATGTTTCTGATTTCTTGGAATAGGGGAGTTTCTTAACCGTCCTCCAACTCGAAGTAATCCACTATCATCTAAAAAGGGGTGCAAGTTTAACAATTTACATGAGTTTGGAAGAGGAATTCCCTTTTCTAAATATTGAATTTCATTATAAAATGAAGTTCTTTGAATATTTTTTATGACACACTTCAAAGATTCCGATAGTTCTTTACTCTTTAATGGTCCCATAGTTCAGCTCATTGGATGTCTTGCATTTTCAATAAATCGCTTACACCAGGCAATTACTCTTTGCAACTTAGTAAATGATGAACAATTACTAATTATATTCAGTGGTTCAAAGTTCTTTAATAAGGCACATAGAGGAAAGTCCGAAGTTTCTTTCAATTCTTGTAGGAAAAGATAATCTTCTTCTACGGCAGTAATATCGTAAGGTTCCAGTTCTTTATACTGATGTAAGAAAGGCGGGCCAAACCACTAAAGTTCACAATGTTGAATTTTATCTGGACTAATACCTCTTGAAAGGATGTCCGCAGGGTTGTTTTCAGAATTCACGTGTTTCCAAAAATCACTTTCTGTGAGTTCCTGAATTATGCTAACCCTGTTTCTCACAAATGTTTTAAGTTGAGGAAGTGGCTTTTTGATCCAAGCCAGTACAATGCTGGAATCGGTCCAAAGGTAAATTTGACTGATATTAACTTTAAAGGCATCGAGGGTTCTTTTAAAAAGCTTTGATAAAAGCACTGCACCACAAAGTTCCAATCGGGGTATAGTAATACTTTTCAGTGAGGCTACCTTTGATTTGGAGCACAGGAGCCTAACAGAGATTTCTCCACTTGTATTAATGCATCGTAGGTAAAGTGCAGCACCGTAAGCCTTTTCAGACGAGTCAGAGAAGACACGCAACTCTGTTCTGATAGACTTATCTTGTAGACAATAACGTGGGATGTAGAGACAGTTTAGATTCCAAAGCATCTATGAAGGATTTCCAATAGGAAACTAAGTTTGAAGGCAACGGATCATTCCAATCACGTTTCAACTGCCACAAAGACTGGAGTAAGATTTTGGCCCTGGTTATTACAGGTCCAATTAGCCCAAGCGGATCAAATATTCTGGCGATTGTAGAAATTGCTGATTTCTTTGTGGTTATGAGATTGTCACAGTTGGAGATAATGGGAGAAATCTTGAAAGCAAAGGAATCAAGATGTGGCCTCCACAAGAGTCCAAGGGTTTTGGTCTTGGTTGAAGAAGAATAAGAGAGGTCCTTAATTTGACACATTGAGTCTGGAAATAGTAATGGATTACTAGCTTACCACTTGTGGAGTTCCATTCCAGCACCCTTTAGCATTGAAAATAGTTGCACTTGGAGTTTTCTTCCAGATTCTAAATCGTCTGCACCAGTAAGAAGATCATCCATATAGACATCAGACATAACTTTCAGCAGCTAATGGATATTTATCACCGTCATCTATGGCAAGCTGTTTCAATGATTTTGTCGCAAGGTATGGTGCACTCTTGGTGCCGTAGTTAATCTAAAAATCTTCACAGGACTGTCAATTTTATCCTTCCAAACAATGCGTAATAAATCACGCTGGGATTCATCGATCAAAATCATCCTAAACATTTCTTAAATGTTTGCTGTTACCGCAAATTTGCGAGTTCTAAAGTTTAATAAAATTGAATAGAGATCCCTTTGTATAACACCACCATTGAATTGCAAAGAATTTAACGATTCTCCTGAAGTAGTAATTGAGGATGCATTTAAAAACTACACGTAGAGGAGTTGTTTTGCTTTCTTGGCGGTAGACACCATGATGAGGGAGATAATACACAATAGCAGAATCCTCATCTGCTACTTCTTTTTCCATATGTCCCATTTCTAAATATTCATGTATAAAATTTCTATATAATTCCAATATCTTTGGATCTTGAGCTAATCTTCTCCACAATGAATTAAGCCTACGCAATGCCATTTGTTTCAAAAATCTCCCAAGCAACTCGGATTCTTTGACAGAGGCATTTTCACGATAAAACGACCAGTTTCATCTCTATCATAAGTACTCGTAAAGTGTGTGTTCCTCAGATAATTTTTCTTCTCTACTCATTATAGAAATTTCAAACTCAAGACAATTTTCAATTTCCCAAAAGCGTTTGATACTATTATTAAGCTCATTTGCATTAGAAACTAGTCCACAATAGCTCTTATTAGTGTTGTTATGTGACATAACGCCGCTAGCTACGTAACCGAATACTGTATTTTGCAATATCAACTTCCCACATCTGCTAGTTTTAATTTCCCACTATTTAGAATTTCAAAGAAAATCTGATTTGATAAAAGCAAATTGATTCTTCCAGGCGAATAGAAATTCTCATCCGATAACTTAATATATCAAGGAATTTTTATCCCACTAATATCTAATTTATTTGTTGGAGTCAAACCCGTAATTTTCGGTACAACAAGAAATTCCATTAATTTCTGAAACTGTCTGTTTTTACTTAAAGCAACAGTAGACACTTTGTTTTTTATAAATTGAGAAGTCCCGTTAACACCGCAAATAGAGGTGTTTACTCTTTCACACTTCAACCCCAAAGCCAAGGCAGCCTCGTGGGTAATTAGATCACGTTGACTCCCTGAATCCAGTAGGGCACGCAGAGGAAAGACTTCCTCGCGACTGTTTTGACAATATACTACAGCTGTGCTTAAGAGCATAGTTAAATGACACTTAGAATGTCCCACAAATTCCCCTCCATTTTTAAACGATTCGACAGTTTGCTTCGGTTGGAAACATTCACTGTTTACATTTAAAGTAGGGGTGGTGATTCTAGGTTCCCTATTTGGCAGAGTTTCGCTACCTGGACTCCTTTGGCTATTCACATTTCTCTCGAAATTTCTACACAAAAGTGAATTGTGACGCTTAGAACAATTAAGACAATTCCTCGAACTTTTGCATAGAGCCACTTTATGAGAAGAGCTGAAACAATTGATACAAAGATTGTTCCTTTTCACTGAATTAAATCTTTCATTAACGCTCAAATCGTTAAATTTTTTGCATCTAAATACAGGATGAGAATGTTGTTTACAAATTACACAGTTAGCCGGATCTCATTTAGCAAGGAAAGACTTTGTTTTATAAATTCGTTCCGATGGAATAGCTGTTGCATTATTTGCTTGAATATTTTCTAGAATTAAACAACGTTTTAACAAAAAGTCCATAAAATCCTCCCACTTAGGCAGTTCCGTAGAGGCTAAGTTGAGCTCATAATTCTTTCTTGTTTCCTTATCTAATTTTCTTAAAATTAAATTTATCAATAGAACTTCTAAAAGTTCGTTTAATTCTAATCCTACCATTTTTAATCCTCTTAAATGTGTGTTTTTAACAACAATCTATTAAAGTTCTTAAATTTTTAGCTGATTCGTGAGTAAATTTTTCCAATGACAATATTTCACTGAAATGACTATTTATTATCAATTTTTTATTCTCAAATCTCTTTTTCAAGCATTCAAATAATGAAGTATATGAATCATCAATCGTTATATCATCTTTAGCAATTCCAGTGAGTGTAGATTTTAAATAATACAGTTTTTGAGAATCATTTAAACTATTGTTAGAATCAATTAAAGAAACAAATTGTTCATTAAAATTAAACCACTCATGGTAAGAACCATTAAATCGTGGCAATTGAATATCTGGTAATTTAATGTCCTTAAAACTATTTTCACAAGATGTAACAGCATTATTCTTCAGATAAATATTTGAAAGAATATTTTGAATTCTTACTTGAATTTCTTCGCAATCATCTTCTAAATCCAGGATTTCTGATTCAAGGGGTTCCAAATCACTATCATCTGCTACTACTTCATAATATTCATCCCGAATATCACTTAGCTTAATTTGTAAGCTTTTCAAGGTATCCAGTTTGGATTCTAAATGTGTTATGTCCTTTTCATCCGGATTGTTCATGAAGTCCTTAATTCTTATTAGCTGAGCTTTCACCGCCCCACGCTTCCTATTTAGCGCTTTTACTGCTTCTTTAGGCGTACTACTATAAATTCTAAAGATACTACAAAAGTTCTACAATTCCGCGAGCGGACCAAATGTTGACTAAAATAACTAAATGGACTGCAAATTTGACAATTTTTAATAAGCGAAACGGTTTCCAACCATATAGTATCGCTACAATTTTCGAACTGTTTACAAAAAGGTTACAACAGTTGGCTCGGAGCAATCTATACAAAGAATTCTCGCCAACTGGTGCGAACAGCTATGTTATTTTAAAGTGAGTGGTACTTATAAGTACCAACGGTAGATAAAGGGTTAAACTTAAGTTGCGAAAATCAACTTTATTCTATCTCCCTTCGTGGCGACTGTAACAGCTTCTCAGCTCCTTCTTACAATTACAAAAAAAACTCTGACTTTATATACTCTAACTAATCTACATATCAGGGTTTCTTCTTGAGAAGGATCGCTGTGAATTAAACGCGAATGCTAGCCCAAAGATTCCCCAAGAGGATTAGAGTGAAGATTGCGTAATGATCCGCCACAAAGTGTATAGTAATTTTCTTCATCACAGATAGATAAATCCGTATCAGAGTCATTGTCGTATTCATCAGTTTCCGGCAAGTATTCTAATTTAGTATGACTTCCTTTGAAATCCAACGATGATGCCATATTGGCAAAAAAACAAAAAAAAAAATAAACGACGGAAATATTTATACAAACTTTAGAAAGGGAAACGAAACACGAACGAACATGCGCCTTCAATTGAGTGAGTGAGTGAATATTAACGTCGCACTGTTCTGCTATACGAGGGCTTTTGATGACGGACCTCGTAATTTTGAACCATGGTCAAATGACGTGGACGACACCTGAGCTAGCACCCCGTCTCCTAACTACCACACCAATGGGAGGACGTTTGAGCTCTTGACAGATTTAACGTGCATCGCTGCCTACACGGTGGTTCTTTAGTGGTACTGGGCTCGAACTCGTGACAAGGCCAGCCACGATTCGATACCTTGACCACTAGGCTACCGCGGCCGAACGTGCACCTTAGTCAAAGTGAAAAGAAAAAATGAGATGTGTGTCTGAATGTCAAGGTCAGTATCCCTGAAGTCTAGGATTTCTGGGGATAATAGAAAACCCAGTCTGGTAAGCAAGGGGTTATGCAAAATTATTTTACGAGCATTTTTATGAATCACATATGAATAAAATACAGGTGCAATTAGATATTCGAAAACTGTTTGAGCAAGTAGAATATCGTAGGACACGACTGTGTGTGTTTGATTAAATATAGAACGTCGTTCACACACACTTTATTGAAACGATTTTGATAGTAAGTTTATAAATATAAATGCCATATTTTTTGAAGGGGATTTGCTTCTATCTGATAGCCATGATTCTTAACAATAGCTCCAGTTTGAATTTTTTATGAAAATAAACTTTGTTTTTAGTTTCGTCTTGACAATTTTACTCTATTCCTCTTGAATCATTTTCCAAAGTCTGTTCTGGATTTTTGGATTCCATTTTCCTAAGGCTCTTCCTAATAAAACGAAAGCACAAAAGTCCATTAGAAAAGCATCAGGTGACTTTACAGGTATTTCATAAATAGGGATACACTTTATTCCCGTTTCTGATTCTTTCTTTGATAAATAAGCAGCAGTTAACTTAGACGTGAAACCAGAGAATTTGTCCACTTGAAGCTCAACTTTACCAATGTCCTTTCCATATAAGGTTAGAATTTCTTCTTCAAAAATTGATTCTAAAACATTGTGCTTATAGTTCAGTGTGTGTGTGAATTAATTTTGGCTTTACTTTAGACTTTTTAATTTGCCCCGTTGTAACAAAATCTTACAACTGTCATGAATCTTTTTGGGAAGTTTTCTGTACACTGACGAAGCGATTTCGTACGGTCATTTCCGTCGGCTGAACAACAGAAAATTGAACTTCTATTACTATAGTCTTTTAAGATATCCGACTACGTTCGGAACCGTGATATTTCAAAAGCGTATAAATGAATAATATTGTCACGGAGTTCGAAAGAAGTACACAGTTCAATTAAACAAACAATTAGATTTATTCTAACGCTGGGAGCTCGATACAACACTGGACTGAGAACATGCCCAACTGGCGATGAACTCTGCTTTTATACACTTCGGAATATTCGAGAAATACCCAGTATGCACTCTAAAGAATGATCTGGATTCATCTAGAACCTAGAGAAACAATACATTAAAAACGAGAACAAAATTCCAGTCTTTGGATAAATCTGCCGGGGCCGGGATTCGAACCCGAGACCTGAGGAAGTTCAGTCCAACGCTCTGCCAACTCGGCTATCGGGACTTATGCGTGCGGCATTGCTCCCCTCGAAAAAGAAGACAGCGCCCCGCTGTCATTTTGTTCAAGGGTCTTTATTCTGGAACGAGTGATGGGTCCTTTGTATGATTCTTTGGGAGGAATATCCTCGGTTTCGATTTGCTCGGCGGGATCATGGTACGGTTTCATACGCAGTACATGGACAACTTCTCTTAGTTTTCTTTTTCGTGAAGCAGGATCAAAATCTTGTACTGCGTAAGTCACGGCTGATAAACGGCGTAGCACCTGATACGGTCCGAAATACCTTCTTAAGAGTTTTTCGGAGAGACCGACTTTTCTCACTGGAGTATAAATCCATACGAGATCTCCGGGAGCGTAGGATACCATTTGGTGTTTGGAATCGTAACGTCGACGATCTTTGTCTTGAGCTCTCAGAGTGTGCACTCGGGCTAGCTGTCGTGATTCTTCGGCTCTGGCTGCTATCTTGGTGATGTTATTGTCATCAAAATCGTTAGGACAGAATGGTAGCATTGTATCTAGTGTCGTTTCCGCTTCACGACCATGAAGTAAATAGAACGGTGTAAAACCTGTGGTCTCTTGTTTAGCGGTATTATAAGCGAAGGTTACAAATGGTAGAATTTCATCCCAATTTTTCTGCTCTACATCCACATACATTGACAACATGTCGGCCAAGGTCTTATTGAAGCGCTCCGTCAGTCCATTTGTTTGGGGATGATACGCCGTTGTGAAACGATGATCAATGTTACACAAGTCGACGAGAGAGGAAACAAGTCTGGATCGAAAGACGGCTCCACGATCTGTGATAATTACTCGAGGAGCTCCATGCCTGAGGACAATTTCTTCAAGTAAGAACTTCGCTATTTCGTCGACTTCGGCTGTCGGCAAGGCTTTTGTTATTGCATATCGCGTTGAGTAATCCGTGCAGACTATTATCCATTTGTTTCCATGAGCAGACTTTGGAAATCTCCCAAGGAGATCAATTCCAATGCGATGGAAAGGAGCTATAGCTGGAGGGATGGGAACTAAACGTCCAGGTGGTCGTTGAGGAACGGATTTTCTCCTTTGGCACTCCCGACAATGCATGACATACCGAACGACATTTCGGTACATTCCCGGCCAGTAAAATCTCTTGCGAATCCTGTCATAAGTTTTCGCGAAACCAAGGTGTCCTGCGGTGGGGGCGTCATGAAAGTGCCTTAGTATGTCTGCTCGTAGATGTTTAGGAATGACTGGTAACCACAACTTTCCATCTGGATCAAAATTCTTCCTGCAAAGGATACCGTCGATGAATCTGAATTCTTCGTTTTTGGATGAGTTGCTCAAAAGTTTTAATTTCGCAAGGTCTTGATCTTTTTCTGTTCCATCGCAAGGTTCATACTCGTCGTGACTGCTAAAAATTTGTCTGGTGTTTCCGTTTCCTCTTCCACTGGATTTCTCGAAAGAGCGTCGGCGTCACTATGCTTCTTACCGGTTTTATATTTTACGTCAAAATCATGCTCTTGAAGTCGGAGGGCCCATCTGGCAAGCCTTCCTGAAGGATCCTTTAAATTCATGAGCCAGCACAAGGAATGATGGTCAGTTACAACAGTAAAGTGTTTTCCGAATATGTACGGCCGGAATTTGTTGGTAGCCCATACGATGGCAAGACATTCCCTTTCTGTGGTGGAATAATTCTTTTCGGCTTTTGTCAGAGTTCTAGAAGCGTATGCTATAACTTTCTCGACATTATTCTGAATTTGTACTAGGACAGCTCCGATACCGTACCCGCTTGCATCAGTATGGATTTCTGTAGAAGCTCTTTCGTCGTACATCCCCAATACTGGATCCGAAGTAAGTGCTTTCTTAAGACTGTTAAATGCTTCCACCTCTTCAGGACCCCAATGAAACTCCACGCCACTTTTCAGCAACGACTGCAAAGGTTCGGCGAGATAACAGAAACCTTTAATAAATCTTCTAAAGTATGAACAAAGGCCAAGAAAACTTCGTATGTCATGTATATTCTTTGGAGTGGGAAAATTTCTTACGGCTTTTATTTTGTCGGGATCGGGACGAACGCCATTACTAGATACATGATGGCCTAGAATCTTTACTTCTTGGGCAGCAAAAAAACACTTCTTTGAATTTAATTTAAGACCAGCTTCCTGAAGACATTTTAGAACAAGTCTTAATCGTATAAGATGGTCTTCAAAAGTTTCTGAGAACACTATTATGTCATCTAGGTAACAAAGACACATAGTCCATTTAAAATTGCGTAGCAAATTGTCCATCATTCTCTCGAAGGTCGCAGGTGCATTACAGAGACCAAACGGCATGACTTTAAACTCGTATAAGCCTTCGGGGGTAATAAATGCCGTCTTTTCACGATCCGCTTCGTCTATTTCTATTTGCCAATAACCAGATCGGAGATCCATGGAAGAAAAGAACTTGGCACCTTTCAGACAGTCGAGCGTATCGTCAATACGAGGCAGAGGATAAACGTCTTTTTCGTGACGCTATTCAACTTGCGATAATCGACGCAAAAACGCCAACTACCGTCTTTTTTTTTTTTTTTTTTCTTACGAGCACAACGGGTGATGACCAAGGACTTTCAGAGGGTTGGACGATACCTTCATCAAGCATTTTCTGAACCTCTTCATGAATGATGCGTCTTTCAGTCGGCGAGACTCTGTAGGCTCGTTGGTTGATTGGAGCATGATCACCAGTAAAAATCCTGTGTTTCACATTCGTCTTCGCGGCTGTCGACTTGTCGGTCTTCGTGAAAAGCCCAGAAAATTTCGGAGTAGTTCGGATAGCTTGTTTCTCTGTTCGTCACTTAACTCGGGTGACATCATTAACGAACAATTCATCCGTGACTCCGAAGTTTCTTGATGGTCATCCAAGCAACCCGATGTGTCGGAAATAACACATAGATGCCCTTCATTTAGTGGTTCAGCTTGGCCTATGCACATTCCTCTAGGGATGATTTGGTTTCGGAACTGCAGGTTGGTAACCCAGACATCACTTTTTCCGTTACGATATGTGGATACCATGGACGGAGTAGCAATATTTTTCTCGAAGAGCAAATGTTTGCTGCCGTCTAGAACTACATTTATGTCTCCTCGGATTTGATATCCTGATACTGTTATTCTAGTTAAAGAATGCGGCTTAAGTGTATAGTCTCTGGTGGCATACAAATTCCAGGCGTCAGGCGCTGTGGAGTCTCGACAGATGTCTTCTAGAACAAGTTCATTTTGTCCACAGTCTATAACGGCTTGAGACGCCTCTAAAAGTCCCATCCTAGGATGACGTCATGGCTACAATGGGATAAAACAATAAATTCAAAAGGTAGTTCTCGATTGTTTATACGGACACGTAAAACACATTTCCCTATCGGCCGAACAAAATTTCCATCCGCAACTTTCAGCATAACGCTCTTGGCATCAGCAAACAGAACTTTCTTTAAAAATCGGCGATACTTATCGGATATGACAGAAAACGATGCCCCAGAATCTACTAGAGCACGTATCGGCTTCTTATCTATTATTACGTCTAGTTGGTTACCAGTCATCTTGGCGGTCGACGGAGGATTTCCAGTACAAGCGGCCTCACCTCCTTGGAAGGTCGCTCTGTTTAGTTTTCCTCGCTCCTACGGCCTGGCGACTGACTGGATCGGCGATATGGCGACGGGGATCTGTAACGACGTATTGGGGATCGGCCTCTCGTGGGACTTGGCGTAAAACGGCGAGAAGAGTTTGGTCGGCGTATTTCTTCTTCAGTGCCAACGTCGTCGAAGTTCCGTCGGCGGTTTCGGGAGTTGTCAAAGACAGCCTTTCTCTCTCGGCAGTAGCGCATTACATGTCCAGGACGTCCGCAGTGGAAACAAACAGGTCTGTTGTCAGCCGTTCTCCACACATCTGTTTTCTTGGTTCAGGTGGGAATTTCTGAACAGGAGCTCTGTATTTCCTAGTTACAGCGGCGTATGTTGGTCGTGGTCTAGTTTCTGTAGATTTTGCTGACACTGGGGCCAAAACCCTTTCAACTTCGTCTTGAACGATCTCTTCTAAGGATTGGGGATCGGAGTCCAAAGATTCTTGCGTCTGGTTAACTAGTCGATGGACTTCTTCTCGTACGATTGTGCGAATAAGAGAGACCAAATCAGTCTCATCCGTCAGGGATGCAACCGGTACGACGTTTGGAAGCCTTTCAAATCTCGGTCGACCAACTCTCTTCTGCTTCATATCTTCGATATAGTTGCACCATTTGATAAAACTTGCTGTGTCGTTGATTTCTCTCGTCAAAAGGGCCTGATAAATATCCTCAGCAACACCTTTCATTAGGTGTGACACTTTTTCGTCTTCTCTCATCAGAGGATTTACCTCTTGGCAAAGTCCTAATACACTTTGTATGTAGGACTGTGTACTCTCGCCTGAACGCTGGGCTCGGCATTTTAGTTGTTCTTCTGCCCTTCTGGTATATCTTTGACAGTCACCGAAAAGTCCACTTAGTCCATTTTTAAACGCTTCCCAGGAATCTAAGGCGTCTTCGTTGTTGACATACCACTGTCTCGCAGTACCGTCAAGAAAGAAATAAACGTTAGCCAAGCACATCATGTCATCCCACTTGTTAAAGTTGGCTACTCGATCGTACTCTTTAAGCCATTTCAGAGGGTCTTCCCCAGGCGCTCCTCGGAAGGTCGATGGGCTCCTCCATTGCTGTAACGAAGGTGTTACTACAGCGGGCTTGGCTTCTTGCTCGGTCGGCATTTTTGTCCTCTTCCTACTATTTTCTTTTAACAGTCGAATTCGGGGATAATCCTCTTAACCGGAGGCTCCTGCGAAGGTTGTCGCTATTATCCACGTTTGACGTAATTGTACCCCGCGCCTCCACCAAACTTGTCACGGAGTTCGAAAGAAGTACACAGTTCAATTAAACAAACAATTAGATTTATTCTAACGCTGGGAGCTCGATACAACACTGGACTGAGAACATGCCCAACTGGCGATGAACTCTGCTTTTATACACTTCGGAATATTCGAGAAATACCCAGTATGCACTCTAAAGAATGATCTGGATTCATCTAGAACCTAGAGAAACAATACATTAAAAACGAGAACAAAATTCCAGTCTTTGGATAAATCTGCCGGGGCCGGGATTCGAACCCGAGACCTGAGGAAGTTCAGTCCAACGCTCTGCCAACTCGGCTATCGGGACTTATGCGTGCGGCAATATTTATGATATTTAGTGTCATTTAAATTAAAAAATGCATATAAAATTGTTTTAAGGCTAATATTACAATAAAAAATTATTTAAGTACAATATTTTGACAAAAAAGGAACATAGAATGACCCATTTTAAAAATATTCTCCATTTGCGAAAAATGCTTCTATTTTAATAATATTTTGCCTGTATATAGCTCAGACTGTATAAAGATCCAACTAGAATTTTTGAAATATGACTTAGAAGTGGGTTTATCCATTTTTTACGACAACACAGGGAAGAAATTTTAAGAAAAACACGCCGATAATTATTTCAATTGGTTGTAACTCTGACAATAATGTGAATTTTTCAAAAACCATAGTTGGGCCTCTGTACAGAGGTTTGAGCTATATACAGGCAAAATATTATAATAATAGAAGCAATTTTGATAAAAGGAGAAAATTTTGAAAAAAGGTTATTCTAAGTTAATTTTTTGCCGAAATATTGTACTTAAGTCAGCGTTTCTCAAACTGTGGGGCGCGCCCCCTGGGGGGCGCGGTATTCCTGCAAGGCGACGCGGGCATATTGAAAATAAAAGGTTTAAAAAATAATTTTTTGGAATGTAGAAAAACAAAATGCTTTCTGACTTAATAAAAAATTCACATTTACACTGATATAATTTATGTATATCATCTGGTGATCATCAAAAATAAAACATTCCACTTCAAACGCTTATTAGTTATCTTTGATCCTATAACCAAATAAAAAAAGACATTTTGTTTACTTTACTGTAACACACGACGAGAGATTTTTTTATTACTTTTTTTTTAACCCGTAAAATACTACTTTTGATTATCATATATTTGGTAAACTTACCTTCAAACTTACTGGTATGTTTCACTCCATCTGTTTTTCTTTTAGCAAAGTTCTAAATAATATTTTTCTGTTGCTTTTTTTCTATGTGAATGAGTTATATGATGTACTAGCTGGTATACCCGTTCTTCGCACGGGTGAACTGAAAAATTAAACAACCCAGATTGAAGGAAAAAGAAGTTTTTAATGAGTTAATTTTATGTGAATTGCAAATCAAACAAAAAAAGAAGCTTTTTGTATATCTCAGGTAAACAAAAAAAAAAAAAAAAAAAAAAAAAAAAAAAAAAAAAAAAACACCTTTGTTAAATTTTAAGTATGTAGATCTAATAGCTGATAAAAAGGATTTTTTTTATTTATAATTCCTCGTAACACTCTTGAGGGTCGATTTTTCAAAATACCTCCGTAAGCTGATCTCTGCTCAGCAAAAGTAACACATTGTTAAAAGTTTTGCGTAATGAACGCTTAAAGTAGTGTAAATAATTTATATCTGAAAGTGTAATACATTAATATTACTTTCTGTTGTATTTATTTTATTTTAAAATTGTAATAATCGCAAGCAACGCCGTTTCTTAAATTATAATGGCGATTTAATGAAAAACATAGCGAAATGTTTACGATAGAGTCAAAATGGCAAATGCCTAGCTACTTTCGTAGCTCGAGCTTTATTAGAGCTTTGTAAGACCCGCCGTGTAGGGGCGCGATGTACCTTAATACTTTATCCAACCGCATTATGATTTAATGCAGTTTTTTCATACAATATTTTTTTGGATCACTACATTTACAAATTAAGGGATATACATAAACAAAATACTCCACTTTGGAAAATTTAATCCGTTAGAGCTAATAAATTAATTAAAGATATTCCACTATAATATTAATTATGTCCACCGTTCACTTAATATAAGTAGTCAAATCATTTTCCAAGGTCTTCACTAACATACAAAAACATAAGACTCTTAAATTTTGACAAACTATTTTTTCCGCTAAAATACTCATCATGGAACCCGTGCTGCCATATATCTTGGAAGATTGGATTTCAACGAATATTCCTGCAAAGTATTGGTAGAATATTCCTTTTAAGTTGGTGTGGTGTGGTAGTTAGGAGAAGGGGGTGCCAGCTCAGGTGTCATCCACGTCACATGACCATGGTTCAAAATTACGTGATACGTTGCCAAAAGCCCTCGTGTAGCTGAACAGAGCGATGTTAATATTCACACACTTACTCACTCCAAAAAATACAGTACAGTAGTTATAATTATTTTTATACTTAAAAACGCAATATTTGCCTATTCAATTAAAATTATAGCGTTATAATTAACTACTAACCACAAACAAATTTTGAAAATTTGTCCAAATGATGCAGTGTGAAAGAGAAAGTTTATTTACTTTAAGTGCCAGAACCGATAAAAGCATTTATTTTGAAAAAAGATCAATTTCTTACTACTAAATATGCATAATAAAATCATAAAAAACATTAAAATGAAGATAGATTTATAACAACCTCTCCCTTTAAAACTTAGTTTTATTCTGAAATAAAAAAATAGGCATTATTCTGATCACAGGAATTAATTAGAAGCGAGCCCATTGCTTAGCCAAAACAAAAAAGAGTTTCACAAACAAAAGATAGATATATGCTGTGGTGGGCTTTTTTGCAGCGTAAGCCAGAATTACTCGTAGATGGTAGAAATTTTTCACACTTACTTGACAAATATCGTTATATTTTGGACACTTTTAACAAATTTTTATAAATTCTAGTCTATGGTATAAATTATAGCCTATGTGTTATTCTGATGTTTAAGCTATATTACTGTTAAGTTTCATTAAAATCCATTCAGTTTTTGCGTGAAAGACCCACAAAGATTTTCACAAACTTTCACATTTATAATATATATTAGATGGATAAGCATATTGAGTACTTTGAAGGATTATTTGGCCAACATATACAATGCATAACGAAAAACTTTTTATGCAATTCTTTTTTAGAACTAATATCCATATGTTTTATTGAATACACTTTTAACACGGGATCGGTCGCGTGATGCGCAGAGTCATCTGATGTTCACGAAATCGTTAATTCTGGGAAAACTGTTTATTTGTTACCAATGTCCTCGACAGAGTATCCTCCTATAATGGGAACTAAAATGAGTTTATCACATTTCGCCCTCTTTTTTTTAGGGAGTTGCAAACGTTTTTTTTTACAATCAAGTTACTAGTTTTGATCGAGTTCCCTGCGCGACCACTTTTGTTCAAAAATATTTTCCATGAACATGCTCTATGTCCTTTATTAAGGTCACGCAGATTTGGAATATTTTCATTAGTCTTTTTTTGGATTTTTCTCAAAAAAAAATCAAAAGAAAAAAAGTCCTTGAAAGTAGGTAAGTATATTTTTTCTTAATTAAATCATTCACTTGAATTTTGTGATTTTTATCGTGTATAGTAAAAATAATTATAAAATAAATTATAGTTTAAAAACAAACTAAAAAAACACGCTTTTATTGTGAATCGAACTAAAAAGTAAAAAAATAAAAATATATATTACTTAAAAGTAACATATACAAAATTTAATACTTGTCTTGTTAATTTGTACGGTTCATAATTATGATCATATTGTAGCTTTAACATCCCCCCAAGTGCATTATTATTGCATTCAATACATTATTATATTTTTTTTGGGGGGGGCGATAAAAAGTATGATTGAAAATTGGGTCGCCAGTAGATAAAGTTTGAGAACCACTGATTTAAGTAATCTCTTTTTTTTGTCAAAATCTCCTGAAAACAATTTTATGCTATCTCTATTATTCTAATCTAAGTGACACTAAATATCATGAAAATTATTCTTTTATGCGTTTTGTTTAAATCACGGTTCCGAACGCAGTCGGATACCTTAAATGTACCCATGCCTCATTGAGTGTCACCACAAATATTCATTTTTCAACAGTTTTCTCATATAATTTTCTAAAATTGGTTTTTCTTTCAGCATTATGTTTTAGCAAAAGCAGATGAACTTAAGGTTTAAACATCCTTTTTAACTTAAAATTCTTATGAATTATTTTACTTCTAGTGCCTTTAGGCATTCTTAGTTTCGATGCAATGAATCAATCTTTCGATCGGCTCATTTTCTTTTAGGACCAGACTTCTCTTTCTTGATAGTTGTCTGCGTTTGAAGAATCTTAGGATGAAGTTTCGTGGTCATGTTTTTATTTTTCCTTTCATCTAGACGTTTTATTTCTTTCAAATTGAATATGTAATAAATACCCTTTTCTGAAATACAAGAACCGAGATTTTTACACCTCTTTTATAATTTGTCGATACAAATATTTCTCCTCGGAAAGCGCAGTTACGTAATCTTCGAGCCCTCTATTAATTTGAGGAGCCATTTCAGAAATAAATCTTTTAATTTATATTCCAATCAAAAGAAAACCTTATTAGACGATCATTCTGAAGTTTCCAAAGTTTTATTACAAAATGCAAATAAGGAAATAATTTACAAAATCGTTTCCATAACGTACTAATGACTTTCTGTATTCTACACTCAATTTTCATTTCGATTCAAAGACGATCTCTTAAAATACCTCACATTTAAGATAAAGTTTGGAGGAATTGCAATAAATTAAAACAATTACGGAGATATAATTCTAAGTTTATAAAAATTTTGATAGTTTAGGAAACTTATAATTTATAGTTAAAATTTTGAATATTTAGAGTGCCCATACTCTATAAAATTAATTGAGAAGAAGTAATTTTGACTAAATGTTTTAAAGATATCTCTCATAGATAAGATTTCCTGTTATAAATCTAGATAAATGATTAGAGGGAGGAGATAAAATTCTAAATACTCCTTAAGTATCTGCTTTAAATTAAGAATTGGGTGTTGAAGTGGAAATTGTTGTAAAACAACTAAGTTCATTATACAGCATATTAAGTACAATTTTTTGAAACTTAAAATGATTACATGAGTGATTTCAGAGCTAATTAATAACCAAATATGATAAATAGTAAGAGCAAAACTTTGTTGAAAATGTTCCTTAATTTAAACTTTTGACGATTCTTCAAAATTACCGCAGTTAGGAATAGTTTATAAAAGTTTTGTTGGCATCGAAAGATGTACAAGTTTATGAACATTCAAGTTTTAAGACAGTCAGTATCTTGTTATTTTAATTCAAAGAAAATGCTGAATATAGACTGATTTTTATGGGTGAATTTTAGTAAATTATGAACGCCTTATAGTACAAACTTTCAATCTGCTATAATTTGTTAGAAGTTATCAAAAGTTAAGAATAAAGTTATTTTATGAGGATCCAATTTAATGATTAATTAATATGTAAACTATAACGATAAATGCAGCTAAATTTTGTTTATTTTTATAGTTTAATTCCTTATTTTAATAAATTAAAAAGAATTGTATTCTAATAATGTTACAAAAGTCACATTTAATGCAATTAAGAATCAATAATTAAATAAATAAATAATTATGCCACGCATAATTTAATAATAAGCAAAAGTTAATTAGTAATTGTTTTTATAAACTTGCAGGAAAAAAATGAAATGTACGCAGTTTGTAAGGATTGCTGTGAATACTTTCACGTAGAGTATAGAAACCTTTTAATAATGAAGAAAAAGTACAGTTTTATATTATTTTAACTGATAAAGATCCAGTTATTCTAGAGCTGATATATTTGTAAAAGAATAGGAAAGACAAAAGGTAATTTTTTCAAGAACATAGTAAAGGATATAGCTGTACGGGATTACTTAAATTTTTCATATTTTAAACTCCCAATCTCTCAAGATTATGTTCCTGCAGGAAGAAAAGATAAAAAAGAATTGTATATTATTGCAATGTGTATATATTTGCATAAATGTTGCATACGGGGTGTTCCTAAACTGAACATTAATGGTGTACGTCACTGGTGTCTCTATAACTGCCCCAAATTATGAAAACACTTCCTCAATCACTTTATTTAGTCCAGTAGTACATATTTGACAAGATTTTGATGTAAAAAAGAGAAAACATGACATGTAAACACATAATGTGAAGTAAAAACAGTAATCAGAGAAGAATGAAAAAAAATCAAAGTAGAAATTACAAAAAAACTGTTTAAATCTATACCAAAGCGCTTAAAAGTTGTTGTGGACACTAAAAGATATCCTATTAATATCCTAAATTAAGAAAGAAATATAATATTTAAGGCTAGGTTGAGATTTTTGTTAAGCTGACGAAGACTTTTGTGGCGTAATTTTTTAGTAGCTTTTTGATTATTAATTTTTAAAAAAATAGTTATACTATTTTTGAAAAAATAATTATGTAATTCCAGTAAAAAAACAAGTTGAAGATATTAAAAAAATTACAATTCCAATATATTAATTTTTATTAGTCGAAAACATTAAATTTTATAAGAAATTGTAAGTGTACGAACATTTTTGTGGCCCAATGTATACATACAATGCCTTAAGTATATTATTAAAACAGAAAATAATTTAAATGGAATAATTTGGCAAAAATGAAGAAAGAATGACATAATTTTAAAACCTTTTCCTTTAATGAAAAATGCTTTTTTGGAATAAAAATAAAAAATATTTGATTTATGATTTTATTAGTAAGTGTGAAAAATGGCAAATTAATAAAATATTTAATATATTAAAGATGCAATAAGCTGTATATGTGTGTAAATATAATGAATTTTGTAATCAACTAAACTATTTTAATTTCGAAAATTTCGTGCTAAACTATTTTAACTGATGAGATTTAGAAATTCCGATTATTACTTCCTCCAGAGTTTAGAATTCAGATTTGAAAATTCCAATTACTACTACCAATTATCGATTAATAGATTAATTACATGTTTTACAAATCACATATTAGAAATTCCGACTTATATTTTCTCAAAATATCGTCTGTTAAATCAGTCATATATTTTTCATTAAAAATATAATGAAAATCGTTTGATAGCGAAATAAGTTATATTTGTTTGCATAAAATCACTTTCTATTGCTGATTTATAATAACTGTTCCTGTAACTGTAATTTGTGAAAAGGTGTTGAATCGATGGGGCTGGAGCTCCTGATCTCGTGCTGATAATTGGTGTAAACTATAATTCGAGAGTTTGGAGGTCTGACTTCTAGTTTATTGTATTGTTTCTGATTTGGCGACTTGTTTCAGTGATAAAAACTTTAATGAATGATGGATACATGAATGAGCTTTCCATATTTGGATACTATGGATAATAAAGGTATTTAATTCTGAGTTAAATCGTAGTAAACAAAAAGAATTAAAATTAATACTTATATATACATATAAAATTTTTTTTGAAGAGAAGTATATTAGTTAACATGCAATGTGCTTCTCAAATTTGAATTTGTAAAGTGAATATTTTTAAAGTGAATTAGAAATTTCCCTAATTAACACACATTTTTGATGTTTTTCTTTAAATGAAATATAAATTATTATTAATTATTTTCTTGTGTGAAAATATTCATGTTTGATAAATTTTTCATAATGAAGTAATCATCTCTAATAGTTTTAAGACAGTTTGAAATAAATTTTGTTCATAAATGATTTTAGTTGTTTTTTTCTCTGTAAACAACATTTGGTTTTGTCAAAAATGGGATTTGATTTAATTTTGCTCCATGTAACTAATTTTTAAAAATTAATTAATATAAGCGCTTTTTCTTTCTTCAGTTGAATTTATTACTGGAATCTTAAAAAAGTATTTGGTTAAGGATCTTTTTCTGAAAATGATTTACTATTTCTTTGAAATAAGAATTTTATTTCTTATTTTCAGCTTAAAAACTGATAAATATTTGAAAAATATATATTACTTAAATTATTTTGAAATCAAAGCATTTTATTTTATGTTTAATATATATATCGTTCTAAAAAGTCAAATATATCTGCAAGACTTCTTAAAATTTATTAATGGTATTACTCACCAAAGTTACTCACCCAAGCTTTAGCAAATTGCTAAATTACTCAGAGCTTCTTGATGTATATTTCTTATAATAAGAGAATATAAAATTTTCCAACAAAAAATGGACTATATATATATATATATATATATATATATATATATATATATATATATGTAATAATTCCCCCCTAGCATCTCCTTTTAATTAACTCTTTTATAATATTCAAATAATCTTTTAACTATTTGGTTTGAAACTAACACCCTGATCTCTCTTAATCGTAATTGATGAATTGATGAATCGTAATTCTATCAAAAATCCCTGTCCCACCCATTCTATCCAATCAGAACTACGTTTACGTAATCATCACCTGCTTGCACTGTTGGTATAAAACCAAACACCTTGCGTAATCGCGCTCTCTTGGGAATGATGATGAAACATAATTCCTGGACTAAATGATTGTACATGATAATGGCCCAATCGTCGTCATGCCATCTAGCAGAATGTAAAACCCCACTATCGCCATGACCACCATCGAAGACTTGTCCAGATATGGGATTGAGGACTGTTTTTACAGTCCAGAAGCCCAAAAAAGCAACGCCTATTCAATCGCGCTCTCTTCTCTCTTCTTTTTGTCCCCGTCATGTAATAATGTAAATAGCTGCTCTCAGTGTCCTTGTGTTGTGTCCGTCAAGATGTCACTTCTGCTTGTCTCCTGTCCACTATGCTTTATAATCGTCGCAAATTGTCTCGTCAACGTGAAAATGTACCGTAAATTTGTCCTAAGCTTCGATGTGTGCTTCAAAATAAAAAAGATGAATGTCCACTGAAGATGTGTTTAATGGAAACCTACGAACACTTGAAAAAATACTACACTCGGCCAATATTTAACACACACACACACACACACACACACACACACACACACACACACACACACACACACACACACACACACACACACACACACACACACACACACACACACACACACACACACACACACACACACACACACACACACACACACACACACACACACACACACACACACACACACACACACACACACACACACACACACACACACACACACACACACACACACACACACACACACACACGCGTAAATTTTATATATATATAAAATCTTATATATAAGATTTTCAGGGAAATTTTACTTTTACTGCTACTTTGTAGTAATAAATTTGCTACTTGAAAGTAATAAATTTGTAAAATGTACAGATGTACCCTCCATCATATTTATTTATCCAAATTTGAATTTCGATTAAGTATCGTTTAACTTGCATAAATTGAGATTTCTATTTTACGCTTGATTTATGCATTTTTATTTGGTATTCTGAGAACTAATGTACGTTTATACATAAGAGCATTTTATACATTCATTAATAATTTAATATTAAAGACAAACAAGTTAACTGTACAGGTTTATATCTCAGTTTAAGGAGCAGTTAAAATTTTTTTTCTCCACTCTATATTGGAGTGACTGCTTTATTGTTGTCGCACTCTAAAGTAAAGCGAAGGTTATTGACGAAAAACCTAGTAATTTGGAATAGTGTTCAAATGACGAGGAGGACACACTTTAACTGATACCCCTTCTGTTAAATTTCACACCACATTATTATGTTGAGTTGGAACATGACAGATTTTACGTTTGTCAGCTCCTTAACATGGCGAGTCTTCAGTAACATCTGGGCTCGAACTCGCGTCGCTATGATGACGAGTTCATGACTACTATGGTCACTATTCTAGGTTGAAACAAATATGACTGCTAAATGCTTTCTATCTTGTGTAACATTGGTTGCGACGTGCCAAAGAATATTCCGAATAAGACAAAGTTGCATATACACATGCCCTATGATAGATAATACGGAAGATTAATTTCTGGCAACCAATGACTGACTTGCTAGATTTCCAGGGCATCCCGTCAGTATCATATTAAACAGAGAACATTTTAGTGCTAAGGTGACTTCCTGTAAACATAATTCCATCGCCTCACGTGGAGAGTACCAATATATAGCAGACGAATTTTCGAAGAGTATGAGCAGATGTCACCATTTGAGGAAGGACGGGGTCTAATCGTAGGATCGCTTGGCATATGGGTTGGGAGTGATGTATAATACTTGTATTATAAAACAGTTTATACTACGTATTTATGCTACTATATTTCATGAGCTTTATGTTGTTACAAAACATGTATTATACAATCCTTTAAGGTCTTTGAAAAATTTTAATTACGTATATAATAATAATTATAATAGTAATCTAATATATAACTTTGACTTAGAGTAATTGTATTATATATATATATATATATATATATATATATATATATATATATATATATATATATATATATATATAGAAGATCTTTTCATAATTCCCTCCATTTTTTAAGCTCTATGGTAAAAAACTAAGACGAGAACATCAAAAAAGAACATTTGAAAGAATGCAGAAATAATTCAAGTTTTATTTGCATATTTTACATTTGCTCCATGAGAGTAATCCTTGTGTGTGTGTGTGTTACACGACATACATTAATGCAGTAGTCACTTACAGCTACATTCTACTAAACATGATCCTATCAACATTATTAACAGCACGTGGTATAGTTTCATGCAGTTTTACTGCATAAAGCAGCAAGGGGGGTATGAAAACTTGGTTTTAGTAAAAGACAAAGTTTTCGGATAACATGGGAAAGAGAATAACACGTGCTATCAATAACATTAATAGTACCAAGTTGAATAGAGCGTGGCAGGAACTGGACTAGAGCATTAATGTATGCCGTATATAACCAAGGTTTCACACATAAAACTTTTGTAAAATACGTAAAAAAATTTAATTGTTTTTATACTCTTTCAAATGTTCTTTTTTTCTGTTTTTGTCCTAGTTTTTTTACTGAAGCACTTCGAAACCCTGCCGGGAATTATAAATATAACCCTGTATTATAAATTTTAGTAAATTTTTTTTTTTACTGTTTTCTGTGAACTTGTGTTTTAGTAAATTTGCTGTTTTTCTACGTTCATTGTCATATTTATTTTTATAATTAGAATTCCATTATATGTTGTTTCATTTAAGACTGATTTTATATATTTATATACTGAATATTTTTGCAACTGAAATTTATACATAAATGAAAGTAATAGATAAGCATTTCAGATTGTTTCCCGATTTAATTGATGTTTTATGCAAAACTCGAAATAGTCATCAGTGTTTTTTTTTATTTTACATCTTTAAAAATAAAATTAACCCAACTGTTCTAATTTTTCCACAAAATAAACAATTACGAATAGTGATAGAGACTTATGAAAGTTGTAAAAAGTTTCATGTCAAGCTCGAATATCTAACTGCAAACAAATACTTTTTTCCCCTTCACAAATATAAAATGAAAGACTGTTTCAACTGTTCAGCTAATAATAAAGGCAGTTAACAGAAATCGAATTTTTTCCCCCTCTCAGACATCAATTTTTTTTTTGCTTTGTAAGTTTTCTAAGCAACGGAAGTTTAGCAAACAAAAGAACTTTACAGAAATAATTCGTGTACACACAGGGGTATACAAGAAAGTGGCGTATAGTGGCGTTCTTATCTTCCTTTGTCTGAAACGTTGTAGATAATTCCATTGATTTGAGTTTTCCCTAATTACGTTCCGATAGTCAAGCTTACGTTCTCTCTTAGATAATCACCGTCGAAAAATGTGTTGGTGGCGATTAAATGCGGTAGAAACAAAAGAACAAAAAGAGCAGGGAAAAAAAGAAGGGAAATAAAAAATAGGGAAGTAAAGAAAAGGAGAAAAAAAGTAGTACGGTTGCTGGCGAATGAGTTTCCAATGTTCAGCAACTTTGCTGATGTGGCGACTTGTGTTAGGTTGACTGTTAATAATCATTTTTTACTGCTTCTCCTAGGTGGGGAAGGAACAGTAAGTTCTTGAAGTGTAATCATGTCATTGATCGTGTGTGTCTACACCTTACAATGTATTCTTTCTTCTATATATAATGTATATGTTTCCATTAAATGTATAACTCAGTTTTTTCATAGAATAACTAGATATTTCAAAAAATAGCTAGACAAGTCTATTAAAGGGTATATAATAGATGAAAGAGATTTCTTACTCTAACTAGTTATTCTATGAAGTAACTAATGATAGCCCTCTTTTAAAGTGAAAAATAAGCAATTTGAAAGTTATTTTATAAATTAGTTGATCATAAATAGTTAAAATCTTTCGTAAAATACATTTTATCTCTATTGCGGATGATTAATTGAGGAATAATAAGTAAAAGCAGATAAAATTATTATTGTTCATATTGCAAACATTAGTTAAATGGAAAGAAAAAAAAATATGTTGCAGAAATAGTTATATTTAAATATAAAAAAATACTTATGCTGGGAAGAAAAACTGTTACGTCATAAGAACATTGAGCAAATTTTGTGTAAGAAGATATTAATTTAAATTTTTGAAATACCTTTATCTTACTTTTCATTATTTATTAGAGCAAGGATTGCTGTGATGACACTTTAAATTTTATTGAATATTATTTTTGAAAAAAGCATTGCAAAGCAGCTATAAGCAGTTTAAAACTGACTAAAAGCAGCTAGAACCGGTTCAAAGAACTTTCGAGTGCCGTATTTCATACTTTAACGATCAAGTAATCGTTATTCTATATAATACCTAGTTAAATCATATAATTCAATAATTTTATGTACTTTAACTGAGTTGTCTAGTTATTTCATGAAATACCTAGTTAGTCTAGTCTATGAAATAACGTATTGCACACTTTAGCGGTAACATATACATTTTTAACTTTGTGTGAATATAATATTGCAAAGAAACCCATTTACAATATCAACATAATTATTAAGATTTACTTTCTTATAGATTGTAGAATTCAAAAACACTAAAGTGCCATTATATATATAAATGAGTGTCAAAGTTTGTTTCGAAGTAAAAAAATTTTAAAAAATTGCTTAAGAGGGAAAAAAGGGTTAAAAATATGAAAATGTTCATTCAAAATTTTCCCAAACGACCTTTGATATTGTTCTTGTTGCGTAAAAATCACAAAAATGGTTTGATGGACAAAACTGCAAAATAAAAATAAAATAAAATTTGTTTTCATGATTCGTTTTTCTATTTTAAATATTAAACTTTTATCTGGCAATCAACGACTAACGATTATTTCTGAAGATAATTATAAGGACAAAAACAAAATTTGGTTTGAATGTACGAGAGGAAGGAAGAATTATAAAAATTGGTATTAGAAAATTTTTTAGCATTTTTTTGTTAGTTTAAATAAAAACATTCAAGAAATTATGTTTTTTTTACAATTAAATGAATTCATATACTGTTAATATCACGTGCTACCTAATTCTGTGTAACTTGAAGATTCATTGAATGCAACTAACGTGCTTTGTAGCGTGCAAAAAGCCGCACTTAATTCATTCAGAGATTGAATTAGAATTTAAAAAGTTTAAAAACTATATGCTAAAGTTAGATCTCTAATGCATACAAACACCATTATGGAATGAATATACAGTCGAACCTCTATATTGCGATTTGTTTCTAAGTAGTGAACTATTTCCTGGAACCTTGAACATTTCAGGGTTTTCTTCGTAAAATAACCTCTCTATAGCGAAGTGCATTTTCTATACAACGAACTTTTTCTTTTGGGATTCAATTTTTGTTCTGCCTATTTTTTTTAAAAATATTTCTGAAAAAATTTCAAGTTATTCCCTCTTTAACACATTTTATGGTGGTAATCCGTACCGCCAAATACCCTCCGAGTACACACGGAGTACGTGCTCGTTAAATATGTGGGTCCGAAAATCTTGTGGGCTGAATCACGAGTGCAGGGAGCTGGAGAAAATTTCCCTCCACTTCAATTCCAATGCCTAAATTGTGAATGTGGAGATAGATGGTGGCGCCATCTATCGTACTGTTCTATCGTCCCTTCGGGATTTTCACCGAGCTAAATCGTACTGTCACCTGTATGGTGCTCAAGGCTAAGGCCAACGACAGGCGTACATCTAGCCCATTGGCACGATGAATTTCGTGGGCCTCGATCTGACATGTCAGAGAAGTGGCATGAGTAACAACAACAACAACATGGTGGTCATAAATTTTGAACTGGTTTTATTACATTCTAACTCACCGAGAGCAATATTCTGGACATTTCATCCGAAAAGTGCAACCCTTGACCCCCATTGCCCATTTCAGTAGAAACATTTTCGATAACCTCTTTCACCCTCAGTGGAGTTGTCCCGTGTCCCCATGTTCCAATTATAAAATAATGTATGTTTAATATTTGTATGCTTTAAATTATGAAATATCCTTAAAATTCCTTAATTTTAGTATAAAATTTTCTTAATATTGAAAATACAGTAAATTCTTCGACATTGTTTTTTCTTATTTTCCTTGCAGTTTTTCTGTCTTTCTTTCTTTTTTGATGGTTAAGGTATATAAAATAAACATATATTAATTTTAAAAAGGCGCAAATAATTCCTTTTTTTAATATATAGTGTTTATGAATTTTAAATATTCGTTTTATGTGGTTTATAAAGTATATTAAAAGATGAACCTCTATATAACGAATTTTCCATATAACGAACTTTTTCCCGGGATTTAGCAACTTCTTCATATAGAAGGGTCCGACTGTATTTCCTTTTAATATAATATACTTAGAAAGTTATGATCCAGTTAATGTTTACTCAAAAAATTGTACGTAATTGTATAATTTTTCTGTAAAATATAACATTGTCGGAGCCCGAAGGTCGTGGGTGTGAGAGGGTTCGAGGAACAAGCAGACATGTTCATAAAATAGCTACTTTTATTTTATCTTTAGAACTTTAGGAAATATACAAATTTATAACTGAATTCTGGGAGTAATTGAAATCCTAATATTTAACTGGATATACTAAATTATCGAAAGTACTTATCTGGAGTAGAAGCTCCTTGTATGATCCTTCTAAAAGTCCGATAGCTCGGTAAGCTCCAAAGTAATTTACTTCACCAACTAACTCTATTTCTTGTTTGTTTGTGATCACATTTATCATAATCCTACTCGTGAGTGAATATTAATGTTGCCTTATTCAGCTAAACGAGGGTGTTTGGCGACGGACCTCGTAATTTTGTGTCAAGTGATGAGAAGGACACCCTTATCCCTCTCGTAATGTGCGTTAAATATTCTTATTCAGTGCTCACAAGTTCAGTGTAGTCAAATAAACAGATTTCATTAATTGTTTCAAGATTCAGTGCCCAATTATGTTTTGTTCATGCTTTTTTTTCTGAATGAAATATGTAAGGAACATGTTTTCAGTCGCTGCAATTTGAGAAAGCCGATGTCATTCATTATTTAATAAAATAATTTAATAAATCATCTCCGGTGATTCTAATAGATAAATATTGCAGTTAGTTAAAAATAATTACAGAGAGAAAGAGGACAGGAATTAAAAGAGAGAAAGAAAGAAAAAGAAAAAAAGTGATGGACACAGAGGAAAAGGGAGAATTTTCAATTTAATACAGGTTATAAACAGGAAACATCAATTATTTAATAACGAACTTGTGTAAAACATATTACACGTTTTTCATGAGAATTAATTTAAAAACTGATTTCCTTCCATACCTTAATTATTAAAAGTGTTTATCAGCATCTTGACTTCTAAATTTTGTCTTATAGTAACTACACCAGTGTTTCTCAAACTGTGGGGCGCCCCCAGGGGGCCGTGATAACCCTACAATGGGGGAGGCGAGCATATCAAAGTCAAGAATAAAAGATTATTTTAAAAAGTTATAAAAATTTACTTAAAAGGAAGCAAAAAACATAATGCATTCTGATATAAAAAAAATACACGTTGCACTTTTATTGTTATTGTACCAATTTAAAAATTAGAAAAGAAAAAAGCAACATAATACTTTCTTTATTACTTAAAAGTATATATAATTTACTTAAAATATTTTTGCTTAAAATATTTATTACTTAAAAAAAGTAACTCTCTTACTTAAAATATCTATTAATTGAAAGTAACATATACAAAATATGATATTTATCTTGATAATTTGAGTGGTTCTCATAATTAATATAGTATTGTAGTTTTAGAGTCAAGGGACATTATTATTACATTCAATACATTGTTATTGTATGGAAGGGGCGAAGAAATTTATGATTGAAAATTGAGGCGCAAGTATTGAAACTTTAAGTACTGAATTAATTACCATACGCATAAAAAATTCAATTTTTCCTAGAAAATTTTTGAGAAGAGGAATTTATGCAACCGAAAACAGTCAATATGAGTTTTTTCTTACGTCTAAATGAATTTTAAATTTTTGAAATATTCCCGCTCGGTGGCGTTAGGGGGATGAGGTCTGTATCAGCTGTGTGCTGAAAAAGAGTGTTAATATTGGATCACGTCAATTTCAGAGTAATTTCAGCTTATGGCTCTATTTCTTTCCCAGTAACGTTTACTTCAATGGAAGTGCAGCTACAACAATTTAACGACTATCAATCATGGCTCTGAATGCAGTACAAGATTTGGAGAGAAATGGACGCTATGGCGCTTGATATGTCAGTGGTTATCTCCTAGCGGGTTCTCCCATTCGTTTCCCTTAACGAATCTCTGGGGCTTACTTTGTTATGTGGTTTGATATGTGAAGGAATATGCAAATGGGTATTACTGTAGAATTAGAAGTTTAGTAAATAGAAGGAGAGGAAAAGAGGTGGTTAAGTGGAGAATTATATACTGAACGTAAATGTGGAAGATAAGAGAGAAGTTTCGGGAAAGATTTCTAAGTGAAATTCAGAGGATTTTATTGGATTTTTTAATTGTCAACGTCGCACTTTATGGGAAGACGAGATCTGTTGGTGGTGGACCTCGTAATTTTGAACTCGGTCATCTGACGAGAAAGACATTTGAGCTGCATTCCTTAACCCAAACTTCTACACCATGCTATGAATATTTTAAACTTTTTTCGATATATTTAACGTAAACTAGTCCCTCTATACCAGAAATACCCAACTTGCGGCCCACCAAGGCTTTTTAAGTGGCCCGGTCTTGGCCCATTGCTCTGAGAATTTTACTTATTTAAGAACATTGTATTAAAAATTTGGTGGGAAATTCTTTGACAAGAAATCAAATATATCCATTTTGCTTTTTTCTGTCGGTGCCGTACTAGTACGAATTGATATACGTTTTCTATTTCGAATGGTTACAGTTGTGATAACAGACAACAGTGGTGTAGTGACAATTTTATGGGTGGAACAAATTTTTAACTATCTGTCATATCTTGCAAGTGAAAATATTCGAAGAAAATATATCGTTTCAAGACGATTGGGATGATGACTATTTTGTAGTGAGAAACGAACATGGATCAGTAATTGTTTGATTTGTAGCCAAATGGCTGTATTTAAAAAATACCAACAAACAGGAATCATTTAATGACACTTTTCCTCGATGATCTCTTTCAAGAGGTGATAAGTAGGCTTTCTCTTGAATAGTCTTCGCAACAGCAACAAAGTGTTTGGTCAGTGGTAATATCACACAGTGGTAACAAAGACATCCCATGAAGTTTGTTATATTATTGATAATCATATGAAACCGTTTACTAATGCAGAAATTGCGAAGGAGTGTTTCTTGAATGTTTCTAATTTAGTGTTAGTGACAAAAATAAAATAAAAATAATAATATATTAAAAAAAGCAAAACAGAAATTATAATATTTTGATCAATTTTCCATATTTTATGTAACCAATGTTATCGTGGTCTAAAAAAAAAGCATTTTTCTCCCCCCTCCACCAATTATCCTATAGTTGCGGCCTGCGTGAAATAGCTGACATATGTATGCGGCCCAGCAGAAAAAATGTTGAGTACCCCTGCTTTATACGATGGATCTTTTGTAGCACAAGAATTCGAAACCCAAACCTGACAACTACGGCAACGGGTTCGCTACTATGATTCGTTGGTTACTTCGTGGGTGAAACTTACAGAAAGGGTCGTTGAAAGTAAAATCGAGAGTTTTACTCCTGCATTACTGAACTCCTACGTAAGTCAATAGTACCTCCCAAGAAAAGAATCGGAAGAATGATCAGAAAGTTATTAGGTGAATTAAAGAAGTTCGCAAGCTAAATATATGTATGTATCTATCTATATATAAAGAAACACAAAAAAGTAATATATATATATATTTAAATTCTGTTCCTACTTAGGTCAACAAAATACAATTTTATTTTGGTTAATTTTTATTAAATAATTGCAATTAATATAAGTATGTATACACATACGACAAAATCACAATATTATGTGGCAAAATAGAAAGTGATTTTCCTTTCTATATATGGGGCTGGTCCATTATTTTTGTTTGCTACTATTTATTCCTTCATAAATCACATTCTCAAAAATTAAGCCACCCCAGGTAGGATTCGAACCCATAATTTTTGGATTAGAAGCCCAACGTGTGTGTGCTAACCATTGCACTACAGGGACACAACGAGCGATTTTCCTTTTTATACGTATATGCTGTCGGACTATTATTTTTGTTCATTATTATATTGATTCATTAATTAAATTTAATTAATGAATTAATATTTGAAAAAACTATATTAACATCAAGTGTCATCCACTACAAGTTTAAAAAAATGTATTTGAACTTGAGTGGATGAATATAATTATTTTATTAACGATTGAAATTTTGAACAAGATATAAATATATAAATAAATATTCAGTTAGACCTTTGTATAACGAAGTCGATAAATACCGAAAAAAAATTCGTTATATGGAAAATTCGTTGTATAGGGGTTCATTTTACTATTTTCTTGATAAACCACAAAAAACAAATTTTAAATTCATAAACACTATATATTAAAATAGTAATTATTCACACATTTTTGTAAATTAATATATATTTCTTTTATATACCTTATCTATAAAAAAAAGAAAAGAAAGAAAGAAAAACTGCAAAGGAAAGTTTCTTGACGCCTTTATCTATTTCCTGACGAATTAATTATTTTTCTTTGATGCTCAAGCACTTACGTTTTGACATTTTCGTGCTACAAGAAACGAAAATACCTGTACGACTGATACACACCACAAATGAGCGGATACTGGTTAAAGGACACGGGGACACAAGACAATTCCACTGAAAGTGAAAGGGGATATCGAAGATGATTCCAGTGAACTGGACAATGGGGGTTAAGGATTACACTACTTGGATGAAACGTTCAGAATTCTATCGTTCTCGGCTAATTAGACATCTAATAAAACTAGTTCAAGATTTATGGCCATTATAAAGTGTGTTAAAAGAGAGAATAACTTGAAATGTCCAAAAATACTTTAAAAATAGGGAGAAAAAATTGAAATACAAGAGAAAAAGTTCGTTATATAGAAAATGCACTTCGCTATTGGGAGATTGTTTTAGGAAGAAAATCGTGAAATGTTCTTGGTTCGAGAAAAAGTTCGCTATATAGAAACAATCACAATATAAAGGATCGTAATATAGAAGTTCGACTGTATATAGGGAGAGTGTGAACTATAATAGTAGGAATTGTGAAAAAAGCAAATCATTCACTCATTCACTCTCTCGCTCATATAAGATCTGCGGAATTATTAGACCTAAGCCTTGAAATTTGTTTGGTATATTCCTTTTTTAATGAATAGAAATCCGATAAGAACGGGGTTTTCTAAAATTGACTAGCAAGGTGAATTGCAGGGGAGTTATTGACAAAAATTTCCGCTTTTGAGCCTATTAGGCCTAAAAACTTAAAATTTGGTAAGTAAGTTTTTCTTAGTAGAGATCCACTAAGAAGATTTTGCGGAAATAATTTCCTAAAGAAGATTACGGAAAGGGCAAAGGGAAGTTGCGGGTTTATTACAGATAAAAATTTCTCGTTTTGAAGTGTTAGATTTGAAAACTTGAAACTTAGACATGTTCCTTCTGTTGAGTAGAGATCCAGTTAGAACGGGTTTTGTAAATTTTAACCCCTAAAGGAAGGCAGGGGTTTTAAAAAAATCCCGTATTTGAGCTATTAAACTTACAAACTTGAAATTCGGTGCGGAATGTTTCTTTTGTTGATGCAGTGAATCTTAAGAACGGGTTTGACGGAAGTTGAATCCCAAGAGGAATTGCGGGGAAGTATGGACAAAAATTCTTATATTCGTTATATTTTTTTGAGAAGAGTCAACTGAAGTAAGCTAACCCACTTACATAGTTTGGTATAAAATTATTCAGAAGTTTTAGACGAATTACATTTACAAAATGATATGTTCATTATTAATTCAGATGTGCAAACGTCACACCCTTCCTCAACATGGAAGGATGTGAGTGAAAAAGTACTAATCCGAACTTCATGCAACACTACGAAGTTTGTCATACATCAAGGAATATCCAGGGGTGAAATAATGGCTAATAGCTTGGAGAGACAAGCAAAAATCAGTGTTATAGAGTTAATGAAACACTTTTTAAGTTTATTACTTTAATATAAAGGAATATGAATACATTTTCAATAACTGCATATTTTTTCATTATATTTTAATAAAAAACTCGATTCATCAAAATATATACAGGGGGTCCCCGAATGCAGAGTGTAAAATTTGAGGGGAGGTAGCGAGCATCGTGAAGAGCCATAATTGTATAGGAAAACATGAGCGGAAAGTGATAGGTGGCGCTGTACGTGAGCTCGCAAGGTGGGCACATGTGGTTTACTCATTTCAGACATGGGCATGAATCGTTATACGAACACCGAGTTGGCGAATATCAACTTCATCTACAGCGTAGCCCATGGAAATGGACGTGTTGACGTTCGGTTGTATGGGGAAAGATATCCAAAGAGTCGGCAACCTAATCATCAAACGTTCATTTGGTTGCATCAGAACCTGGGGGAACATGTATCTTTAACAGTCATCAATAACGACACGTCTGTCAAATCTGAAATAGACCTGGTGGCACTAATATCCATTGCTGCTGGTACGATCCGTGAAACGCCCGGTATTTTCAAACATGTCCACCAATCCATTTCGTGTCAATATCATGCGTGCGTCCATGCTAATTTCAACAATTTCAAACACCGCCTGTGATGTGCTTTTTATAAGTCATACTTTAATTTATTGTTATTATTATTTGTTTTTGTAATAAAGCGTTTTACACTACATTTGGTATTGTGAACTTATTATCTTAGTGTTTCTTTATCTCGTTAGGGTTACGTTTCCGCCCATGCTTTCCTATGTAAATATGACTCATCAGGACATATTATCTACTTACCCTCCAAGTTAGTGCACGGCATTCGGGTACACCTAGTATAACGTTCTGTTGTTTTGAAGTTAAATGGATTCTTTTTTTATATTTCAGTAGAAGGAGTGCAAAAATTTACTTGATATATGAAAGAAATAAATTAAAATAACTTAGAAACTTAACTAGTAGTTATTAATTATTCAAGACATTCATCAAGTTGCAAGGTTAAAAAAAGTGGAATTTTCCGTAATTCTTTTGAATTATTGTGAGTCTTCTTATTTCTCGTTTTGAAATTAATGAAAAAACAAAAACAAGCTAAAAAGAAAAATCCTTCAGCTGTGTGTTGTTTTTGCGGGGCTCAGAAAATTAAAAATAACACGCCATGTGTTTTTAAGTCAAGCGTGAGTAAAAGAATTCTTGACTAATAAAAATGAAAAATTTACCACATTCAAGTGATGCTGAAAAAGCAGCATTCTTCACGAGAAATGTAGCAGTTTGTAATAAACTGCTTTCCTTCTTTTTTTACAAACTGCGTATCTATAAAATAATTTTTTCCCTGTGTAACAATTCATTACTAGCAAAGCAAGAATATATATATTTTATTTTTTTGTATTTCTCATGAATGAGGACGAAAGAAGAATTTTCTGAAATATAATTTCGGAACTCAGCAGAGACTTTTTGCAGTTTTACTTGATTAAAATAAATGAAGCCAGTTTACATTAACAAGTTGAATTAAAGAAAAAGAGACTTAATTGGTTTTTTTTTATTAAACGTAATTTCTTAAAAATGTGGGCGAACTATAAAAAAATACAAAATTGTAGAATAAGAAACATATGATGCAACATAAATGTGATCATATTTGGATCAATCGCGTATACACTTTAAAAAAAAAAGAGTTTAAAAATGACTCGTTCGAAAACGTTCGAAACCGCCATTTTGCCAAAAGTGTATAAATTAGCAATTTTTTAATAATTAGTATCATTTAAAATAGAATATACATATAAGATTATTTTAGGAATATTATTATAATAAAAAACTATTTAAATGCAATTTTTTGGCAAAAAATGAAGAAAAAAAGGCCTATTTTCAAAACATTTTCCTTTTAAGGAAAATGCTTCTACAATCTATATAAATAAAGGAGAAAAGCGACTCACTGACTCAGTGTGACTGACTGACTAATCACGATATCTCCGGATCTATTAAACCTACAGACTTGAAATTTGGTAGGCAGGTTCCTTTCATAGAGTACACACCAGCTAAGAACGGATTTTGCAAAGATCGAACCCTAAGGAGCGTTACGGGGTTTAAGGGGCTTTATAGATAATTATTTTCATTATTAAACTAATGGATGTACAGTCTTGAAATTTGGGGTACACAGATTTCTTTCATAAAGTAGAGATTCCCTACATAAGAATTTTTACGAAAATCGACATCCAAGGGGCGTTGAGGGCGTTTAAGGGGCTTTATGCATAATTATTTCCATTTTTAAACTATTAGACGTACAGTCTTGAAATTTGGTAAGCGGATTGCTTTCATAGAGTAAATATCAGCTACTAAATGTGTTTTGTTAAAATCGACTCCCAAGTGGCGTTGAAGAGAATTAAGAGGCGTTATAGGCTATTAACTTAGTGTTTCTCAAAGTGTGGGGTGCGCCCCCTGGGGGGGCGATGACCCTACAAGGGGGGCGCGAGCGTATCGAAAATTTAAAGATTTTTTTTTAAAAAAAAAATAACCGGAAAGAGAAGTAAAACAAAATGCTTTCTTCCATAATAAAAAAAATACACACAACAACACTGACATAATTTATGTTTATTATCTGGCTTTTTTCCCGTCATCAAATAGCTGTCTTTGATCCCAAAACCAAATTAAAGAAAAAAAAAACATTTTGTTTTATTTGCTGTATTTTCTCAATGAGAGATTTTTTTATTACGTTTTAACATATAATATTACTCGTTAAAAGAAAAAACGAAACCCAGACCCTGAGAAAAATTCTAAGAAGATAAACAATTCACAACTGTAATTATTATTGAAATAATGTACATTAGTTGTAGAAAAAGAAAAGGAAGTCATGATTCACTTTTCAGCCAGGCTGCATAGTACGTTTGCTAATCATTTGATTGACCTTCAATCTTATGGTATGGTTATTATCAATATTAGTTTTCTCCCATCTTTTATGCGTTTGCTTTTCGCTTAGGGAAATTGTAAATAATTGAGTTTTGCGATATTTGGAAAAGAATTGATTGGTTTAACATTTCTGTAGGATAATTGAAAAGTGTCTGATTTGCGTCCTTTATTATGATCTTGTACATTTGAATCATTTTAGTTAAGTTTTATTGGATTTTTTCTCAAATCATCAAAGAATTGAATAGTCCTTGAAAGAAGGTAAGTATACTTTCTATAAATTAAAATATTCACTAGAATTCCGATTTGTATCGTGTACAGTAAAAATAATTCTTAAGAAATGATTGTGGTGACTGTGAGTCCCCCCGCACTACCATTAATGTTAGTATCGAGTACGCACCTGCTCCCGGGTTAAAACATTTTGAAGTCTTCTCGCTTTAAATGTTAAAAAGTAACACAATTATTCTTCATCGGAATTTTATATTCCTTTTCATAATTTAACATTAATTCTAAATGCTAATTGTGTGAGGTTTAAAATTACAGTTCTTTTAAACAGTTATTTACAATGATAGCATTTATCTAAAAAAAATCATTTTACATTTTTGTATACAATGTCGTGCACAGTTTTACTCTCCTTACAGTTCAGCTATTATATCAAGAATATTGTTTTATTTTTAAAAAAAATGAACTTGTGCGAAGAGTCGGTGTTTCAGCCAGTATACGTTTGATGTATCAGTACTGAAAAAGGTATTTTATAAATAATTTCTTATTACTGAATTTGGCCGCGGTAGCCGAGTGGTATAGGTATCGGATCGTGGCTTGTCTTGTCACGAGTTCGATCCCAGTACCACTAAAGACCCGCCGTGTAGGGCAGCGATGCACTTTAAATCTGTCGAGAGCTGAAACGTACTCCCGTTGGTGTGGTGTGGTAGTTAGGAGAGAGGGGTGCCAGCTCAGGTGTCGTCCACGTCACTTGACCATGGTTCAAAATTACGTGGTCCGTCGTCAAAAGCCCTCGTGCAGCTGAACAGTGCGACGTTAATATTCAATCAATCAATCTTATTACTAAATTAAGAACAAGTTTAATAATTATTAGGGACTTCAACGGGCTTGTCTTGTAGAGGAAAGTTTTTCAAAGGAAGGTTGATATAATATCAGAAATTGACACTTAAAGAGTTATTTTTCTACATTTAGCTGAGATCTATATTTTGTCTTCAAGGCATCCACTGCAGAAAATCAGGTTTGAAAAAGGTAGGATGTTGAAAATGGTAATAGTATACGAAGTGCTTTTGTTTTCAGTACAGATAATTTCTCATCCACCTCTACCCCAAACTCAAAGAGCGATTTATTACAAAATTGCCTTTGAATTTTTCACTGGATGTGAAATTTAAGATTTCTTCTTCGGAAGTTGAGAGCCCTTCTGGAGTATCTTGAAATAGATCCCTAATCCACTCGTAACTTGCTACCAAGCTGTCCTCATCCAGAAAATACTTTTTAAAATTCTTTGCCAACATAGCTAAATGATTTTACATGTTTTAAAAACAACTTTCACATGTTGTTCTACAGATTTGTAAGTTTTAACACATATCGAGCTGGGGCTTTTTTTCCATCACTTACTTCAGTAGTGGTAAATCCTAAATTTAAGTATTTTTGAGAAGATCGCCTTGATTTAATTTTCGGAACCATGCTCGTTCGTCTGTGTACTTGTTGATTCTTTATTACGGTCGAATGTTTGCTTACGACTTAAAAATGTATGTATGATATTGTTTTAATCTACTGCCGTAAATACTTAATTACCGTGAATTACAATTAACGTGGAAATTAAAAAAAATGTACATTCAAGCTAGATTCGGTAGCTATAGGAGTATCGAGTCGACCAAAACTGACTGGAATTGTACGAGGAAAAGCATTTTTACATGTTTTGCGCAGACGTCCGATAGGTTGCCCAGACTCACGCAAACGTACCCTATAATGCCAGATGTGATGGATATGATAGAGGGCGACATTGACTAGACTATTTTTCTAATGACATTTGTACTTTGAGAATTGAATGCCGAAGGAAATAAATCTTTAATTAAATACATCATTTTGCGATCTGTTCCAATTTGAAAATTAGAGAAAGAAAAATAACATAATTCTAAGTAATATATATTTTAAGTAAAATTTTCTTAAAATATATATTACTTAAAAGTTACATATACACAAAATTTAATATACTTATCGTATTAATTTGTACGGTTTATAATTAAGATCGTATTGTAACTTTAGAGTCTCTCTCAAAGTGCATTTTTATTGCAGTAAATACATTATTGGTGTACAGGGGGCGAGACCAAAAATTATGATTGAAAATTGGGTCGCCAGTATTGAAAGTTTGAGAAACACTGCTTTTAATGTATGAGTGGTGCACAGAGTATTTTATGACTAATTAATTAATACTAAATTAAGAACAAGTTTAATAATTATTAGCTACTTCCATGGGCTTGTCTTACAGAGCAAAGTTTTTGAAAGGAGTTTTAAGATAAGAAATTGACCCTCTGAGTTCATTTTCTATATTTAGCTGATATCTATATCTTGTCTTCTAAGCAACCACCGCATTTTGTAATATGTTCCAGTTTAAAAATCAGAGAAAGGAAAAATAACTTAGTAATTATCCTATTACTTAACTTTTTTTTGCTTAAAAGTAACATATACAAAATTTAATACTTATGTCATGAATTTGTACGGTTTATAATAAATATTGTTGCTTTATCGTAAAAGTGCATTATTATTGTATTCAGTAAATTATTATGTATAAGGGGGGGCGCGATAAAAATTGTGATTGAAAAGGGGGGCGCCAGTATTGAAAGTTTGAGAAGCACTGAATTAACTCCTTTTTTAAACTATTAGACGTAAAATCTTGAAATTGAGTAAGCAGGTCCATTCCATTCATCGAGTAGAGATCCGGTATAAAATGGGTTTTGTGAAAATCGCTTCCTAAGTATCGGTGCGGGGGCTTAAGGGGCAATGAAAACTGTTTCCATTTTTAAACTATTAGATGTACAGTCTTAAAATCTGGTAAGCGGATTCCTTTCATGGTGTAGAGATCCTCTACAAAATAGTTTTGGGGAAAATTGACCCCCAAGGGTCATTGAAGGAATTAAGGGGCGTAATTGATAAATATTTCCGTTTTTCAACTAATTGACCCACCTGCTTGAAAATTAGAAGGTATGTTCCATTCATGGAATAGAGTTCTTTTTACAAATAGTTTTGCGAAAACGAACCTCCAATGGAGTGGGGTTGCGAGGGATTAAGGCGTGTTATAGAAAAATTCCTGTTTTTGTATTTAACCCATTTACTTGAAATTTGTTGAGCATGTTTCTTTAGTGAATAGAGTTCCACTAAGAATGGAATTTACGGAAAACAACTCCAGGGGGAAGAGAGGGGAGTTATTTTGGCGTATTGATAGATACAATTGCCGTTTTTTCGAACTGCTAAGACTGTAATAATAAAATTTGGTTTGCATGCTTCTTTTGTTGAATTGGAATCCGCTAAGAATGCTCTCAACGAGGTATTGATGATAAAATTTTCGTTTTTGCTCTGTTAGATTTAGACTTGAAATTTAGCACGCATTTTTGTTTTATGGAGTAGAGATCCACTGAAAGTTGCTTTGGTGGAAATCCACTTGATTATTAGGTTAAGTGAGCGCAAAAAATCTTTCTACTTCTATTTTAGATATAAATAGAAATTAGATATTATAATTTATGTTCTTTTTATATCAAGGGGTGAGAGTGTAACAGCTATAAATATACTTTTCAATACAATCGAATTCTTAATGCTAGATATCAATAATTAATATATATGTAAACATTATACATATATACAACATCGGGAAATACCCAGTGAAGTGGGTGGGTAACGTCTAATATATAATATATATTTTCCTATATATTACTTTCTCTACTTAAACTGAATAAGAATTTTTCAAAAATTTACACTATTGTCAGCGTTACTATCAATCGAAAAAATAACCGTTGCTTTTGTTAAAACTTCTCTTCTCTCTCTGTCTGGAGTGTTAAAAAATATGAATAAATCCTTTTCTAAAATACATATTTTAAATAATCCAATTATAATCTGTATAGAGAAGTCTTAGCTATATATACGCAAATTATTATTATCGATGTATTTTTTATACATTGTATATTAAGTATAATATAAACATATAATATATATATAACATATAATATTAAGTACATAAGTTTGCAGAATATTTTATGCCTATTACGCATTTTTTCATGTTTTAGGAAATGTTTTTTGGTACTTATGTAAAAAGTGTGCTAGCGATTTATTGCCAAAAAGTAAATGAATGCCAAGGGTTAATCGCCAAAGTAATCTATGTGAATTGTGGCAACCTTTTTTATACATTCACTAGCTGCATGGTCCAGCGTTTTGCATGGACTTTCTCTACTTTTATAAATCTTCCCTTTCCTTCACAAAATCAACACTTCTAATACTCTTTTTCAAAATGACTTACACTCCCCCTCCTCCGTTTATCCCGGCGTTGCTCGGGCTTTTACCGAGTGTATAACTTAAAATTCCCCGTTTCGAAATTTTTTCGTTTCTTTTCTATGTCAGACAGGTTTATTTTCCCCCGGCGTTGCACGAACATTTTTTAAATGCATAACATATTGTCATGAAAAATCCTCTTCCCCTCTCACTATCAGGCGTTCCTGGTATGTGTGTGTGATTTCTATATTAATGTCATTACAAAATTCCCGTGGTAATTTCCCACAATTAATTATTACTGCCCTTTTAAAATTTTGGCTAACGCTGAAGACCCTCTGTTGAATCTGTCAAGAGTTTAAACGTCCTAGCGTTAATGTGGTATGGTAGTTAAGAGAGATGGGTGCCAGCTCAAATCTCATCCTCGTCACTTGACAATAGTTCAAAATGTCGAGGTGTGTCGCCAAAAGCTCTCGAGTAAATGAACATTGGGACTTTAATATTCACTCACTCACTTAAATCCTTTAATGTTGCTGGATGTTGCCGGAATGAGGTCAAATGGTTTTGCGTTCTATATCCTCGTTTTTATTTTTATTCCTTATAGCTACTAAACTTGCAGGCGCAGCCTTGCGAAAATACGATCAACAGAAAAAAATTGCGTTGGCAATTGCATCCTCAGACATTGCAGCCACTTTGTTAAATGATGGGCAAATTGCACATTCAGCATTCTTGATGCCATTAGACATCCGATGAAAAACCAGACGCAATGTGAAACATTAAAAAAGAAGTGGAATGGCTACAGTATTGCGAAGGAGTTCAATCATATTCTGCAATGAGTCTACTATGGCCCATAAAAGCACTCTCTCGAAGTTTTATATAGAACTTTGTAAGATTTAAACGGCAACGAGAAAATATTCGGTGGTGCTGTACTATTCAAGTCTGGTGATTTGCGACGGACATTGCAAGTCGTTCCTCGCTCTAATTCTGCTCAATATATTAAAGTAAGTTTTAAGCAATCGTTTTTACAGAGCGAAACGTTGAAACACTTCGATTGACCATTTCATTTCCTCAATCAGCGCAAATATTTTCTAACTAACTGCTGGATATTGGAAACAGTGAAGTAGAACTGCATCAAAATACACAATGTATCAAATTGCCAGACAATGTCTGTACTGTTCTTCAGACAAAATAGGAACTGGTTGAGAGTGTCTTCCTTGATATACTGTATAATTATCTAGGTAATGACTGCCTCTGTATTCCTGTTACTTTAGGCAGAAAAAAATGTTGATGTTGACGAAATAAACTTCCAGATACAGAGGTGTTGCTAGGTTATCTAATGCCTTTTAAATCAATGGGTACCATTGTTGATGAAACAGACACTGTAAAGGTTTTAAATTCCCTAGATATGTAAGGAATGCCACCTCACAATCTTCGGTTGAAGATTGGTTCATTGTTTATTCTGCTGCGTAACTGAAGTCCACATAGACGGTACACGTTTTGTCATCAGAAGAATTATCGGGAATCTTCTTGTTTGTAAAGTTTAAAGGTTTGTCCGGTTGCCACGTATTCCACCGATACTGTCAGAATCTCCAATACCATTCAAAAGGCTTTATTTCCCAATTTGTTTGGCTTTCACGATGACCATAAATATAGATCTCAAAGCCAAACAATGTCCATTTGGGGCTGGGACTGGAAAATCCATGTTTATCCCATGAGTAACTACATATATGTTGCATGATTACGTGTGAGAAAACCACCGAATCTATATATTTGTGTAAGCAAAAGACAAGTTAACAAAAAAAATATTTTGCACCGATTAGCGTTTAATTATATTAAAATTATTTATTGTTATAATTTAGATTGATAAAAACAGCATTAAAAATCCCCCTACCCCCAACGTTATTCACCTCCTTTATAAATTTGAACCTTCATATGTTGTTACTTAACAACTTCGTAAATAATTCATGCATTATACTATACTCAAATAGGAGATGAATAAAATGTAAAATTAAAAACATTATATTGTTTTATACTTAATTTCAACTCTCCAAAATTGTAAACGAAGATTAATTTGACTGCATTGAATAGCTTAGAATATTAAATCAACGTATTAAACCAAAGTCACAGCAACGCGTGGGCGGGTCAGCTAGTAAATACGTAAATTTTTAATGCTTATACTTCATCTGCGATAAAAGGTTTTGAAAAAAACAATTATACTGAGAGAAATATTTTATTAATACTATTAGGAGGAATTATAAATGATCAAATGTAAAGTTTTGAAATTATTGGTATGTTAAGTAACGAAACAAAAAATATATACGAAAAATTACTACATATATCTCCAAATTGCAATTTGAATAAAATTCTTAAATTTTCATTGCATTTCTTATTCATTCACTATCATATTTTCATTAGTGTTTTTAATTTTCATATCTTCTTTTAAAAGCCGCTGTGGTTGCGATGTGGAAAAACTAATAACGGTTTCAACTACTGGATTATTCTCGCCTACTTGCCAGATCTGCCCCCAAGTGACTTTGTTCTCGAAATCAAATGAAGCTTTCGGAGGACAAAGACGTTTTTCAAACGTGGAGGTTATGAATCTCGTTAATAATTATTTTTGCAGAGAAAAATTTCACACATTATTTGGGCGGGTTAAAAGGATGACAGCAACGCGTCATCTAACAACAGCAACGCGTAGACTAACATGCTATGTCGAAAAATAAGTGATTTTGGAGAAAAAATTACATTTTCTTTGCTAGGTCAGAAACCTTTTAGACAACCCTCGAATATACAGTGAAAATTGCTTATATATATATATACCGCGAAACTGAGGGGACTAAAAAAACACAATTAAGTTTATTGGAGAACATTTATTTACACAGATATGTTCAAACATTTCCGTTATTGGCTCTCTCTTTGTAATTATTGTTGATAATGTAGATTTAGCAATACCAAAATCTTTACGGATTTCCATTTTCCTCTTCTGTCTTTGGTCAACAACAGCCTTAAGAAGCTACATCTTTTTCTTAAGCAAAATAAAAGTTTCCTTTTCCCTTGAGTTCTTTGCCATTGTGCTCGTAAGAAAATTCTCCTAAGATGGAAAATGGAACGATAACCAAACTCTTTGATTTTTACTGGTATTGAGGTATCCTTGTCTAATTCTAAAATCACCTGACGAAAGGTGAGATATTTTTGTGTGGATTTTAAAGGGTTGGGGAGTGGAAATAGCTTAAATAAACAAAATTGGGCTTGTAACAGGCTATTCTAAGGTTATTTTAAAGCTAAATTAGTTTCCTTTCTACTAAACACATGTAAAACCACCTCTTTTTTATTTAACACCCCTGTTAAATCTCACCTGCGTGGCTGGTATTTTACGAATTTTGTTCATTCCCAGAAAAGAAATATTTCCTGTTAAGCGATTTTCGTTTCCTGTTACGAAAAAAAAATGCTTGAAAATACATAGTAGTTTGTCGGGACCGTTGTATTATTTCGTGTTAACCGATATTTCATCATAAGCGTTTTCAAACGTATTTCAGTGTATATATACTCACGAGCGGAACATTATCCTAGAAGAATTATTAATTGTTCAAGCCAATTGTACTCATTTTGTGTGAGTAGTATGTGAATATATCTAAGGAAAAAGTGCAATATACACGAAGAACAAATCTATTCTTATAAATTATGAACATCTTATTTTTAAAGTAAGTTACTGGTTATTTCATTACTATTTGAGAGGTCCACCAACAAATAAATTTGAGTATCACGAGGCTGTACTTGTAATTTATTGATTTATAGCTTCAATATAAATCAAGTATATAGGTAATACTATATACATACAATTTTTCTGAAAACTACGTGTAAAAGAGTAATTTTTTTCCAAGCTATCAAAAAACTGTTTCAATTAATTCTAAACTGTAAAACTTTTATTTAAAAGCTCTGGTAAACAATTTTTTTTCTATTACCGTTTGTTACCAGATTTAAATCGCTCATGCTGAAAGAAAAAAAAAGAATTTCAAAAAACGTTTTAATTACAGGTATGATAAATAAAAATATTTCTATAAACATTTTTTGAATGTTTTTTTTTTTTGAAAAAAAATGCATATTTTGTAGAAAGAGAGTATTCGGATTACTTCAAAATGAAATTAATCAGAGAAGACAAGATTGCGGATGGTTTAATTTCACTGAAAGCCTCTTGACATAATTAAACGTTTTTGCTGTGTTATTGATCTTTTGAAAAAAGTTTCTCTTTTTTTTTTAAAACTTTTTTTGTAAGCTTAGAAGCATAGAATTTAACGGTTTATAATCTATGATCAAAAAGTTTTTTTTTTTTTTGATTGAATGATTTCAACTTTTTGTAAAAATAATAGCCAAATGTTTGTAACTATATAGTTAGTTTTGTGTGATATCTGCGAAATAGAATACCAACCAGTGCACCGAGTTTGCATTATGATGTAAGAACCAGTTCTGAAATTATAACAATGGCCTATCCGTGTGGTCGATCCCCTTTAACTCGAGGCTCTTCCATCCAGTCAAATTGGCACTTTGAGATAGAACAGCTCAACGTCACAAATGACATCACAATTAAATAGAATGTAAATAATCTGTGAGATAGAAATATATTATTACGTTGATCGGAGTTCGAGGATTTTATGCAAATCACTCGCAAAGAACAAGACAGTTAGTTCTTCAGGAGCGATGCAAAAATTTATTTATCGGGAAAAAAACAGTCCTTCAAATAAAGGATACAGTGCTCAAAATTTCTGAGTAAATCTCAAAAGGCGTTCACAATTTCTACGGTGCTCAGACACAACTATCAGTGTCTAAAAATACAAGTATGTAGAAGATTATTCACAAGCACTTGTTCGTCCTACACAACAGCCGCAGTAATAACTAATCTCTGGTCGAACCTTCACGGTCAAATCAATACTACTGTTCAACGGTTAAAATAAGACTACCTCAGTTTCGGCGAGTGACTCCCTATTTATACACCTCAAGTATTTATCGAGAAAGATCCGATTACATCTTAGATCGCCATATTAGTATATTTCTCTACTAATTTCCAGAAGAACCCATGGGGACGCAAACTCGCCAACATGGTCACCAAGTCGCCAAAAATGATGCCAATTTGGCTATATCATTAAGATTTCAGCAACTTTCCATTGAATCACTGTTATAATGTAAGGAACGGCGTTGCTTGCGAATATTACAATTTTTATCATACAATAAAGACAACATAGAGTCATATAAACGCATTACGCATCCAGATTTAAATTACTTGCACTATTTAAAAAATCCATTACCCAAATTTTCCGCAACAATATATTATGCGATAGTCTACCTGAATTGTAATAGTTTGTTTCTGAATTGGAGCCCTGAATATATATATATATATATATATAATATATATATATATATATATATATATATATAGTTGTTTATTCTCAATTTTGTGTAGATCTCCCCGAGAACCTAGACGATCTGTGAGATCTCCACTTTAAAATATCAGAGGAGGAAGTAACGTAATAAGTTATCAAATCGATGAACAGTTAAAGTGTAAAACTGAAATTTCCAGATGATGTGTCATATACAATAGGTCATTTATTCAATTCCTCAGATTTTTTAAGAATTTCACCTGGGTAATATGCTGCAAAAGCATACTAATCAGTCTTCTAAGTATTCGGGTATGAAATCGAATTGAAAGGCATACGTGATTTTTGGTTTTGACGTTCTAAAGATGTCAGTAATTGAGAACGTAATGACGCTTCACTGAAAGTCAGGCATGACAATTTGCAAGCAGTTTTCGAATTACATCGAACTTTTTTACCCTTTCCTCTGAAATTCATTTAATAAAACGCTTGAAAAAGATCAACTTCCAATTTGTTTAAAAGTAAAATTGGGGATACACTTCACATGTATTATGTGAAAACTGTGTTAGGTGAAATAAAAATTAATTTGGTTTAAAAACTGTTTAAAAATGTTGAAAAGTGTAAAAGTTCTGATAGGCAAGCTGATGATATATACTCGTACATATGCAACTTTACTGAGGAATAAAACTTAAAAACTACAAATATATTTCTTAAGTAGCGCAAGCAAATATATATATATATATATATATATATATATATATATATATATATATATATATATATATATATAAGAATAGAAAACTCAAAATAAAAATCAACATGATTATTTGAACACGACATGAATCGACGTATTTATTCATCGTTTCTGAATAATGAGCACAATTTTTAAGTCGCTAAAGGTAAAAGTAAAAGTTACAGAATAAGAACTTGCAAAAAATCTATTGCATTATAGCACACAGCGATCTATTTTTAAAGTGTGGTAAAAATGCGAATAATATCATATGCAAAGGTACCAAAGATAACATTTTGCACTAAACCACTCATGATCACGTGCATAATTTTAAGATAGTGACGCCAAATACAACATATTGAGACTCATAATTGCATCAATTGGAAAATATTGAAGAAAAAAAGAAAATGATAAAATATATAAAATATACATAATGATAAAACATATAGAATAAATGCAGATGAATAAAAAAACGTATTCGTAAAAAAATAGAATATTATGTTAATTCATAAGAGTAAATGAATTGAGTGTGATTAGTACAAGTACAAAATAAAATTTTTTTTTTCTCCAATGTGATGCTGGTAAGGAATAAAAAACAAATTCCGCCATGTAAAGATAGACAGTGTAAATACGCGAACAATACATGAAAAATTGCAAATAGTTTTATCAAAAAGTTTTATTTTAGTGTTTTGTCTTCAACTATTACCTCTTAATTTTCAGAAGGGATTTGCAGCAAACCACTCTTAAGGAGTGGATTTCCAGTATGGTGCCTTTCAAATTCCGATAAAAGTGGCAATAAACATGTAGCCGGTTTGCATGAGGACTGGGTGACCTCTCTTAACATAAAGTCTGAGGGTAAGATGAGGATTTGACCAAGTTGAGGATATAACTTTAGTTGCCTAAACAGGGTCCGTACCAAATCTCTTGTTTTTAGTGTGGGCCCTTTTCTACTTTCATCCAGGGATTTCAAATTTTATTTGTTTTTCTTAAAACATTATCTTCAGTATTAATGCTTTAAATAAATCCAGTGTAACTTTGTTATCTTTTGTGAGTTAACACAATCTGCCTAACCAGAGTAGATTGATGGAACTAAAAAGTACACTAAAACGTACAAAACTTGAGCAACAAGTACATTTTTTAGAGTACAAAGCTTGAAAGAAAGAAATGCTTGTGTGTGTGGGGAGGTATTACATGAATGGAGGTGCATATTTTCAACTTACCGGAGATCGTTACTGTGTTGAAGTTGTCCTTCAATACGTTATGAGGCGCCATTGGTCTAGATTTTTTTTTGTGGACGATAATAACTTGTTCACACTGGAACTCTGCTGTTGAGGAACTTCTAAAAAGTAAGGATATCTGCAGAATAGTTTGTCCAGTGAGCTGCCCTGATTTAAAATCCCAATGAACATGTGTGGGATGCTTTGGGGAGATGCCTGGCAGCAAGATCGTATATTCCGGGAAACACCAGAAACTTCGAATAGATGTCCTTTAAAGAGTGACAATTCTTATCTCAAGAACTGCTGGATAATTTGGTACTGAGTATGAACAGGCGGTGTCACTCAAGGGCATATCCCTTACTAAGTGATTTTGGTTTATTGCTTTGCTTCAAGGCTAGAAAATGTTTTGACTAACGCCATTACGTCAATTAAGTTTTTTTCTGCTTTGTTCCCTAACGTATGTGTACAATTCAATTTTTTGGCTACTATGTTTTCAATAACTTTTAAAGTGTTTAATATGCCTCTGTAGCATGAATTTCATGTCACCTAGCAGATTGTTTTCGCAATTACTGATCATTCTGAAAAGTTGCTCAAGCTTTAGCACACTAGAGTATTTTCTAGGTATATAAAAACACAAAACACTCATTTTCGTTCAAATGCAAGCAAAGTTTCATCGAAGTATTTAAACAACACAAAACAGTTATTTTGCCAGATGTTACGAATCAGTTATTTCAGGAGGAAATTCAACCCTGTTTTGGCAAAAGAGATGGCGTTTGTCAGAAGAAATATAAATATTTTAATAAAATTCATTTGCCTGAAAAAACAATATATGCAAAGTCTGGATCAAACCTTAAGGGTAGAGTTATACTTTAAACGAGGTTATATTCGGATATTTAAGAATTAAATATCTCAAAATTCATAAACAATATTTTGTTAAAAAAAGTCAGCTTTACGCAAGAATAATTCGAAGTGTATGTTTTTATAGAAAAGGAATTGAGAGTAGAATAGTTTTGTGGCGAAAATCTGGCATTTAATGGGATCCGATTAGAATGTATTCTTCCGAGAATGGACTTCTAAGGTAATAAAATTATTATGGAGAAATAAAAGATTACAAAGTAAATGGATGTTTATATCTCACACTGATTATGATCCATACGAACTTTATATGTTTTACTACCACTAATTCCCCTTTTTACTTATCTATAAATGTGCATCCGTATTCTCTTTCCAAAACAAATTAGAGATATATCTAGTGGAGGAAACTCCAATTTCAAACTAATTGATAATAGATTCCTATTGTTGCTTACCATATTTTTCGTGAGTCTCAGAAAATTAATTGTAATGATTATTTCAAGACATACAATTTCGAATAACATATATTTATGCTTTTGATTTATTATTATTACTTCTAGATGGAAAATAGTTCAGTGCATAAGAATAATATCTATATTATTTCAAATAAGTAAAACTTTTATTGATATTACTTGAGAGATTTTAAAGTTTCTTTTTTTCTCATTGAAGAACATATTGTTACGTAGATCGGAGGTTCGAAAATTTTATGCAAATTAGTCGCAAAGAACAAGACAGTTCTTTAAAAAAGCGATGATAATTTATAGTCAAAAATCCAATCCTTGAAATACAGAATTCAGCAGCAATATTCGCAGAATGAATCTCAGAAGGTCTTCACACCTTCAATAGCACTCAGACACAATTATCGGTGTCTGAAATACACGTATATAAAAGATTATTAACAAGAAATCGTTCTTTCAACAGCCGAAGTAATCACTATTTGCTTTAACTATTAAAGCAATACTAACTGATCGCTAGTCAAAACCAGATATATATAAGTTGAATGGTTGATGGAGTGCCGGCTTCCCGCATGAAAGCTTAATCGCCTGTCATGGAGAAATAACGAGTGAACATTGGTTCGGCTTTACCTTAGCCCTTTGCTGCTTTAAATTAATTATACTTAGAGATGAAATTAAAAGTTAAAATTAAGAATTTACATGATAATAAAATTGCGTGAAAATTTAAGAATAATTAGGGTGTGAAAAAATGGTGTTGGAAATGAGTGAGATTACTTTTAATTATTTAGTGTAATTGTTTGTGAGTTTGTGTATGTGCTGGAAAAACAACTGTGCCGAACGATGGCGAGCCCGAAGACCGAACTAGCGCAGTCGGCTTGAAAATCCAGAGTGGGGAGGGAGAAAAACGAGCTACGCGGTTTTGTTCGGGTTTTGTCGATTCCAAGTATCTCACACAGTCTCTTAGAAACTTCATAATCAAAGTTTCCTCCTTGATCAGAGTGTATTTGTAGAGGAACTCCGTATCTTGAGATCCAGTGCTGAGCTAGAACCTCTGCAACAGTCTCTTGATCAGATATAGGATAGGCTTCAGGCCACTTATTGAAGCAGTTCATGAGAACCAGAATGTTGTTTTTGCCATCTGATAATCTCGGAAGTGGGCATAGGATGTCAAAAGTTATTCGTTCGAAAGGTGCTCCCACATTATACAGCTGCAGTCTTCCTCTAGTGCGTTTTCTGGGACCTTTGCGTACAGCACAGGGGTCACATATGTGACACCACTTCTCCACGTCCCTCCGCACATTGTTCCAGTAGAAGCGCTCACGAACCTTTTGTATGGTCTTCATAATACCAAAATGACCTCTAGGTGGACTGCAATGGAGTTCCTTAAGGACTGTTGAAACTCTTGTCTTTGCGAGTATTAATTGTCACCTTAATGTTTTTCCGTCGTCAGTCTCCCATTTTCGATATAAAACACCATTACTCAAATGGAATTTCATCAGACGACTGTTTGAACTCTAAGATTGGTTTTATTTCAGATCAGCCAGTTGAACTGTTGGACGCTCTCATCATTCCATGGGTCCGATTCCGATTGTTAATGGAGTTGTAACTTGGAGAATTATTTGATCTATTACGCCAAATTGCTTTTCGAATATTGAACAGTACTTAATGTTATCCGTGCAAGGTCTTCTTGAAAGAAAACGTTTCTTCCCCTTTGCTTATCCTTTTCGGTTTCTACACACTTCCTTAGACTCGATTGCACTTGAATGGAGCGGATCTCTCCTGATTTACTCGAGGGTAGTTATTTCTTAGGTTCCCTGCTCCACCGCACTCCCAGCACTTGGTGCTGCGATCTTTCTTATTTTTCGGGGCAGTTACTTCTGAGATACCCTGGTTCACCCCACCCCAACACATGATGCTACGTCTCATCCGGTTCTGAAGTTGAGCCATTAAATCTTGAATTTCTTCTTAAGATTTTTTTATCTCCATCATCCATGGAGATTCACAGGGTGCATCTGCAATCACTCTAGCTCCTCGGATCAAATGGTGATCTCTGCGACTGGCTTGAGGGAGGCCTCCAATTTTAGGGCATATAACAGGACAGATTTTAGATCTTGAATATCTGTCCTTCTTATAGCTCTCTGGATTTCTCCATCCTTCAGTACGTCCACGAAATACTGCAAAGCAATTATTTCTTGCATATTTTCTGGGTAGTCGGAGAAATCTAAGTTGGCGAGCCTTTCTATTTCGGAGGCATACTCCTGTAAACTTTCTCCGGTATCATGAAGTCTTGTTTTCATTTGCAGGCGTGTATAGTCTTTGGAGTATTTCTGGCCGAACCGAAGATCCAGAGCATTATAGAGGAAGTTCAAGTTCAGACGCTCTGTGTCGGGAAGAGTCTGCAGTACTTCAGCGGCTGCTCCTCTAAGGGATGCTGCTAGCTGACATGCTTTGACCCCTTCGGTCCCTCCATCAGCATCTGAAATTATGGAAAATTGCGTCTTGTATACCTCCCAGTTTGTTTTTCTGTCATAGGTGGACAGTTCTAGAAGCTTCTTTTCAACATATTCTACTCGCTGTGATACAAGGTTAAAATTTCCAGCCACTTCTTCATTTCTTTCTTCAACTTGCACTTTAATTCGTTTTATTTCTTTCCTTACTTTCTTTTCTATCTTCTCTTCAACTACTGCAATCTTTTCTTCAACTTTCAATATGATATTTACTCTTCCACAGTATTGATTTTCTCTTCAACATTGTCGATTTTCTTTTCTAGAGTATTTCTGAGGTCTTCCTGACATTTTTGCATTCTCTCTTGGCCTTTCTGCATTTCTTGCTTAGTCTCTTCTTGGTTTCCCTGCATATCTTCTAGACCTTTCTGCATTTCTTGCTGGCCTTTCCTAGTCTCTTTTTGGCTTCTCTGCATATTCCTCCATTTACTCCTCCTTAGTCTCTTCTTGGCCGCTTTTCAAGGCATTGATGCCTTCCAGCAGAGCCTTCAGTTGCTCATTCATCGCTCGTGTTATCGGTGTAATATCCTACTTCTGAGACCAAAAATGTTACGTAGATTGGGGGGTTGAGGAGTTTATGCAAACTAGTCGCAAAGACCAAGACATTTCTTTAAGAACGAGGAGAATTTATTATCGAAAATCCAATCCTTGAAATACAGGATTCAGCAGCAATATTCACAGAATAAATCTCAGAAGGTCTTCATACCTTCAACAGCACTCAGACCCAATTATCCGTGTCTAAAATACACGCATATAAAAGGTTATTCACAAGCAATTGTTCTTTCAACAGCCGAAGTAATCACTATTCGCTTCAACTATCAGAGCAATACTAACTGATCGCTAGTCAAAATCAGACTGACTGACTTTTGGCTAGCATCTCTCTATTTATATCCCTCGCGGAAAATTCGAGAAAGACTCGCTTGCGTTATAGATCTCGAAATTAGTGGGTTTCTCTACTAATTTCTAGAAGAATCTAAAGGGTCCCGAACTCGCCAGAAATTGTCACCAACATGATGCTAAGTCACCAAAATGGTAGCCAAAGTCGCCAACTTGGCTCTATCGCCAAGTTTCCATTGAATTTTCATTTTAATGTAAGGGACGGCGTCGCTTGTGAATATTACAATTTTAGCGTAAATTAAATCTAATTTAGAGTAAGATAAAGGCATTTATACACATCCAAATACAAATTAACTACACTATTCTACATAAAATTCGTAACAATATATTGGGATTGAGTGAAAGAAAAAGGATATTTTTCCCATTTATGTGAGCTGAAAATGCGTATAACTTTTTTTAAAACTAGAAGATCCAAGTTTTATTAAATTTATTTTGTGATGCTTCCCTAGACAGCGATTGTTTTATGACTAGGGGACGCAAGGAATTAAGGATTTTAGAAGACATAAGTGTGATTAAATCTTGAAGAAACTGGACATTCTACAAAAAGGATTTTCGATTATTTTTTCTGATTTATTTTATTTTTATAATGTTTTGTCTCAAAGATATGGAATCAGATTAAAAAGTAAAGTATTCAGTTTAAGTCTTTCTAATGACTCATTAAAATGAGCTTGTAGAGAAAGCTGACATCTCTTTCATATTTGTTATTGTATCTCTAAATTCAACACAAAATTTGAAATTAAGTAAGTATGTAATGCTGCCCTATACTATTGAGATTCTCACAAAAGTTATTTAACTTTTAGGAGAATCTGAAACAAAGAAATCTCAAAGAAATAGAGAAAAACAAAAAAAAAAATTCTTAGTTTGCATTCTCTGTATTTTTTTTCGTGTATTATATAAATACTATGAAATTGAGGGATACATTTATTTGAATTATGTGTGTTCAAATCGTTAAACCAAATGCTTAATATTTGGAGAAAATTTCTGTAAAAAGCAACAGTTTGCAATAATAAATTATAGTTTAAAAAATTAAAAAACGTTTTTATAGTTTTAATTAAACTAAAAAGTAAAAAAATATTTCTTAATATAAGAATAAAATGATTAACAAGAAAATTAATGTCATTGGGGTAAAAGGTGGGAGTGGGGGGAACGATATTAATTGTTATAATTTCTTATTAGTTCCATTCTGAACTGAAATGCAGAGTTATAGTATAAAAAGGCAGTGCAAAACACACCCACCCCCACCCCACCCCCACACGAGTTTTTTAGTTTTTTAAACTATCATTTATTCATTGATAAATTAATCTTAAATTTGTCATTTTTTTAGAATCTGGAATGGCCTTTCGTATCCTATCAGTGCGCCGATACGGGCTGGTTTGCAAAATGTAGGAGCAGCCAACGAAGTCTTCCCCTTTTCCACATAAAGAGCAATTTTTGTTTGTTTGTTGTATTTGTATTAATCATGAGCGCTTTTGCTTTAGGAGTGTAACAATATTTTAGTCGCCAGATCTGGAAATAGGAAATCATTAATCTTCAGGGGCGTAGCTACTGTATCAGCCGTATCAATGATACGGGGCCCCAAAATGTATAAGAAAAAACCGTAAGATATTGATGCCTCCCCCCAAAAAAAAAGAGCCTCCAAGGAATTTTGATACAGGGCCCACTCAAGACTAACTATACGCCAGTGTTAATCCTGATGATCCTGATCAGGACAATGGAACAAAATTATGAAACTATTGTATTGTCATTGGTACTTGACAAGTTTTCAAAATTTCGAGTTAACTAACCTTTTGAAGGGGGTAAAATTCGAGTTCAAAGATTCCGTTACATAGAGGTGAAGCTAATAACAGCGTGTTAAAAAGGCATATGAATTGATTTCCTAGAAACATGTGATGGTGTCTATTATGGGATTGTGGTGTCATGTAAATTGAGCTATTTCAAAGATCTAACTTGTAAAGGTTTAATTTGTAAACATTTTTTTCTTTTTGGAATCAAATATTAATTGTTGCAGTCATGAAGAAATGAACAAACATCTTTAAATTACATGACTTTTATTGACGAATAAACACATTTAGTAAAGCGTGGATGTAATACATCCCCAAAATAAAAAGATAAAAAGTATTTGCCACAATATTCCCAACGGAATACAGAATAATACTCATAAAAATTTGTTATGCTGAAATCTACAATTGCCTAAAATTTACAGCTTAATCAAATATCTTTTTCTACAAAATTTGAAAGCAAAGGGAAGAAAAGTAACAAATGCAAAACATGTTGAAATTTGTCAAAGATTTAGTGACTTGTATCTCAGGAAAGTAAATTTAAAACATTAAGAAAGTTGAAATTTGTTCTGAAATTATGAAGGAAACATTTTTCAATAAAAATTTAAAAATGTCGTAGTTAAAAAAAAAAAAAATATTAAATCTTGCAATCAATCACCAGCTGAAAGCTCTAGTCAAAATCGGTCGATGATCTCTAATTGCTTTGTCGTTATAAATTGGTGATACTTTTTTTTGCCCTTTACAAACCGATAAATCGACTTTCCTTATTGCTAAAAGGAAATAATAAATAAAAAAAACCAAAGTAGAGATTAAAGATGAAAATCTTCTGCAAAACAGGAGGAAATTCGACTTCCATAAGAAACCTCAAAAACATCAATAAGCAAAAAAAAAAAAAAAAGCTTTATCATGTTGAAGAAATAATTAGCCCTCGTTCATTCTTTTTAATGCCAAACCTCAACAATTTTTTCTCCTTTGTGTAAAACGGACCGAGAAAAAAATTAAAAAGATCAGGAACTAAATAAATAATTGCCGAGGCATTTTTATTGCGGAACAAAGAATTGAGAACAAATGGAGAACCATGTCTTTTAGAGATACAGAAAGTACAAAAAAACTCCCACAAAAACTCTTAAACAAAGCATATTTTTGTCTTCAATCTCTGATGACTGCAGCAAGGCTGGAAAGAGAAAAAAATATGATAGAAAGAAATGGATACCCAGCACAGTCTTGTAATTGAACAATAAAATAGTAAGTAATCAGCTGTTAAATTGTATTAGCTGTGACTTTCACTTTTTTGAATAAAAAGGCTGATACTGATGGATAAATAAGCTGATGATAGGGAAAAAGTGGCTCAAGTCAGTGGTGATAGGGATTTTTATGTTCTGCTAAGAGTGGTCACGCTTTATTCTAATGATTCTCGGGGCTTTTGTTTATTTTAAGTAATAGCTGTTAAAAATAAGGAAAAAAGATAATTTCTCCGGATCAGATGGGATTTATTTTTTTTCTCGTTCGAATGTTTATTATCCGGAGCTTCAAATATCCGGACCAGTTTTTTTTGTTGTCAACTACATGTACTGTATATACATGTTTTCGAACAATGTTTAATAGTTGTTTCGCGTGAGGCCAAAAGTGACGGGAAAACCAAAGATCAAGGATATTAGTGGAATTTCAGATTTAGATGGCGAAAGAGCCTTCAATGACGACCACTTACCGACTTTGTCCAATCGATCCCAGGATTTTAAGAATGCGATGAAGATGTAGAAACCTGGATGGGGCATGCGATGCAGAAGACTGTGGATTTAAAATACTAAATAATGACGAGATTGTGACTTCCGTGCAAGAAGAATCCAACCCTATCGACGATGAAACGGATGGAAGACGAGGACAACAGCAACGAAAGTAGCAAGGGTCCATCAAATGCTGACGCGTTTTCTGTGTTAGAGATAGCTATGCATTGATACGAACAACAATTAGAGGGCTGCCGTACTCAATTAATGCTGCTCAAGAGAATCAGAGACCCCTTACAGTGAAAAAAGGAAGGTGTACAATGGTACAGCGAAAAATGATTATTTTCCACAATAAAGGGAATATCGCGATATTTTGCACCTATTTTGCTTTTTCTTCAAGCACATTTCCCGCATGTGATGATTTTCAATACTAGAATAGTGTCCGGTGTCATATACTGCATGGATCGCATTCGGTTTCCGGTTATCCGAACAATCGCGTATCCCAACGGTGTCCAGTCCCAATTGATTCGGATAAACGACGTTCTACTGTAATAAAAAAAGTTTTATTTATTGTTTTACTGATTATAATTAATAGTATCAGATTTTAAATAGATTTAAAATCAGCATTTTTTTTGCTGTGGAATTTAATGAGCATTGGCATTTGGTAAATTAGAATATTTCGGATGCCCTTTCACTAGAAATTACGTTTTTACCTGACAAAATGCCCTATTTATTCAATTTTTTAAATAATTCGCCGGTCACTAATAATGGTATATTAGCCTCCTATATCTGCTTTCGTCAATAAGTCGGCTCCGGTGACTTAGAGGTAGCGCGCCCGCTTCGGAAGCCCAAGGTTGCGGTTTCGACGACTTCTGGAGTCGATAGATTTTCTGGTTGCGAAAATCGTAGGCACGTATGTCATATAATTATGTGGCATGTAAAAGATCCCATGAGTGTCGATTTGGCTCTGGTACTCTCGGAAACATTAAATCACAGCAATATTTAGCCTCCGATGAGAGCTTGAATTCAAAAATAATTCAAGCGTCCGAATTTGGTAACGAAGACACCACTAGATGGTACCACCAATGAAATTTCTCTCCCATTTGGGGACTTGTCGTGCTTGCAAAGGCTAAATTTCTAAAATGCAGTCCCATTGCAAAAAAGAAATGTATTTTATTTTTTTAAGACATGCCATATCAGAGTAAATTTATCTTATAATTTGAATTGCAATACAACTAAACTTATGCAAATGTGGCCTCTTTGTTTTTAACTAAGAAAGTGACACTAAGTAATATAGTTTAATTAGTAAAACAAAATGGATATGATATGCGTGGGTGAATGCTGATACGGTGTCATTGATAAATTCTCGTGATTTAATTTCTCTATTTTTTCGTTAATAAAATACTTTCTCTTCATCCATTCAAATTCAAATACATTTTTTAAGCTTGTAGTGGATGACACTTGATGTTAATACAATTTTTTCAAATTTTAATTTATTAATTGATTTAACCTTAGAATGCTACCCTTTGAAAAACTTACGGGAATGGCAACCGTTCGTCTCCCAGACGACATGAGTTTTAGCAAGCTTAATACTCATTTTAAAAGTTAATAATAAACAAATTATACTACATGCAGATGATTCAATGATATCCAATCTTCACATATATATAATCAAGAAAGTAAAATTTATTTATTTTCAAACCAATCTTTATGCATTTTAGCGGGATGCTCTCCGCACATTGCTCTAGAACATGATAAATGAAATTTTTATGTCATTCTACGCAACTTACATGGGCAAAAGGCACAAATTCCTCCTTTTTTTTAGTTTCCAATTGTTCCGGTGGTTCAATAATTTGCTCCAATTTCAAAAGTTCACAGATAATTGTTGATCGGGGGTAAGTTGATACATATTTATACGTTTCTTCAACCATGGCGCTGGGAGATTTATCTTAGCTTTATCACAAACTTTCTTCCAAATAATGCTGTTTCAGATTTGAGAGCCATATTATGTATATATAACATATGCATTCACTAAACTGATATTTATCACGCCATCTGTAAATTCGTGATTTATCACTTCAATAAAATTTTCATTTTCTGATTCATCCTTAGAAATAAAGTTATCATCAATTAACTCTTCTAATAATTCTCAGATAGCCGCAGGTTTTCCCCAGAAGTTTTCTTCTCGAAAACGTTTTGACATCATCTCGAAAACGCAGAAAGAAATACTAAGACAGATTCTCAATTCCAAACATTACTGCTATCCATTCGTCTCTTAGACTAACATTGTTCTAAAAATACTATATGCGAAAATATTTTATGAAATATCATTATCTATAGTACAAGGTCATATAAAGGTACTGAGTTGCAACTTACATTTCCTGTTTTTGGGGAAGGGTACAAGGTTGTTTGTTACAGCCGTAGTCTGCTAGACGAATGGGTAACATTCTAGGGTTAAGAAAATGAATAAATAGTAACAAATAAAAATAATAGTCCCACAGCACATGTAGGAAGAAAAATCATTCGTTGTGTCCCTGTAGTGTAATGGATAGCTCACTGGACTTCTAATCTAAAGGTCGTGAGTTCGAATACCACCTAGGATGGCCTAATTTCTGAGAATGTGATTTCTTTTTTTTACTATACTATTTTATTAGGATAATTAAATTTAATTAATGAATAAATAGTAACAAACAAAATAGTCCAACACCCTATATAGAAAGGAAAATCACTTTCTATTTTGTCACTTAATATTGTGATTCTGTCATATGTATATACATATTTATATTAATTGTAACAATTTAATAAAAAGTAATCAAAATAAAATTTTCTTTGTTGACCTAAATAGGAATTGATTTAATTTTTTTATATTACTCGTTCTCCTATTTGTTCGCAAAAGAACTCGGTGAACGAAATAAAGGAATATATTCTGTTTTGGAATTAAAAAAATATTTCTATTTTTTAACACTTCTGCATTTCATTTTCGTAGGCTTCAACAGTAGAATACAAACAAAAAATACCCACATTAACAATCTTTCAAACCGAGTCACATTAAAATTTAAAAGAAAGTTAAGTTTTTAGCGTTATATGTCTCATGCTTCGTTAAAAAACATAATCATCTTTAAAGCCTATAAATTTACAAATCACGTACCATTTTACGCTATTAAAAAAATTCCTACAAAAACCTCTCATTAAAATAGAAGGAAAAAAATCTTGGCTTAAGATTTCTCCTTCGAACTCGAGAGTAATTCTTCTCTAACGAAGTACGCCATTTTAATTGCACAGAGCCTTTAGTCGATATTCTTTTGGAAGACATCTTCAAACACAGACACCAAACTTCTCAAAAGGAAGATCTGAGTCCTTCAGCTGAGGCTTCACTCCAAATTTTCGCAGTGAGATTGGCAGATTTGAAGACTTAATCAATTTCCTCGTCGTTTGCTTTGCCAATTAGTTTTAGAGCTGTTTTAAAGGGGGATGCATGGCAAATTAATTGAAAAATAGCAAACCGATGGCTTCAGCAATCTATAAAATAGACGCAACTATTATTTTAATGTTCCACGCATCAATCTTTATAAGAGTTTAATCTATTTTTAGATAATAAATTCAGAAGTATGTGTATCTTCCTTTTTTCACAAAAGGTTTCTACCAATAAATTATAGTTTAAGGAAACTAAAAAAACTAGCTTTTATGGTTAATCGAACTAAAAAGTTAAAATATAATTCTTAATATAAGAAATAAATGATTAACGAAACAAATAATGTCATAGCGGTAAAAGCGCGGGGTGCTTTATACCAATTGTGTGTTATAATTTCTTACTTATTCTATTCCAAAATTCTGAGTTTGTATAAAAATTTAGTAAAAAGCCCCCCTCACTTTTACCCCAATGACATTATAATTTTCTCGTTAATCATTTTATTCTTTATTTTTATTCTTATATTAGGAGTTATTTTTTCCCTTTTTAGTTCGATTAACAGCAAAAGCGTATTTTTTTAGTTTTTTTTAAAACTGTAATTTATTTTTCATTCTTTAGTTTGATCTACAATAAAAACTTATATTTTTAGTTTTTTTAAACTATCATTTATTCATTGATAAATTAACCTTAAATGCGTCAGTTTTAGAATCCGGAATACTCATTGGCCTCCTACATGGAATTAGTCTCCAAATCTGGATTATCATGTCTACCGATTATTCTGTTCAGAGCAATGAAACAAAATTATTAAATTAGTGTATTGTCATCGGTTCTTGACAAGTGTGAAAAATTTCGAATTAATCTGACCTTTTAAAATGGGTAAAAATCGAGTCCAAGTATCCTTTTCATACAAGTGAAACTTATAAAAGCGAGTTAATAAAAAAAGTTTGCACTATCAGCCAGAAAATAAAATAAGTAGTATTTGAATAAATTCATTGATTTTATAAAATGAACGAAATGTTTAAATTTGATGCGCAGCAATATTTTGACGCGAGATGAAATCCCGCTTTCTAACATTATTTTAATTCTATGATTAGGCTATATTTAGACCAGTGTAATCATTGGACGTTTTCAAGACGGAATAATCGTAGATGAAAGGTTAAAATTTAAAAATTCTTGGAACTGTGGGCCATAAAATAGGATAGTTTACTAGTTTAAGGTTAAACGATTAATTGATTGATTGAGGATTAACGTCGCATTCTTCAGCTACACGAGGGCTTTTGGCGACGGACCACGTAATTTTGAACCATGGCCAAGTGACGTGGATGTCACCTGAGCGGGCACCCCCCTCTCCTAACTACCACACCACTCCAACGGGAAGACGTTTCAGCTCTTCATTACTTGTCTGTGGCTTAAAATTATGATGTACGTTGCCACTATAACCTCACGTTCCCTTCAGAGTGCGAAGTAAATCAAATTTCGTTCTCGAAGACTATATGAAGCTTTTATGGATGTGACTGCTTCTTTTTCATGGTAATTAAGGCTGTTTTCGGCGAATGTTAAGGAATAGGATCTAAATTCGGAATGTTTTTCAGATATAAAAGTACTCAAACATTAATATTATATTCTGGCTTCACTATCCTGTAAAATAATCACTTATTTCATCATACTACTCATTTTTATCCGAGTTGGCACATTTTTTTCATTTATAAAATGTGTTTCGCATTTTTTCTCCTATACCATAATGCTAAACGAGCTTTTCATTTACATGTTAAAAAAACTAATTATTGATAAAATATTTTAAAATTTTAAAAGCACCATATTATTAAAAAAATTCATGAGTTACGATGTCATTAATTTTTAAGAAAATTGAGGCATTTTTTCTGTCTAAAAATGTGCTCCGCGTAAAATTCACATTCTTGTGTATATAGCAAAAACAGCCTTAAAGTTAATGATATTATCTGCACTTCATCTTATGGAAATAATGTTGACGTAAAGTTTTGAATTTCGGTGACTTTTTAGTAACTATCCCAATTTTACGAAATTTCAGGTGACGTAGAATCCCGAATTGACGTTTCCTCACCCCCCCATTATACTAACCTCATAACTTCAATATAACTCCGGCATCAATTTTGAAAAATATTGAGATTTTAAACTTTGCATTTGTACAGAAATACAATTGCTAGTAAATTAATTCGTTAAGGGTAAACTGACATTTTGTGAAATTTTTTATTTTTAATAATTTTTTTGCATTTCCTTAATACTGAAAGTATGAGAACTCATATGCGAACACGTTTTTGTTTTAACATGTAATCACAACGTTTCCCTCATAATAATTTGAAAAAAAAATTTCAAGTTCATAAAATATATCATTTATGAACTAGTGATTATGAAAGTTTTTGTTTTGAAATCATGTTTCTGCATTTATTTTTAATATTATTATTAATGCAATATTGTACGCTTTTAAAAACATTTTTTTACGTTTTAGAGCAGGCTTTTGGAACCTTTTTACAGCACTTTTCAAATAACACGTTCGGAAGGATAATTTTGTTTCACAGCTTAAAATGGTTCATATTTCCCTATTCGTGAAGATATTGTAATGGAGACCTCTACAAAAACCGTTAAAAGCAACTATTAAAAAACTGAAAAGTAAACATTAAGGTGTATATGTGCACTTTCAATCTCCTTTCCTTATTACCACATCATACCAACGTAAGTGCTTTTAGCCTCAACAGATTTAACGTGCATCAGCTTTTCTACAATGCGTGTCTTTAGTGGCAATAGGGCCCGAGCTCATTACACACCGACCACATATTCGAGAACATGACCACACGGCTATCGTTGTCGTAAAATGTATCAAAGAAATCAATAATATGAATATTAATGACTGAGCCGATATTGTGCGTGGATTTGAGTTTGCAATAATAAGTATTTCTTTATAAAGACTACAAAAAAATATTTGCAAGGAATCAATTGAAATCTGAGCTATGTAGACTACAATGATTTTAAATTTTTAGATAATCCATTTCATTCATATAAGAACACGAAAACGTATTTAAAATACATTTTCATTAAAATCAAATTGTAACTGGTACGAAAAACGCAGATCTTATAAGATGTAGAGTAAGCAAGCGACCAAAGCAAAAAGACAAAAGAAAATCAAGAAGCCTAAGTAGGAAGAGGGGAAAAAAGATAAATTTGTAATGGATCTATCCGCGAATATCTTGTCCTAATCCTCTTGGGTAAAATTGTACTTTTTAACTGTAAGTTCAGTTGAAAATGTTTTCTCAAAGAAGACGGGATTTAGTTTTAAATGAGTTCTTTTATTTAAGCGTTGGCATTTATATACATGAGGATGGTCGATAGTTGATATTTTAAAAGTGATAAAATTATGAACAAGATTTACGACCGGATGTCGTATAGTTAAGCAAGATATAAACAAATAATTGAAGCGTAGGAGAGTCAGAGTGCTCCAAGAGAGTAAGTTAAGTAAATCTTACTTATATGTTAGTAGCAATAAACCTGTGCGATTGCTATTTAAGTTATTTACTAAGTGCATTTCTTACCTTTAGTTGTGTTGATTAAGTAAAAGGGATAAATAAAATTATGTTTAAAACTTGCTGGGGGTAATCTTTGCTCGAACCCGCAAACTCCAACAACCTCAAGTAAATTGTTACAAACTCAATGAAACATGCCTAGAATTGACAAAAAAAGTATCAACAGAATAAGCTTAAGTTTTAAAAGGGAAAAAAACAAAGGAAAGCAGAATCTAAAACTCCAAGCTCAAAACTGTGGTAAAGGGAAAAAAAATTAACCATATAGCTTCAAAATCTACTTACTCATATCTAAAATTGAAAAATAAGAGTTCTAAAGCTGGAGGAAAGAGAAATTTTTAAGGCTGTTTTTTCTTCTCCATATGTAAGACAGTGTGAACTTAACACGGAGCACACTTTTAAACGGAAAAAATGCCTCAATTTTTATAAAAATTTGTGACATTGTAACTCATGCATTTTTTTTATAATATAGTGTTTTTAAAATTTCAAAATATATGATAAATAATCCGTTTTTCCTTTTAACATGTAAAGGGATAGTTCATTCAGCATTACGGTACAGGAGAAAAAACTCGAGACACATTTTATAAAAGAAAAAATGTATCAACTCGAATAAAAATGAGTAGTGTGAAAAAATAAGTGATTCTCGACATGATAGTGAAGTCAGAATATTGTATTAATATTGGTATACTTTTTTATCTGAAAAAATATTCCGAATTCGGATCCTATTCTTTAACATTAGCCGAAGACAGACGTAATCAATCGAAACAGAACTCATAACTTGCATGTAAAAAGCATATTTACTATCAACTTTATGGGGTAATAGATGACTCATTGATTCTGTATTTGTACATATACTTTTTATACTTTATACGTTGCGGACAGATATCGTTGTTGTTCTTGTAATAAACGGATACTAGCCGAGAAAAAAATATCCATATCAAAATTGTCAATATATTAATTATATCACAATGGTTAAAGGGCGAAAGCTATATTCCTACAGAATATATTTTAAGAAGTAGTTCTTATATATTTTTAGAATATATTTTAAAGAATAGTAACTCAGTTGTTTTATTATTTGTGCTATTTGACTGAATATTTTCAAGTATTCAGTCGATTTTAGATGCAAATATCTTTTGGACAATAAAAATCGTTTAAATTGTTTGATTATGAACATTAATTACACTGTTCTGCTATTAACTCAAATATAATTATAAATTTGATTGAAAGATTTGATATTTGTTTTGTTTATGGTTTGATAATAAGCCAAAAGGCTGGAAGAAACAATTTCTTATTTTAAGTAAGGAAATATTACTTCAATGTATTCACCAAATGCAAAAAAAAAAAAAAGATTTATTTTAAAAGTGATGAAATCCAGATTCCCCCACACATACATACAAAGAAATGCTTATTTAAGGAAACCATAAGACTGTGGTTGTCAAGTGGATTTTAGTCACGAACACATGGGTGGAGTTGAAGAGTTGAAGCTTCGAGTCCTTGTGCTACTGAAAATCCTCCGAGTAGAAAGGCTGATGCACGTTAAATCTGCTGAGAAAATTTGCTCGTTGGCTTGGTGTGGCAGTCATCCTCGTCACTTGACCGAGGTTCTGAATTATGAGTTTTATATCCAGTAGGGATGGAGATTCTTTCCGAAATAGATCAATTTTTAAATCGATTCGAATCGTAACCTGATGAATCGATCCACAAAATAATCGAGGTCTAAAGATCGATTTATGAAAAATCACTTTTCATTTCATGTCTGCATTTACAATGTAAATATAAATCCCTTTTTATGAAAAACAAGAAAGATACCATAATAAACGATCTCTTATCAGTAAAATCTGGAAATTTTTTAGTTCAGGGAATTCGAAAATTACAATTACTTCATTACCATATCAACGTATCAGGTATAACAGAAGATATTTATTCTCTAAATGTATTTGTTACATTAAAAAGTTTAGAAAATAACATCCAATGCTTAACAGCTAGGCTTTTTAAAAACAACAGTTTGTCAAGTCTACTGGGATCCAAGTGGTTCCGCTCATCACTTGCGATGTTGTCAGCAATCGAAAAAAAGGCGCTCACAAGGAACAGATGATGGCTATTGAGTAAAGGTGATGATAAATAGTTTTTTTGTTCTTGCCAGTAAAGTATAGGATCATACTTCAGGTGCACAACTGCTTGCGATAAATAGTGTTTAAAGATAGTACATTCAATAAATTATAAATAATTTTATGGTTTGTAACAAAACAGAAAAAATCGAGCGTCGATTTTCTAGGATGAAATATCGATTCACCGAATCGATTCAGTGTTATATATCGATTTTTTTTGCCCGAGAAATAGATTTTTCGATTAATTGATCTCAGATCGCCACCCCAAATCTCCAGTGGTTTTCATGCTTCTTTTAAGAGAGAAAAATAGGATGTTAATGAAATCCACAAATCTCAATAAAATACAAGGTTTTTTTACTATATTTGTTGAAATAAATATGTTTGGAGGATGGAGTGCCACCTCGAAAATTGTCCTTGTGTCATTTTTTAACCGTGGTTCAAAACTATGAGGGCCCTCATCTTGCTTTAGAGTGTGATTTTAATGAGAAATTCATCCATTTCAATATAAAAAAAAGTTAATTTATTTAATGCATGACTCAAAATAGCTTAAAGAAAGTTAAAAAAAAATCAAAAAGTTTTCTTCGTAAATAATATTTGATATTATACATGATGTTTTTAAAAGAGCTGTTTTAAAAATATTTTTAACTTCTGTGTTAAAAAATGCATTTCTCAAAACAAAAACGAAATCTTAAAGATGACAATTGAGCATTCGAATTAATATGTAACGAAGAGAGTGAGGGTGAAGATAGAAAAAAAATTTCAATTTTTTTTATCACCCTGACGTTTTGAGTCCTGGTGCATCTGAAGAGCCTCCATGTTGAGGGGCTGATGCATGTTAAATCTGTCGGGATTCTAAAGTCATCACGTGGTGTATTGTGGAAGTTTGAAGAGTAGCACACTCGTTATTCGATTTGGTTGAAAAAATCACGAGAAAACTTATCAATAACCCTCGTGCTATTGCATACTGAATTAAAATTAGTTAATCGATCAATAATATGTTAACAATTTTTTTCTTTCTTTTCTGATTCAATAATTACTACATTAGAATTGAAATAATCTTACAAGGAGAGGGCACAAATAAGGAAATTCATTTGGGGTCGAGACTTGGTGTAATAGTAGTACTCCTTTAGGGTGTTCAACCCTCAATATAATTCCGCTGAATGGCCAGTCATTTCAGAGAAAAAAGCCTTCGAAATTCATGCTTAGCTTTTATACAATTAAATTTCAAATTCCACCAACGATTTCGTAGCTTGGTTCATATATCATCTGCAAACTATGCGCGATATACGGTTCGATTCATCGGTCAATTTCTTTTATATTAATTTCATTTAATTATTTTTAAAAATTAAATAAACTTATTTATGAAAGGTTTATTAATATTAAATGATATTTTATGTAATTATTTTGTATTTTATAAAATAAAAAATATACTGTCATTATATAAATATTTATATTAAATTTTATAAATATATTTTTGTATTAATAAATAATATTTATAATAAAATATGTAATAAATATTAAATGTTACTATACATAAAAATTAATTACAAATAGTTTTATAATGTGAAATAAAATATACTTTAAATGAAATATTATATATAATATAAAATAATTTATAAAGCATATTATTATTAAATTAATTATTTTATAATTAATATAATAAAAAAATATGTCTTTTTATATATTAATTTAATTATTTTATAATTCTATAAAACATTTAATAAGTCCTTTTTAAATAAATTTAAATAATTAAAAAGTTTATTTTTAAATATTAAAAAAAAATTAATAATTATTTCAATAATAAATAATAAATTTAATAATAAATAAATAATAATTTTAATAATTTTAACAATAAATTAATAATTTTAATAATTTTAATAAATTAATAATTTTAATAATAAATTAATAATTTTTTTCTAATAAATTAATAATAATTTTTTCTAATAAATTAATAATTTTTTCTAATAAATTAATAATAATTTTTTCTAATAAATTAATAATAATTTTTTCTAATAAATTAATAATCAGTTCGATAATAAATTCATAATTTTAAAAATAAATTAATAATTTTAATAAGAATTCTTTTAGTAATAATTTTTATTAATTCATTTTAATTATTAATTATTTTGATTAATAATTATTTTATATAATTTTAAATAATAATTCTTTTAAATAATTTTAATTAATAATTCTTTTAAATAATTTTAATTAATAATTATTTTGTGTAATTTTGATTAATATTTATTTAAATATTTTTATTAATAATAATTAAATAATTTTAAAAATAAATAATTTCAATAATAAAATTTAATTGTTTTTACTTTATAAAGTGCAAAATAATTACATAAAATATCATTTAATATTTATGTTACACTTATTGGTAATCTAATTTAAATTTTGCAAAGCTAGCAGTGAAATTTATGTGTCGAGGAGGCATGAAGACGAAAAACAGTTTCTTTAAATTGGCCTTTAATAATCAATCATAAAGTCACTCTGCTCGTTACTGGAGCGATAAAAAAAACAATAAGTTCAAAAATCAACATTACCAGAGACATCCGATTCGAACCGTCTTCTACTATTGTAAAATGAATTTCTAATCTAAAATGGTGATGCAACCTGCAGTTGCATTGCCAACCAGCCGTTCTCTCCCTCTAAGAGTTAAACCACTCACGCACTTCTTATATTTCTGTTTCTCCTTCCTTTTCGAAAAACTAACACGAGCCGAGTTTAAATACTCGCTCGATTTGCATGGCAGTTGCTGCCAACCACAAATCACGAAACTCAAAAAGATCGGGTTCGAATCGGTGTGCTTACTTTCATTGAGATCATGGAACGGGATTGGAAAAACAACACAAGGTGATCATAAAAATTTGGATCCGACTTTTTAAATGTCTAACAATCGGCCCCCTTTTTCCAATCTTGCACCATTATCTCTTACAAATCAGTGAATTAATTTTAATCTATAGTCACATGTTATACAATTTAACACAAAAAATACATTTTATTCACAATCTTTATTGTAATAAACAAACTAATATTTTAATCTTAAAGAAACAAAGTCTTATTCTCTAAAAAGAAATAATTTTCTACAAAATTCTAACAACTTTTCCTTTTACCATGGGTTTGGTAAAAATGTCCGCCAAATTATTTTTGGTACCTATATATTTAATTTGGAAAACCTTGTCGTATATCAAATTCCTTAGAAAATGATAACGAACATCGATATGTTTTGTTCTATAATTTTCTACCGGTGACTTTGAAAAACTTATAGCAGCTTGATTATCACAAAACATTACATTTTCACTTAATTCCAAATTTAAACTTTTATTATCAATTACATTCTTTAGCCAAATGAATTCCTTAGCTGCTTCTGTTAAACTAACATACTCAGCTTCCATGGTCGACAGACTAACGGATTTTTGCTTGAAAGTTCGCCATGAAATTGGAGTTTCGTCTATAACAGTTATGAACCCTCCCATCGACACTCGATCATCCCTATTTGTAGCAAAATCCGAGTCTGAATAACATCTTAGTTTTAATGATTTAACTTTTGAAAAAAAGTTCTAATTTATATTCTAATTCCAAAAAACCACTGGCGTCCAATCTGGTGGAGTCCATTTCCACAAACATACACAGATAGCGAAAAATAATCTTACAATAGTAAAGTTAATAACTGGACTAAATACCTCGTCAAATGACTCGCCTCGTAATTGTGTGTTACCTCGCGCAACTAAGCGGGCCTTGTATCTAACAATTTTATTATTTTCATCATATTTAATGGTATAAACCCAACGGTTTTCTAAAATTTTTATATTATCCGGATGATCAACTAAATCCCAAACTTTACGTTCCATCATTACGTTAATTTCTTTATCCATTGCATCATGCCATTTAGATGCGTCTCTGGATCTTATCGCCTGTTTGTAACAATTAGGAATAGTTACTTCAACCATAAGAGCTTCTTGTTGCTCTGACAATTTTGAAAATCCCTGGGATTCGGTATTATCTTTTCTAAAATTAAATAAACTAGGATCATACTCTATATTATGCCTCTTACAGTATCTCTATTTCGTTAAAAGATTTCAATCGGGTTGCTTCCCCTTCTATACTATAATATACGTTAGATCCAGTTACTTTCCTACCTATATTTCGAATCCACTTAACCTCCGTACATGGGATCAAGCTATGATTATCGGAAGATACATCTGGTTTTTCAGATGTTGAGGGCATTTCCGTACTTGTCTTTGAAACTAAACGACTCGTTAATGAATCTTTTACTCTATCAAAATCATCATCATCATAATAATAATCAGGAAGGTTTAAATTATATCCAAGGTTACTATTAACTTTTGTCTAAAATTAATTCCCTCTTATTTTCATCGAATCTTACATTAATAGTCTCGACTAATTTATTTTCATCTATCAACCATATTCTATAACCCTTAGTACGTTGTGCGTATCCCATCATAATTCCCATTTTCGCACGCATATATCGAATTTTTTTCTAATTTGTTTTGGCACACCAGCATATGCCAAACATCCAAAAGGTTTTAGATGCAATACCGATGGTTTTCTACCTGAATATTTTCGAAAGGCGTTTTGTTACTGTCTTTGTGACAAATTCGATTCCACGCATAAGTGAAACAAAGTAATGCTTCTCCCCAAAACTTATGGGGAACTTCACTAGACTTAAGCAATGTTTTGATGCCATCTAGAGCGGTTAAATTGAATCTCTCCGCGAACCCATTCATTTCTGGCGTATATGAATTTGTTACCTCATGCTTTATACCCAGTTCTGTCAAGAAATTATCCATATCTTTATTACAAAATTCTAGTCCGCCATCAGTTCTAACTGCTATTACCTTCTTACTTAGAAAACGTTCTGCTCGTTTCTGAAATCTTATAAACGTATGAAATACGTCAGATTTATTTCGGATGGGAAATACAGTCACCTTTCTTGAATAATCGTCAATTATACTCAAGAAATATTTATTACCGCCTTGGCTTTCAGTTGGCATTGGACCACAGAGGTCCATATGCAACAATTCCAATGGACGTTTTGATCTTACGGCCCCCGTCTTTTTAAATGAAACTCTCTTGGACTTTTTGCTAATTTACACGGTATACAATGAGTCTTACCATTATCAGTTAGGCGTGGGAGACCTTTTACACTATCGTTTTTACCAAGTAATCGTTATTAACATGACAAAAGCGTTGATGTCATATTTCTATTGATCCGTTTTTTGTTTTAGCGGTTACATCACTAAAAAAACTAATTTCTTTACTCTTTGATATAATATAATGATCCGGCTTAAAAAAATACAAATTTTCATGGCGTGTCGCTGAGAACAATTTTATCCAGTCTTTATTAAAAACATTAATTTTACCTTTAGTACCCACAAAATGCGCACCTTTACTTTCTAATCTGGAACCGGATAACAAATTTCTCCTCAACTTAGGATTAAATAAAACATCAGTCAAAGTTATTTCATTTAAACTCACCTTATATTTTACCCGAAATCTAAGTGTACCGATTCCTTCTACGGGACAACTTTTATCCTCCGTGGCTAACGACATTTTCATGTTAGTTATCGGTTTAAGATCTAAAAATAAACTCTTGTCATTACAAAAATGACTCGTGGCAGCAGTATCTATTACCCAAACACCTTTATCACCTTTATCAAATAAGACACAACTAGTTACGAGTTGTTTATCTAGTTCTAAAAGACTTCATTCAGCTTCACAAAATCTTAAATTTGTATTAAACTCTGTGTTAAAAGTTTCATTTACAGTTGAAGGAGAGTTTTGTAGAGACTTTTTCTCTTTACAGTTTACTTTAAGATGCCCGTACTTATTACATACATAACACGGACCTATAGTCTTAATAGATTGTTTAACATTTTTAATAGTTTTACAGTTAAATACCTTACCACCTTTCTTTTGGTAATCATTCTTGCCATTTGGATCTTCATGAGCTGCAGCCGTAGCACCAGGTAACGTCTTCGACTTCTTCGAAGTGAAACTGCTCAAGTAAGCATTCTCCGCTTTCTCCAAATCTTGTTTCATCAACTGAAGACGATTGGCTTCTAATATCAGCTCTGCTTCAATTTTGACAACTCTGAAGTCCTCTTCTTTCCATCTGTAGATTTGTTGCACGGTAGACTGGAATTCCTGAGGAAGCCACCTTATTAATTGAAATCCTATGTACAGGTCGTCCAATTTATGACCCACTTCTTGTAGTCTGGTTGCCGCTGTCTTTACACGAGATATGAAGATTCCAACATCTTCTCCTGGTTGGTATTTTGTTCCAAAAAATTGATCTAATAGTTGAATTACTCTTGCTCTTGTGACTGGTTCGAAGTGATCTTTTAATATCTTCCATGCCGCTACTCCGTCAGTTGTTCCCGTTATCAGATTTTTCAAATCTGAACTGATGTTAGTATAGATCAACGTATAACATCTATCCTTACGAAGTTGTAGATCTAATTTTTCCTTGTATGTTGCCTCTTCATCAGGTCGCTCTGGCTTGGTCTGCATTATAAACTGCCAGCAACCATAATGCATTAAGAGTACTTGCATATCATGCTTCCACGTGTTCCAGTTATGTTGAGTCAACACTGATATCTGGTTGTTAAACTCCATATCTGTTACTCGATTAAGCGTACTAGCAACAGAGTTCATAAAAAATAGTTCTAGACTGGGAGAGTATTTAAATAGACAAAGTTCATGGCCTGGTTCAACTGCTTAGCCTGTCTCGACACAGTACATGGACTGGGCCCATAACCAAATTTGTTACACTTATTGGTAAACTAATTTAAATTTTGCAAAGCTAGCAGTGAAATTTATGTGTCGAGGAGGCATGAAGACGAAAAACAGTTTCTTAAAATTGGCTTTTAATAATCAATCATAAAGTCACTCTGCTCGTTACTGGAGCGATAAAAAAAACAATAAGTTCAAAAATCAACATTACCAGAGACATCCGATTCGAACCGTCTTCTACTATTGTAAAATGAATTTCTAATCTAAAATGGTGATGCAACCTGCAGTTGCATTGCCAACCAGCCGTTCTCTCCCTCTAAGAGTTAAACCACTCACGCACTTCTTATATTTCTGTTTCTCCTTCCTTTTCGAAAAACTAACATGAGCCGAGTTTAAATACTCGCTCGATTTGCATGGCAGTTGCTGCCAACCACAAATCACGAAACTCAAAAAGATCGGGTTCGAATCGGTGTGCTTACTTTCATTGAGATCATGGAACGGGATTGGAAAAACAACACAAGGAGATCATAAAAATTTGGATCCGACTTTTTAAATGTCTAACAATTTAATAAACCCTTTCATAAATAAGTTTATTTAATTTTAAAAATAATTAAATTAAATGAAAAAAAATATGACCGATGAATCGAGCCCAGACCTCGCGCATAGTATGCAGACGATATATCAACCAAGCTACGAAATCGTTGGAGGAATTTGAAATTTAATTGTATAAAAGCTAAACATGAATTTCGAAGGCTTTTTTCTCCGAATTGACTGGCCATTCGGCGGAATTACATTGAGGGTTGAACACCCTAAAGGAGTACTACTATTACAACAAGTCTCGACCCCAAATGAATTTCTTTAGTCGTGCCCTCTCCTTGTTAGTATAAAGTTTCGTACATTCAAACTTGATGAAATTTTAGTTAAGAGATGAAATTGTTGAATGTTTAAAAAAGTACATTCAAAGTATTTAGGAAAAGTATATGCCTAAATCTATTATTTAATTCAACATTTATTTAGACTTATATAATTACATTAACTAGTTAACAGTTTTTGATAAGTGTACTCGTGATGGATAAATTGCAGCCTTTAGTGTCTTGACGAGTAGAATCGTCATGCGTAAAAAGTAGCGACCATTGGCTACTTAAATTGTAGTTTTTGAGAAAAACACACACACACAACACATTCTAAAATTTCAAGACGTTTAGAATATTTGAGTCCAGACCGGAGTAAAACAATTAAATAAAAAAGAAGGGGTGCAAGCTCAGGTGTCGTTCTCGCCACTTGACCATGGTTCTAAATTACTAGGTCCATCGCCAAAACCTCTCGTGTAGCTGAACAGTGCAACGTTAATATTCACTCACTCACTCACTCACATGGATATTGTATATATTCTACTTGAAAACTGCTCTTTAAAACCTTTAATATTTAAAACTCTGAATCAAATATGTAAACATCCTCATTTAAGTTTTTTTTTTTGCCAACATCACTTTATCAAAAGATAAATTTAAGGAACATGAAAAAAAAAAATGAATTTAAAAAAGAAGGCAACATTAAAAGAATTGGCTGCATGAAAGATCTAAGGTATTGCAAAAAGTATTTTTATAAAATTGCGAAATAAATAAATGGGTAGGTAAAAAAGGTAAAAATAAGAGCCAATGATGAATTTTTTTTTAAATGCGGAAAAAATCATTAAAAAGAAAGATTAAAAATAAACAAGAAATCTATATACTTTGAAATACTTCTTTAAATTTCCGTATTAATTCTTAAAATAATTTAATTACACATTTTTAAAATACGTTTTGAAGCTCATATCATAGTGAAATAAAATTGAAGTGTCTGTTTGTAATTTCAAAATAACAGCTTTTTACTAAATGCATTTAAACTACAGACGGTACTTATGTCAAAAAATCAATTTTTAAAATTTTTGTCTGTCTGTCTATCTGTTTGTTCCGGCTAATCTCTGAAACGGCTGAATCGATTTTGAAAATTCTTTCACCAACGAAATGCTACATTGTCAATGAGTAATATAGAGTATATTTTATTCCCCATATTTTTCCTATTGGAACAGGAACTACGTGGGGGAAAACCACGGGGCGCTGCTTATATCTATGCATATAAAGGATAAAAGCTACTCTGACACGCATTCATCCCGACATCTTACGATTAAACCTACAGACTTGAAACTTGGTAGACATGTTCCTTTTATGCGGTAGAGATTAGCTAAGAACAGATTTTGCGAAAATCGACCCCCCAAGGAGCGTAGAGGGGGATTAAGGGGCGTTACAGATATTTATTTCCATTTTTACATTGTTAGATGTACAGTCTTGAAATTAAGTAAGCAGATTCTTTTCATGGAGTAGAGATTCACTACAAAAATGTTTTTTTTTATGAAAATCGACCCCCAAATAGTGTTGGGGGGATTAAGGGGCGTTACATATAATTATTTCCATTTTTACACTGAGACGTACAGTATTGAAATTTGGTAATCGGATTACTTTCATTCAGTAGAGATTCGCTTCAAAATGGTCTTATGAAAATCAACACCCACCTTTGCGGGGGCTTAAATGGCGTTACAGATATTTATTTCCATTTTTACACTATTAGATGAGGAGTCTTGAAACTTAGTAAGCAGATTCCTTTCATGAAGTGGAGATCAACTACAAAATAGTTTTTACGAAAATCGTCTCCCACGTGCCATTACAGGGGTTTAAGAGGCGTTATAGATAATTATATTCATTTTTATATATACTATTAGACGTATTAAGGTAAAAGCGGAAATCGACTCGCAAAGGGAGTTACGGAGCGTATTAATAAATAAAAAAACCGTTTTTTAAATATTAGGTTTAGATTTTAAAATTGGCAAACATGTTTATTTTTTTAGTAGAGATCCATTAAAAATGGGTTTTGCAAAAATCCACTTGGTGGTGAGGAGAGGTTATGGTAGTGTAAAAGATAATTCTACTTCAGTTTTATACATTTTTTAGAAGTCCTGTCCCTTTTTTTAAATCAAGAGGTTAGAGTTATAATGATGTTTTTTAATACAATCAAACAATTAATTCTAGGATTTAGAAATCAATATATATATATATATATATATATATATATATATATATACTAGCTGTACCCTGCCACGCGTTGCTGTGGCTGAGTCTTGTTTAACAGAAAGGACATATTTTCAGTATGTTAAATAATTTGCATTGCACGTATGATCTTTTATAAAAAAATGTATAAATATATATACGAAAACTTTCCTAAACTGATATTTATAATTTGCTAACCAAATGCTTGAAGTTATTACAGCTTATTTTTGTCCTTATGTCATGTTATGAACCTAAATTTATTTACATTGTCTTTAAAGTGGCAACCTCAAGTTTGAAGATAAATTTTAAATGGCTCTACTCTGGATTCATTGAAGGAATTGGGTTAGTTTTACAATGCTTATGGATATTTTAATAAATCAGAGGTGTGTTCACAAATGCACATTTATTCAAACAATGTCACTTGGAAACATGAATTGTATTTCCTGATGTCAAATAGGAAATGTTTAGATTCCGCAGTATACCTAGCAAGCAAAATTTGTAATGGCTCTGTTCTCTGAGTTGAGGCAGTTTAATTTTTTCAGTGGTACAAAACATTCCTTTGGTTTCTCCCTTAAATTCCAGAACATTGCAATAAGGATACACTTCCATCATTGTGTAAATGAGAACATGCTGCCTGAACCTAGAATCTTCCACTGGGTTGTACCGGAATGCAAGTTGACTGTTATTGTGTGATTGCTCACCACAAAGTCATGTTTGACGCAGATGTGCTGTTTTTGGTTAACATCTTTCTGATGTTGTAAAACACGAATGATGTGCTCGCAAATGAGCTTCCTCAAGTCTGGCTGCATGTTGCTTTGCTACACCCTCAGCCTGTGTTTGTGACATTCTTTGTCTGCTTTTCTCGTTTGCTGATATCCATTCTTTCTCAGTTTGATGTGCAATTACACTCATTCTAGTACTTTTGCCTTGCAAGTATGACAAACTAAGTTTGATTTCCCGCAAGGCATTATTTTTATCTAGTGAAGCCAATTGACTGCACTTAAAAAGAAAAAAAATCAAACAAAGCATATAAAATTTCTTAAAAACTTAAAACTACACTTAAAAAGAAAAGAAAATTAAAACAAAAACATATAAAATTTCAAAACATGAAAAAAAAAAAAAAAAAGAAAAATCAGAAACAAAAATAAAAGGAAAAAATAAAAAATGCTAATGAAATATTTAACTTTAAAAGTGCATCAATTGACACAGCTGAAATTAAACGCAATGAGAGGCTGAAGGTATTTTTAATCGAATACGCCAGGAAAATTCCAATATAAACACGGATTTTGCAGCAGAAAACTACGACAAAGTGTTGATAATGATGGGAGTATTTTTGCAATTCACAATTCGATTAGTATTAGCAATTATTATCAACAAAGTTAAGGGCTTATCTTAAAAACAGAGTGGCTTATATCTAGACACAGACAGCTTTTCACATGGAAAATTATTTGTTATCTGTGTACTTAAATATTAGCATCACCACAGCCAAATTACCGCAATGCAAATCGCAACATTTTCCCTCCATTTCTTTTTTCATAAAAAAAATGTTAGAATCTTTATTGTTTAGATATTAAGGTATGTTATACATGGCACCAATTTTGTTACAGTGATGCTAATACATAATTACTGATGTGTGTTACAGAGCAGCAGTCACCAATTGGTGATGCGTGGAAAATTTTGGATGGTATGCAGAAAAATTGGGAAATTATTTATACTTTTATGAAGATTCAGTTTAAAAAAAGATGAACAAAGCAACATATTACGGAACACGAATTATTCCTTACTAAAAGTTTTTAGTTATTGAAATAACTAAGCAAAAAAACATAATTCCTGAGGTTAGCGATTTTTGGTAACCTCAACCATTTTTTGGAAAATTGTAGGCAAAATTGTTGATCGTTGCTTGTCATGAAGCTTATTTGGTTCACTCCTAGAAGAGCCCACACCCTTGGCGCGAATTACTTTGGTTGGCGATAATTGCACCATCTTGGTAACCCTACTTTTAAACACTACATACGACAACCCTAACTATTTCTAGCATTTTCGTATTTTGTGGGCGCGCATTTTGAATTTCATTTTGTTGTTGGTCTCCGGGCTGGTTGCGTGTGTGAGGGAATCTACTTTAGAATATTTTACTTTGTTGAATGCAAAAGGTAAGAATGAATTGATTGAATGGTGTATGAAGGAAGGATTGATTGCTTCGAATTATGAATGTCCTAAATGTAATGATCAGCATGATGTAACATGGTCGGCAATAAAGCGCTTTCTTCGAAATCGTGCCAGCCACACCGAATGTATGTTCGACCATTACCTCGCAGAATAAATATGGCGGCGTTCACACGATCATTCGCTTAGCGATGAGACCTTTAAGACTTTTTTAAAATCTGTTGTTACGCTGTCCCCTCCACTCGGAAAAGATCACCAGTAAGAAAGTGCTGTTTTTATATTTTTTATCTCAAATGTTTAATTTCTGTATTGCTTACATATATTTTCATTATGCATCCACCTTATCCCACTATATTTCCTTGCCACCATTGTCGCTTTCGCTTGGCACCATCTTGTTCTGGCTTGGCGCCTTTTTTGGTTTGTCGCAAAGGGTGTGGGCTCTCCTAGGATTTTACCGCTTATTTTTAGGGCATAGAAGATTAAATAAAGACGTGAATATAGCTATAGTGCTCCACCACATAGAGGTCAATCCTATTAGTGAAACGCTAATTATAAAGTTATACATTAAGTGGTTCATGAAGTGTTGAAAAATGGCAACTACTGCTCTAAAGCAGGCACAGCAGACAATTTCTGTATATATACAGATAATGAAGCAACACAAAATGTCTACTCATAAGCATTGTAAAATTAACCCTTTCACCTCAAGAAGAGTCATTTAATTTGTTTTCAAACTTGGCACCTCTTCTATGGAGACAATGCAAATAATTTTAGATTCATACCATGACAAAAAAACCCATATTAACTTGGGAGTATTCCGTTAACAAATTACAAATGAAATCTGTTTAGAAAAGTTTTGTTAATGTATATTTCCACATTTTTTAATTAAAAAAATCATACCTGAAGTGCAAGCAGTTAAAGATATTAGAAATGTGTGCTTTCTGTTTTCTTTCTTTTTAACCAGACTGAGCCACAGGAAAACATGATTGGGTACAGCTAGCTAGCTATAACAAACTTAAATGATAAAAAGCTATCAAAAACCAATTATTAACAACAAATTATCATTTTGATAAAATCACCAAAAAAAGTTGCAAACAAAGTTTCTTGGGTACTGTTGCAACTATATCAACCCCGATTTTGTTCGCATCATACACGGTGAATTGGCAATTAAGCGCTAATGTTGCCAATATGGTTGCGATAATACATAAATATCAAAACTAACACAAAATATACATCAGAAAATCTTAATTTTTCCATTTATATTTCACAGTAACACCAAATAAAATTTTGAAATTACACAAAATAGATATTTCGTGAGTCTAACGTTATTGCCCCAACTATTAAAAACTACAATAACTATTTCGTGGAAAAATTCACTACCAAGTGCAAAAAAGTATTATTATTGTGCACAAACAGGCATAGAATGTTCTTCCCTTATTGAATGCATATTGCAGTATTTGGCAATGTCTCTTTTGATTTTAGGTAAATGGCCGACTAAAGAAAAAATATAAGTACCATAAAAAATTATATATTTAATTTAGATTCATTGGAGAAAGATAAAATATACTGTAAAGTCCGGCATATAACGCACACCCATACTTTCAAGCTGCAAGTTTTAAATTTTAGGTATATTCGCTATATAATGTGCACCCCTTTTTTACGAAGAAACCTGAAATGTACAAATGCAATGTTATGTTTAGTAGCGATTTATTCAAGGTGTTTATCTAAGCAATTGCAAAAATAGTATACTTTTAGAACTACCACCTTTTAAGTTCAATAAGAATGTCATATCTTTTAAATAAATAGTATTTAGAAATATTTAGAAGTTTAACTTTTTTATTCTCATTTATTGAAGTGAAAACTTCTTTAGTCGCGTTGAGCGTTTTGGTAGAGGGTAAAATCCTCGGTTCGCGTCACCGACATGCTAATGATAATAGTATATCTATAGCTATGGAGAGCCAGACTAGCGCACGCGCAGTAGCCTGTGTACACGTATACACTAATACATCGACTATTTCTGACTGTATTATGTGCGCGTTGGACGCTTTTTGGATAAGTATAATTTTGTGAGTCACGTCACCAATACGTTATAGTAGCAGTACATCTGTAATTGTAAATGTGACGCGTTGTACATTAAGTATTAGAGTGTAGTTATATACATAAGTAAAGTTAAATTGACCACGTGGGAAGTTCAACTTGTGTGTACTGGATTTTGTTTATTTAAGTGAATTTTTAATTTGACTATTATTGTAATTATTTAATTGAAGGATTACTGTTTATTTATTGAATTTAAATTCATTGACTTCAGTATAAAAGTGAGTATGAAACATATTAATATTTTTATACAGATAAATGAATAATGAAAACAACGAATATATTTTTAAACATTTTTAATATTTGTACGAATATTTGTATTTAAAATTTAGCATTATTCATTTTAATTATGTTTTGAATATTTAACCTCTTCATCATGAAATGAGTATTATTACGGTATAAGATTTATCTTACTAGCGTGGTAAAATAGATTTCTAGTTATTTGATAAAATTTTTTCGTGGATTTTAAAATTGGAAAATTAAAAAAATGTTATAATAATTTTAGATTTTATGAAATATGTTCATTTATTGTAAAATTCAATTTTACGAAGTTATTGTTTGTTTGTGTAATTTGTTAGGTATAAAATACGTGCTTTGTTATTTTTTTGCCAAATAATTATTTATGAACTTATATAATTTAATTTCACTATTAGAAAAAATATTGTAACATAATTAAAATCTCTAAATTTCTATTTTTTATACTTGTTTAGATCCTTAATCCCACGAGAAAAAAACTTGAAGATGTCTTCAGACGGGGGCAAATGAAAAGACAAGAAGGTGATGAAGAATCAGAAGGAACGAATTTTTCTAATGATGACATAAATCAAAAAAAAATTGATGAAATACAATTAAAAAAGAAAGTTCAAAATAAAACTAGATGTCAGCGATACCGAGATAAAAAAAATCTAATGCAATAGTTGATTTAAAAATTTCTAAGCATCAAACAATATCGTTAGAAGAGGAGGAAAAAATTAAACGTCGTAAATTACAAGACAAACAAAAAGTCAGCGGTATAGAGATAAGAAAAAAGAATCTGCCTTGATCAATTTACAAATGAACCGATCTTCAAAAACAGTTATAAAGCGTGTTTCTAACGACCTAAATTTTCATAACTCACAAATTGCAGGCCCCTCAACAAGAAATGTGCCATATGTTCCACCAATTGATATTGCTGACTTGTCAACACAAAATGAACCAGACATTCTAGAGTTACATTCAGATTCTGATGACAATATTGACGATATTTCTGTACAAGTTTCACAAAATAACACTCAAAACATGGATTCTCAACACAGTCTACCTGCACCAACGTACTCTTCTAGGCATCAACATTCTAAAGCCCATTTAAAATTTCAAAAGATTTTTTGAAAATGATTTTGGTCATTCGTGTGACATTTGTGACCGACTGTGGTTTGCAAAAAGATATAAAAAATTTTGTTAATAACGATACTACTCCTAATATTCAATTTTTAAGAACAATGCTCAAAAACTTTAATGTAACTGAGGTGAAAGTATGCTCAACTTGCTTAAAAAGCAATTAATAAAAATAGCGTTCCTTTACTTTCAGTGTATAATGGATTCAAATATCCCCCATTTCCACAACATCTCAAAAATTTTCCATTAGATTTGGTAACAGAACGCCTTATATCTCCAAGAATTCCCTTCATGCAAATTCGAAGGCTTCGACATGTTCTTGGTCAATTTGGAATCTATGGACAAGTGATAAATGTTCCAATAGAAGTAAATACAATGGTGAATTCATTGCCAAGAAATATAGATGACGACCATAGCATTACGGTTCATATTAAGAGAAAGAAAATACACAAATCCAACTATCTTTGTGGTATAGTCAACAAAAGAAAAATAAAAGCGTGGTTGCAACATTTAAAAGATTCACCTCTTTATACTTCTTATGGTATTACGGTTGATGATAGCTTCTTCAACGGCCAAGATGATATACAAGATGAAATTATCTACGATGAAGATGGTGACAATGATATTTCAGAACAAATACCAATTGACGAAAGCTTAGTGGCACAGCAACAAACATTAATGTGGAATGACGAAATGTACCTAACAATTGCTCCTGGAGAAGGTAATGTTCCTGTTAGTTTATTATTCGACGAACATGCAGAAGAATTATCTTTTCCACAAATATATTTGGGTCAATTTAGAACTTTTCGTGATGGCGTTAATGTCACCTCTTTTATGATGGCAACAAGTGAACTTAGACGATCTGACAGACGAGGTGTTACCCCTCAGCATTTGTTATACATGGCTATGAAAATTATTAGAATAAGAATAAGAGATTCGCTTTCTATTGCGTTTAAACATGTTGGAAAAGGTACCACTATCACTAAAGAGCAAATAAAATCAGAAGATTACGTACAAGGTTGTATCGAAAGTAATTTAGCTTTTTTTTACGCACTATTCGAACTCAGCATTTTATTGGTTAGAAAGAAAAAAGGACCTGTTCGCGATGATTAGACAATATGTACAGTGTTTTTTACAATAAGTGCTAATGAAATAGGATGGTCTAAATTGCTACAATTATTGCATAATTTAAAATATAATTCTGAAATAACACTTGAAGATGCCGCAGATTTACATTACATAGAAAAAGTACACTTATTAATGAAGACGCAGTTACTTGCGCTATATATTTTAACAAGTTGGTCAACGTTCTCATGAAAATACTGCAATCAAAAAAATATAACCCTTTTAAGAAATATAGAATTGTACATTATTTTAAAAGAATCGAATTTCAACATCGCGGCAGTCCACACGCTCATATTTTAGCTTGGTTAGATAATGCTCCTGAAGACGCACTTGGAAAAGATTACAATAAAGCTATCGATCTCATAGATTCTCTTATATCAGTATCTGCAGCAGAGGCATCAGGTAACATAAAATTACAAACACACAAACATACTTTTACATGCTACAAAGGAATTGCATCAAAAAGAATGCTAAAATGTAGATTTGATGCTCCATTCATGCCAATTAAGACAACAATGATTTTGACACCGATGAAAGACACTGAAGATGGTTTCGAAGAGTGTAAAACAAAATATAAGCCTCTTAGAAAAAATTAGAAAATTATGAATATGATAATTTCCAAACATTTTATGAAGATAATAATATAAATTCAGATGAAGAATATGTTAATGTCATTCGTGCTGGAATCAATAGACCAAAAGTTTTTCCGAAGCGACAACCTCATGAAAAATGGCACAATCCTTTTAATCCATTTATAATGAACATTGTTCAATCCAATACAGACTTTCAATTTATAACAGAAGAGTATTCGTGTGCAGCTTACGTTGTAGAATACATCAATAAAACTAATAGAGGTGTTAGTAATTTACAAAGAAAAATAATCGAAGTTATGGATGAACACCCAGAATTTGACATATTTGAAATCACTAGAAATATTAGTATCAATCTTTTAAATCACACTGAGATAACAAGTCAAGAAGCTGCCTGGTATTTATTGAGAGAGCCTATGTCTAAAAGTTCAACCATTATTGTTTATATACCAACTGTATGGCCTATTGAGAGACAAAGAATAAAAAAGACCATGAAGGCATTGAGTGAATTGGACGATGATTGCACAGATATTTGGAAAGAAAATTGGTTCGATAAATACGAAAAAGACCTCAAGAATTAGAAAATGTTTCTCTCGCGCAATTTGTTTCTAAGTATTACAAAAATAACAAAGAAGAGTATGTCATACGAAATGAACCAAAAGTGATACGTTATCGCAATTACGATATGGCTACTGATCTTAATGAATATAAAAGAGAAATGGTAACGTTACACATTCCATTTCGTCATGAAGAGTCGGAAATTCTTTCACAAATGAAATTCATCAAAATATATGATGAAAATGTAGATTTGATATTACAGAAGAGAAAAGAGTTTGAATCGAATATAGACATCGAAAAAACACTACAAATTTGTCGAGAATTATGCCGCGAAGAAGATGCAGATGATGGTGAAGACATAAGAGATGTTGCTGGTAGGCTTCCTGATCAAAACCCATTTCAAGAATTGTATAATAACCCAACTGCAGAAATAAATGGCGATTTATTATATGCAATGTTGAATAAACTTGGAGCTATAGCTAAAAAAAAAGAAAATATAATGTCTTATGATGATTTTTATGATCTTATGCGTCGAGCTAATGAAGAACAGCGAGAAATTCTGTTTCATACGATGCACCATTTGATATCTACAGATGAGCCAATGCGAGAACCACTACTCATATATTTAACTGGACCAGCTGGTAGTGGCAAGACTTTTGTGATAAAAGGAATAATGGAGATATACAATAGATTCTCAGACACTGATGGCATTTTTAATGCCTATATAGCGTGTGCCTCAACTGGAAAAGCTGCTACAGCTATAGGTGGTTCAACGGTTCATAGTGCATTGAGCATATCATTGTCCAGGCTAATGCCACTTAATATAGAAAAAGCTAATCAATATAGAACTTTATTCAAATTTGTTAAAGTTCTCATTATTGATGAAATAAGCATGGTTTCTGCTGAATTATTAGAACAGATTAATGCTCGTCTGAAACAAATTACTGGCTTGTTTACAAAAGATTTTGGAGGATTAGATGTTATACTTATTGGAGATTTGCGACAATTACCTCCAGTAAAGGCCACGCCAATCTTCAAGCAAATCAAAAGAAAAATAACTGGTGAAACACCTTGGCGAAAATTTAAACAATTTGAATTAAAACAAGTAATGAGACAAGAAAATCGTCAGTTTTCTGAAATTTTAACAAAAATTGGAGATGGAAATATTCTAACGGAAGAAGAACTGAAAGTCATGGAATCAAGATTTATCACCAAAGAAGAAGCTCAATCAGTATGCCCTGAAGGAATACGACTTTTATTTACAAACGCTGCGGTTAACGCTTACAACTATTCGGTTTTAAACTTTGTAGATGATAAAATAATATCTGTGGCATCGGATGTTATTACTGGTTGTCATAATCCTGAGCAAGAAAATTTCGTTAGGCAGAAGTTGCATAAAATGAAAACTGATGAAACTGGTGGATTACCCTACGAATTAATTTTAGTTCTCAATAGACCATATATGATAACTAATAACATAGACGTTGCAGAAGGATTATCAAATGGCACTGTAGGAAAATTGTATCATGTAGAGAGAGATGAGAATGTGGTGATATTATAAGAATTTGGTTAAAATTTCCAAAATCATGTGGACGAAAACAAGCTACAAAATTAAGAAATCTCAGTGCACGCCTCAATCTTGATGATGATGCTGTGCCCATCACTTCTCAAACATCATCAGTAGCACTCAATAATAATAAAACCATAATAGCGAAACGAAAACATTTTCCACTTGTTTCTGCTTTGGCAATGACGATTCACAAATCACAGGGAGGTACTTATGATGCTATTGTTTACGAATATGATCGCAAACATCCTAGAGAATTGGTTTACGTAGCTTTATCCAGAGTGACGAAGATTGAAGGTTTATTTATGGTTACTAAAGAAAATACTGAAGACAGCTGGAAATTTTGGATTGGTAGATCAGGAATACCTTTAAATGCTTCAGAATCAGATAAACATCTTAAGAGATCAACAAGTCATCGAGAAGATCTAACATTAGAATTAAAAGATTGAAAAACAATACACTACAAACAGTCACCCAAACTTTTCTTGAATTCATTTCTAACAAGAAAGGATTATCTATATTTTCATTCAATTGCCAAAGTTTACATGCACATGTAACTGATCTAAAAAACGATGCTATTGTAAAAAAATCAAATGTTTTACTTTTGTCAGAAACTCGTATGAAAAATGTGAAGAACCAATTCATATTCCAGATTTCAATTTTGTTGCTAGTTATAAAAGGCCTGAAGTTCCAGCAGCAGGAGTAGCTATTTATCAACATACACAAGATACATCACACATTGTCACTTCATACATGGACATCCACACTAAATTCACTAGAGGGATTGGTGTTAATGTTTCAGACATAGGCGAAATATGCGTTGCTCGTTGCAATTCTGAAAATGGACAATCATTTTAATGGTTGCTGTTTATATATCTCCTGAAAAGTCTATGCAACAGATAGAACAATTTTTATTCGAAAATTTAATGATTTACACAAAAGAAGGTTCTGAATTACTCGAAAAAGATTTGGCGAAAAATTTGACGACATACCTATGATATTAAGCGGAGACTTTAATATTAACTTCGCAGATGACAAAAATTTATCATTAATTGAATTTTGAATGAAACATTAGGTTTGACTATGTCTAATGATCGAAAAGTCAGTACAACAAAGTATAAAACTACTATCGATGCTGTTTTTATACGATATTTAGATAAATTTCAATCAAACATTTTTTATTTCTTATTTCAGTTACCATAAACCTATTGTATCTTTTTTAGAATACAATGAAATGATTGAACGAACAGATAATCTAAGTATTGTCGAAATTAATGATGACAATGATGTAAATAATGAAAATAATGTTCAAACTTGAATTCATTGAAATTCGTGTAAATATAAATACTATGTATAATTAAGATAATTGTATATTAATTATTTTTTCAACCACTTTGTATTTATATTTTGTTCATGATTTGTTTAACCCATCATATGTAACTAATAAATAAAACATAAAAAATTTCATATAATTTTTGCATATAGTTTTAATTACTCTCAACTTAATAGTTCCGTTTTCACTTCTATCGGCAGTCCCACGACTGCTACTGTTTCTTTTATTTTTTAATTTTTAAAGCCCTCATTTTTATACCCAGCGTATAACTCACACCTGTAAATTTCGATCTTATTTTTTGTGTTCAAAGTGCGTGTTATAAGCCGGATTTTATGGTAGATGGAAGATTTTACTCGATATACTACTCGCTAAACACATACATAGTGTACAGAATTAAATTTAATATTTTATATATAAAAATTATCCAAAGTAAATAGTCTGTGCTTAAAAAATAAATTGAAAATGATATACAATACGAACAGTAATTGACATAAAAAGAGCTGAACTATCTTTATCAATGCGAAAAAAATTTGAAAAAATAATTACAATCTTATGACAACCTGCTTCCTCAACATGTATTTGAGCCTCTGTCTGTTTTGCTCATTCACTGATGCTTACTCTAATTTGATCAGCATTTATCCCTCGCACTGCGTTTGCTTGGCCAGTATGATGACCTAAGTTCGAGTTTCTGCAATACAATTTTATGTACTCAAGCCGATTGACTGCAGTTAAAGTGAAGGTTTAAAGAAAAACATATGAAATTACAAAACAGCTCTGAGTGGGCCTTGTTTCCGAATTCCTTTGTGACCCTTTTTCAGATATGAGCACCATGTAAGTGGAATTGTAATAACATTTGTTGGGGCTCCTGCATCATTGATACAGCGGTAGCTCTATATCCCTGAGAAAAACAAACTATAATAACTTCCAGTATTTTTTTTTACAAATTACTAATAGAATCTGTTTAAGAAGGTAATAATCTTATAAAACAATGAAAAACAAAATAAGGTGCAACATTTTGATGACTCAAAATCAGAAAATCTTAGTTTTAACATTTGTATTTCAATACTAACATCAAATGAAAGGTACTTACGTATTATCGCAACCTATTAGGGATATTGTATAAAACGAAGCACGATTGCCAATTCCGCGCGTACAACATCTGCGAAAAGGGAATGGCCAACTTTGCGAGTTATCATTAAAGTTGGCGATTGTTGCGATAATACGTAAGAATCAAATGAAGTTTAAAAAGTTGTCTAAAAAAGAAAAAAAACATTCCTAATAAAAACTCCGTCGATTAATTTCGTCACAATAAAATATCTCCAAGTGGGAAAAAAATATTGTTTCCAAACATTGAATATTATATCGCGGCATTTGGCTACGTCTGTTTATTTCAGGTAAATGGTTGACGGCAACTATTTGGTAGAAAAATAAGTAGCGTACAGAAGTCAATTATGTTAAGTTTCATTTTCGCTTAATAAAGAGAAATAAATTTAGCTTAAAATTACAGAAAAAACACAATGTAGAATTTAATCAAAGTCGTAAATATCCCGCAATAATGCTATCCAACTGTTGCCAAACCTACAAAACAAAATTTGAGTTGTAAGAATAATTTTTAAAAAAAGATTTATTCGAAAAATAATCCCAATTACGTGTCAAAGGACAATAAATAGATAAATATGACAACGCATAAACATAGCCATAGAAGAGTTAAACAATAATTTCGAAAAATCTAAGCGTAAAGTTTAAATTTTCGCATTCAGAGCGAATCATGACGTAGTATGACGTCATAACACCAAAAAATCACTTAAAAATTAAATTAAAAAAATTTAGAGAGAATTTCGAAATAAAAAGTACATAAGATCCTGACCAGAGACAAATGCAACGTTGTGTCAATATTTCAGATTAATCCATGCAGAACTTTTTGAGTTATGCGCGCATACACAAACCAACACAACATTTTTATATATATAGATATATATATATATATATACAATTCATACATACATATATTTTTGTATAAACAGTATATATTCATACATTATGGAAAATAACCAGCGAAGCGGGCGGGTAACGGCTACCCTGAAACGCGATGACTTATTTTTTAACGAAAAAGAATAATTTGTTCTTATTGACTCACTTTAATTCTTTAAAAACAAACGATTGTTTTTCGTTGCTATTGCAACCAGAGTTGATATAACCATAAGAACAGAACACATAATACTATTGTGATTCTAAACAATATAGCTATATAAGCAATATAAGGATTAATATATATATATATATATATATATATATATATATACGTAAATGAATGTGTGTCTGTCTGTACTAGATAGATTCAAAAATCATCTAATCGTGATGAAAATTTGGGAAATTATTAGGTATATTCCCGGGAAGATTTTCGAATTTTTTTTTTTTTTTTTAAAATCAGAGTTGGGGTTGTGTGTGTAGGTGATCCGAAGAAATATCCCAAAAATCTATATATAAAGGGTGTTTTTTTTAGAGGTATAGAACTTTAAATTGCAATAAAACAACGATGTATTATTCGATTGACATGAATTTTTTTTATTCGAAAGATAATCTTGTGGCATTACATTTTAAATATGATTTCCGGCATATGACTGCCACGACAACCTCGGATGTAGTCCAATCTGGACGTCCAATTTTCGATGACTTTTTCCAACATTTGTGACCGTATATCGGCAATAACACGGCGAATGTTGTCTTCCAAATGGTCAAGCGTTTGTGGCTTATCCGCATAGACCCATGACTTTACATAGCCCCACAGAAAATAGTCTAGCGGGGTTAAATCACAAGATCTCGGAGGCCAATTCACAGGTCCAAAACGTGAAATTAGGCGGTCACCAAAAGTGTCTTTCAATAAATCGATTGTGGCACGAGCTGTGTGACATGTTGCGCCGTCTTGTTGGAACCACAGCTCCTGGTCATCATGATTGTTCAATTCAGGAAAGAAAAAGTTAGTAATCATGGCTCTATACCGATCACCCGTGACTGTAACGTTGTGGCCTTCATCGTTTTTGAAGAAGGATTCCACCAGCCCATAAAGCGCACCAAACAGTCAGTTTTTCTGGATGTAACGGTGCTTGGACATACACTTGTGGATTAGCTTCACTCCAAATGCGGCAGTTTTGTTTGTTGACGTAGCCATTCAACCAAAAGTGCGCTTCATCGCTAAACAAAATTCGCTTATGAAAACCGGGAACAACGGCAATCTCGTTTTGGGCCCATTCGACGAATCTACGCCTCGCTTGATGATCGTTTAGATGAATTGCCAAACCAAACTGAGAATAAATCACTTGACAGCTGTTAAATCGGTCGCCATCTTGGAAAGTAATGCCAACTTAAACTTCTATACCCAAAAAAACACACTCTTTTTAAAGGAGAAAAGCGACTCACACTGACTAATCCCGATATCTCCGGAACTATTAAACCTACAGACATGATATTTGGTAGGCAGGTTCCTTTCATGGAGTGGACATCAGCTAAGAACGGATTTCGCAAAGATCGAACCCTAAGGGGCATTATAGATAACTAGTTCCATTATTAAACTATTATATACTGTCTGGAAACTTGGCATAAAGATTCCTTTCCAAGAGTAGAGATCCCCTACATAACGATTTTTATGAAAATCGACCTCCAAGGGACGTTGAAAACGCTTAAGGGGCGTTATGCATAATTATTTCCATTTTAAACTATTAGACGTACAGTCTTGAAATTTGTAAGCCGATTCCTTTAATAGAATAGAGATCAGCTACAAAATGGGTTTTGTGAAAATCAAATCCCAAGTGGTGCTCGGGGGCCTAAAGGGTGTTGTACATAATTGCTATTTTTAAATATTAGACGTACAATATTGTAATTTGGTAAGCGGATGCCCCTTTCATAGAGTAGAGATCCGCTTGAAAATGAGTTTTGTGAAAATCGAATCCCAAGTGGCATTGCGGGGACTTAAGGGGCGTTATAGATAATCATTTCCGGTTTTAAATTATTTGACGGACAGTCTTGAAATTTCATAAGTGGATTTTGTTCTGAGAGTAGAGTTCCGCTACAAAATGGGTTTTGTGAAAATCAACCCCAGGGGGCATTGTGGAGAATTAAGGGGCGTTATATATATACAGGTAATTATCTGCTTTTTAAAAATTTTAGACGTAAAATCTTGAAAAAAAATTGCGCTAGCAGATTCCTTTCCTAGAGTAGAGATCCGCTACAAAAATGGTGTTTATGGCGTTGCGGGGGCGTTATAGATAATTATTTCCATTTTTAAAATATTAGACGTACAGTTTTGAAATTTGATAAGCAGATTCCTTCCATGGAGTAGAGATCCGCCACAAAATAGGTTTGTGGAAAATTTACCTCCAAGGGTCACTGAGGGGGATTAAGGGGCGTAATAGATAAATACTTTCGTTTTTCAACTATTAGACCCACTTGCTTGAAAATGAGAAGGTATGTTCCTTTCACGGAATAGAGTTCCTCTAAGAAAGAATTTTGCGAAAACCGACCCCTAAAGGAGTGGTGTTGCTAGGGGTTAAGGAGAATTATAGATTTCCTGTTTCTGAATTTAACCCATTTACTTGAAATTTGTTGAGCACGTTTCTTTAGTTGAATAGAGTTCCACTGGGAATCGGGAGAGTCATTGGGGCATATTGATTGACAAAATTCCCGTTTTTGAACTACTAGGACTATAATAAAATTTGGTTTGCATGTTTCTTTTTTGTTGAATTGAAATCCGCTAAGAATGCTCTCAACGGAGTTATTGATGATAAAAATTCCGTTTTTGCTCTATTAGATTTAGACATGAAATTTAGGACGCATGTTTATTTTATGGATTAGAGATCCACTGAGAGTTGCTTTGGTGAAAATCCACTTGATTATTGGATTAAGTGAGCGCAAAAAATCTTTTTATTTCTATATTTTAGATATAAATAGAAATTAGAAATTTCTTTTTATATAAAGAGGCAAGAGTTTCAGCTATAAATATATTTTTCAATACAATCGAATTCTTAATGCTAGATATTAATAATTTATATGTATTTGCGTAAACAGTATATATTTATACAACACCGTGAAATACTCAGTGAAGCGGGTGGGTAACGGATAGTTAAAAATAAAACCATAATTAGTTGTTATTTAAAAGATTTGTATCAGCTCAAGCCAAAACAAGTTCATGTGAGAGTAAATTTATCGTTTGAGATTTTCCAGATAATATTTTGTAAGTTTTACGTCTATTTTATTTTAATCATCATGCCGAAAAGAATACTTTTTTTATTAAAATGAAAACATTTTCTGTATAATTCGCAATTGTTTTCTTTTAAATATAGCGAAAATTTTTATACTATATATTTAGATATTATCAGTGATAGTAAATTACAAATTTTAGTGTATTTGATTGCATTAAGAATTTTATGAGTTTTTAAATGAAATTAGGCTTAACCGGGAAATTCGCCCTGTTCCGTGTTTACGTACACTCTCAAAACGTGTGGGCCTGGGGAAATGCTTCTTTCTCCTTGTGCAGGTTTTGAAGGGGTTAAGTAACAATTAGAAATCAATGTTAAACGTCGTTAGTTTTTCTTTCATGAAAACAGTTGTTTTTTATTTTCTTTGAAATTGATAAATTTAATACTGTATATAGAGATTTTTTCATTAAATTTAATATTGTATATAGAGATTTTTTCATTGAATGTAATATATATAGAGAAATTGTTCAGTAAATTTACAAAAAAGACCAAAAATTAACAAAAAAACATCGAATCAAAAAGTAGAAGAATGACATCATAGTTACATAACATAAATATTTCTTTACGTGGAATATATAATTATTAATCTGCGAATTGAATAAACACTTTTTTGTTAAATTCCACGTGGATGAAGTTGTGGCTAATAGCTAGTATCTTAATAAATAATATGGCGATAGAATAAAATAAAATTAGAATGTTATTATTGCGTAAGAAGAGCGTATAAAGCGAAAGATTAAGATATTAAAATTAAGTTAATGTAAAGAAGAGAAATGTAATTTTTACATTAAAGGTATATTCTCCTTTTTATGTTGCTAAAAATTCTGTTTCACACGAAAAAAAACAAGCATTATTTTTTGTGGGATAGGATACATTTTCTTCTGTAAATTCCGACATTACTTTATCTTTTGTTGAATGCAAAATTTTGTGAAAACTTACATTGTTTTGGATGTTTTTAAAATCTTTTGTGACTAGAAGATTTATTATCATCCTTTATCTCGACCAAGAAAAAATGGCTTTCAAGTAAAAATGCAAAAAAATGTTATTTTTCAAAATTCTTTTATACTTACTGAAAAAACATCAAGGTATTTTTAGAGCTTAAACGTCTCATCAGGTCTCATATTTTTAATCGCTGCCAAACGACTGGATTTTATGCTTTAGTGCCTATTCGGTGGTTAAAAGCTCATCATATAATGTAAATATGTCTGCCACTTTTAATTTAAAAAAAGACATCCTCAGCATATATGAAATTCTTTTCTTCTTTTAGATTAATAAAATGAAAAAAATGCAAAGAATAGGTGAATTCGTAACTCCTTTGTAAAAAAATTAAAAAGATTGAATATTTAACAATCGGTATCATTGATGTCATACTAATCAAACAGTATGAATGAAAATGAAGCAGATTATTTTATATTATTTTCCATAGAATTGTTTTAAGTTTAAATTATGGTTTTTCGCATCGTTTTATTCTTTACATGGTCATTTATTTTGTAGCTTAATATGGTCATTTATTTTGTAGCCATGCTTAAATACAAAGTATTTACTACAGTTGATTGAATTGAGAAAAATTGCTAATTTTTTTTAACAAATGAAAATGTTGAATCTATAGAAATTTAGAATCGGCTAAATGAGTAGATTGATAATGACACCTTATCGAGGTCTTAGTAATGGAACGGACATAAGGTGATTTTTATTGAAATTACTTTTGTTTAAGATACATATAAAATTTATATCGATTTCCAATTTTCTTGTTTAGTGTAATTATGATTTTATTCTGTTTAATTGATTTTAATTTTTCAGCATGATCCCTTTCATTATCAAAGTTAAAGCAAATATGCAAAGAAATGAAGTGAACTAAATTTTCTTATTTAATATATAACAGCACTCTTGGATATCGACGAGAAGAGATGCTTATATTTTATTTAAAGAGAAATATCACTAAGTCTCGATTGTAACCATTATGGAACATACGAAATATTTGTCGCATATTTATATATATTATTATGTGTCGTATATTTATAATATTTGTCATACGAGCTACATTTTATTGAGATTTGTGTAAATTTGCTATTTTTTGTTTAATTTGCTAAATTATTCTCCTTACCTCGGATTTAATGTAGTCACGAACTCGCAGTTGGCATTTTCGAGCCATGTTGCTAAATGAAGACCCGCTGTGTACTATAAATTTGTCAAATTTTTAAGTCGTCACGTAGTGTGGAATTTTGAAAAGTTAGATGCTATTCAGGTGTCGTCAGCATTACTTGACTGAGGCTCAAAATTATGAAATACTTCCCCAATAAATCAGACCCATCTTCAAAGTGCAACGTTAATAAGAAATATAAATAAAGTCACTCTTTTTTTGAAGAGGAAAGTTTATTTAAATTTTGATAAGTAGGAAATTATTGTTCTGGTTTTTCATTCGCTTAAGATTAAACATGTCTTTTTATGAGAATTTGAGCATCTCATAATACAAGAATGGAAACTCGTTTCCAATATCCGCTAATTACGCAAAATAGCTTAAATATAATTTTTCGTCCATCGATATCAGATATCAGTGACCTCAAAATATATTTTAAAATAGTTATCCCCTCCCCCTCTTCTTTCAATGTGGTAATTTTGTCATTACAAACAATCACATTTCATACGCACACAAAAAAATGTATGGAAAAAAGATTACCACGAGATCATATTTAAGTATCAAGAAAAAATACCGAAGAAAATAATTCTTTACATATTTCCCGTTATTCAGAAATAATTTAATAATGATAAAAGGAACAAGTAAATGGGTGAGTCATCTCCTTCGTTTCCTTGATAATATCAACCACTTGACTCAGAATCAGTCATTTTTTTCGTCACCATTCCTTTGATAAATGTGCATGTGGATGGAGCAATACATTTCTTTTTTATTGTTTGTATGCAAAGATCTCTTCTTTTCTGAACAGATTCTTTTAATGGGGAAGAGAAAGAAAGTTTTATTTCCATGTCTTTGTATACTGCTTCACTAAATTTTTATAGTAAATATATATATATATTTCTATAAACTAACAGTATCATAATTTTTTATTTGATCAGAGAGAAAAGGGATACATAATATTGTCACCTACAAAGATCTTTTTACAAATGTATAAAAATATGATTTTGGGTAATTTACCTAAACATCTATCGATATTTTTTAAAACGATAAAAATTATACTTTTTAATAAAAGTTGTGGATTGTTACATTTTGACAAAAAAGTGTCGTTTGAGTGCAGTGACTAGTGAAGTGTGGTTCGAATATTTTTTTACAAAACATTAATATATTACAATTTTGTTTAAAATTATACAGCTAATTTATAGTTTTATGTTTCTTTGAATATCCTTGGGCATCATAATTTGGCAATAATGTATAATTTCTTTTATAAATAAGCAGCGATAAAATATTTTCTTTAAATTTCTTTCAATAGTTTTCAATACATTTGGAGTTTATCATGAGTTCAAGCTTTATTTAAATGCCTCTTCATACGGAATGGCTTATTGATTGGTAGTTTATTAATGATGTAATTTGAAGCAACACTAAAGCTATTAGCAATGGAGCTCTTAACTCTGAACTATGCTCCAGTAAATTTGGCGATACTTGAGTTGGCACCTCAATCTCCACACTTCTCCACCATGCTAACGGCAGAGTGAGAACTGAGTCTCGACAAATTCAACGTGCTTCAGCTCCTCTGTGTACTGTGGTTCTTTAATGACATTGGGGCTCGAACTCTCGATACGTAACAGCACTTGTCGCATGCATGCACTAGTTACAGAAATATAGTCTTCTATTTATAAACCCATAACAAAACAATAAACACACACGCACACAAGCAATTTCCTAAAAATCATTATTCTTGGTTTGAACAAAAAGAGCTAGTAAAAGGACAATGATTTTCTTTCAACTATCTGGCTTTGTTAGCCGTTTGACTCTTGATCAATTATTTCTAAGAATTCATCACTACCCTTTCAGATAAATGCTTAGATTTACCAATACATTCCTTTCGTCTATGATGAGTAAACCGTAACGAGGAAGCCTTTTTCCTTCAGTTGATTCTTATAATAGATAAGAAAAAGGGCAGCATTTATCATATCTTTAAAAGGCTACTTCATTGTTGAACTCTTTTTTACCGAAATTCAAGATTTGGGAAATATAGACATGCTTATTATTTTTTTTTGGCATGATCTTTTGTTTGATTAACAAAATGAAATATGATGAAAAGAATAAGTTGCGTCTGGGTTAAAAGATTTCTCGATCTTGACAGGAGTGTAGATGAAGTATGGAAAAAAGAACGATTACGCTTTTTTAAAAAAATTCTTTGATTTATTTCGTCTAAAAAAGAGAAAAAGGGTGCTATATGGAGTTTTCATTTTTTTACATTAACATATCTATCTGTGTAAACAATGGTGTTTAATCTCTATCTTTAAATAATGCATAAAAAACTGAAGTAAAAATATTGTGCGCTACAAGGTTTTTCTGGAAAAATGCTTTGAAATTAGCTCTTAATTTTATTGTTCCATTCAGTATTATTTTCTTGTTTTATTGACCCTTCTAGTTCCAGTTAAACCATGTTCAGTTCCTTATTTTTTATTCATTGGATTAAAACAGTGGTGATTCTCAACCACTTTGACGTGGCACTTTTGTGTGCTGCCAAGTTTTTTAAAAATTATTAATTATACTCTATGAAAAAAATAGAACCTGGAAGAAAATCATACGGCAGTTTTATAGAATTAAACTAAGAGTATTCATGGTATATTTAACTTATCCTTTGGTGGATAGATAAAAATTTGATTGGGTTCTAATCCATTTGTGATAGCGGATACATCTGTAAATGAACAAATTTTGAATGAAGAGGAAAAAAAAATTCGCTCTGTATATAATAATCGAGATTTAATTTCAAAGCATTCGAAAAAGTCAAGCAATTAATTTTGGCTTAAAATTAGAGGCAATTAATAGCCAAAAAAGCTTTAAAAATATTGTTACAACTTTCTACATCTTAGTTGTGTGAATTCGAATTTTCAGCATTGACAAATACAAAAACGAAAAACAAGCGGAAGGCTTAAATATAGATGATGAAATGAAAGTGGTATTATCATTTCTACGACGAAATGGAACGAAGTTATCAAAAATCATTAACCTCAAACTTCACATTAAATGTATTTTTCTAATTAATTTATAATTAATTACTCTATAAACATTTTGTTATCTTTGTTGAGCATATTATTTTATTTATATATATAACTTTGCAAATTATTATCATAAACTATTTTACATAGTGTTGTTGTTGACGTGTGTTTTTTATCCTGGGAACATATGAAGTACAAGTGAAGAACAGAAAGCATACAATACAACAGAAAAATATACACATTTATTACAGATGATGATCCCAGCATATAACAAGAAGGGGTGTTCTGCTTTCCTTTCGAGAGGGGAATCCATTACAGCTGAAAGATCGACTTCTTTCCCGAAGAAGATGCAACCATGTCTTACTCGGGATTCGAACCCTAACCCACTCGGTTACATGCCGCTGGTCATAACCACCATAATGGCTGGGCGACTTTTACATAGTGTATTACACATAAGTAAAATTCTTTCAAACTTATTTTATCATTAGTGTGCGGGATTAAAGAAGAGAGTGAGCTCTGCATCCTCTACTTTATATTATTCTAAAGAAAGTAATTGAAAGAAGAAGTATCGAATAATATGTCACACACAAGCAATACATTTGCTATATAGGATATTTAAAATGACATTCTTTAAGTCTGGTAGCATCCAGTTATGCAGTGTGAGATTCTTCACTGTTCATTCAGCACCGTTAAAACGGCTTCAACATGAGAGTTGAAACAAAAAATATCAAATATTTATGAAAGCTGCTTGCTAAGAAGTGGAAATCATCAATATTTAAGTGCATCTGAACAATGTACATAAAGTAAATATTACCTATAGTTTTTATAGAAGAGAAGATTGTGCACTGGTGTGCAAAAATTAAGGACGAGACTGTTTTTTCAATATAACTTTGTACAAAAGCTTTCCAAATCAACACATTTAATACCATAAGATCCCCAATACGTAAGGACATGTGTAATATGTAAGCAACACTTACTAAAAGAGAAATCAGAGGGATAAAAAGAAGCTTGATTGAAAAAGTAGCATGGAGCGCAATGCGACTGAAGGCCGAAACATCCCTGTGATGGGTGTCCAGCAAGAAACATCCGGTCTTTAGTGAGGGATATGATCTCCCCTGACTGCTAGGCAGGTTTCACAGCGTCTGCCCATGCTGAGAATGAGTTGTTGAGGCATTGCTGCCCATTCGTCTTGCAGCGCCAATCGAAGCTCCCGAATCGTTACTGGTGGTAAGGTACGAGCTGCCAAGCGTCTGCCTAGAAAATCCCATACATGCTTGATGGGATTGAGATCCGGAGATCGTGCCGGCCAATCCATACGTTCAATATCCTCACTCTCTAAGAGCTGTTCGGCAGCTACTGTGCGATGACGGTGCATTGTCGTCCATGAAAAGGAACTGCAGATCCATAGTGCCTCTAAATAGACGCACATATGGAAGAAGAATCTCGTTACAATAACGGGTCCCGTTGACTGAACCTGCGTCGAAGATGTAAAGGTCTGTACGACTACCAAGCATGATGCCTCCCTAAACGAGAACACCGCGACCTCCATACATGTCACTTTCAATGATGTTCGAGGGATGATTGCGGCTTCCCCGCTCTCTCCAGATGAGTATGCGATGAGAATCGTTACTCAAACTGAATCTGCTCTCATCTGTAAAGAGTACCCGTCCCCATTCATTTTCTCTCCAATTCCGGTGTTCCCGGCACCACAGAGAACGCCTTCTCCGATGGGCAGGCGTTAAAGGTACACACCGTACAGGGCGTCGTGCAAACAGACCACCACCGTGCAGTCTTCTGGCCACGGTAAAACGCGATATCGGTCGTACAGTCACCTGTGTCGTGTGTCTAGTGATTTCTCCCGCTGTCTGCCGCCTGTTTCTTCTGGCCTGTAAGACAATGTACCGGTCATCTGCGGGTGTGGTTCCTCGTGGACGACCACTACTGAACCCCCGGATAGCTGTTCCTGTAGTTTGAAATTGTCTCCAAAGTCGTGAAACGATGCTGTGAGCAATTCCGAACTCTGCAGCCACACTGCGGCCTTCCTCCAACTTCCCAATGATTCGACCTCGGGTAAAAGTATCCAGATGTCGTCTAACAGATTGATTATTCGCCATTTCTCGCTGAGGCAGCAACTCGGTGTGATTTTAACTGCTATACGGCGTGCAATCTCTTTGCCAGAAGTACTGATCTTACACCGACAACATGCTTTATACTACTCAGACACTCCCCCATTACGTCTACCTGCATATCTGCGCATGTGCTACAGTACATCACCTTACTTAATCTCCTGATTGGTCTTTCTGTCCGCTCTGCCTCTTCGTTCAGCTGATATGCTAATTTTTTGACTTCGTCCTTAATTTTTGCACACCAGTGTACAGTGGGCTTTTCATTCGGAAGTCACATTCGAAAGCTGGATGCAAAATGGTGCCTTGTTAGGCTAGGGCAACGATTTATCTTTTCTCGATATATTATTGTATAAGTTAGTTATGACCCAACGATTGTTGAGGAAATGTGAAATCTATGAGTAAAGACAGTCATACAGAACAGGATATAGGATTTCAGAAACTACTGGCATTAATGCTCGAGAGGTCAGATACACAGTGTTTTTTTCCAGGTATAGAAGTTTAAGTTGGCATTACTTTCCAAGATGGCGACCGATTTAACTGCTGTCGAGTGATTTATTCTCCGTTTGGTTTGGCAATTCATCAAAACGATCATCAAGCAAGGCGTAGTTTCGTCGAATGGGCCCAAAACGAGATTGCCGTTGTTCCTGATTTTCATAAGCGAATTTTGTTTAGCGATGAAGCGCACTTCTGGTTGAATGGCTACGTCAACGAACAAAACTGCCGCATTTGGAGTGAAGCTAATCCCCAAGTGTATGTCGAAACACCATTACATCCAGAAAAACTGACTGTTTGGTGCGCTTTATGGGCTGGTGGAATCATTGGTCCGTACTTCTTCAAAAACGATGAAGGCCACGACGTTACAGTCAATGGTGATCGGTATAGAGCCATGACTACTAACTTTTTCATTCCTGAATTGAACAATCAGGATGTCCGGGAGCTGTGATTCCAACAAGATGGCGCAACATGTCACACAGCTCGTACCACAATCGATTTATTGAAAGACACGTTTGGTGACCGCCTAATTTCACGTTTTTGGACCTGTGAATTGGCCTCCAAGATCTTGTGATTTTACACCGCTAGACTATTTTCTGTGGGGCTATGTAAAGTCATTGGTCTATGCGGATAAGCCACATACGCTTGACCATTTGGAAGACAACATTCGCCGTGTTATTGCCGATATACGGCCACAAATGTTGGAAAATGTCATCGAAAATTGGATTTCCAGATTGGACTACATCCGAGCCAGCCGTGGCAGTCATATGCCAGAAATCATATTTAAAATGTAATGCCACAAGATTATCATTCGAATAAAAAAAATTCATGTCAATCGAATAATACATCGTTGTTTTATTGCAATTTAAAGTTCTATACCTCTCAAAAAAACACCCTTTATGTTGCTTCTAGGAGTAATAGAACCATACAGCCACGCTACATACCTTGAATTAGGAATATGGTTTATTTGCAGGACAACTATCAACGTCGTCTGCAGCACCGAGGACTGTGACAGTGGTAATCAATGCTATGGGTTTCCTTGAAGATGCAGTAAAGGCAGGAGCATCAAGACTAGTGCAGTGAACGTCGATCATGAGCAGATGGGTGGCTTCATGCCACTTTTTCATAGGAATTCCGTTCTGCTTGGAATATCATGGTAGAACCGAACCATAGGACAACCGAAAATGTCTAGCTTGCATTCGATATCGTCTTATACGGGTCCAAAAACTAGAGTGATAGTATGAGTCACATATTCAGATCATGTTCACATAACCATGAAGGATCCCTTACATTTCCAAGAGGATTCGTTTCAATAAGACAGTATGTAACTTCATGTTGTCCATGTTTCATCCATACAGAAGGTATTCGAGAGACTATTGCCTTGGGTTAACATGTTCTCGAGATCAGTCTCTCATTGTAAACATCTGGTTTTCAGTAACCTAAAGATTGGTGTGTTGCCACATCGCGGTTGATAAAATTTGGCATACAGTTGAAGTTGTAAGAGCGCGCGCTTCCCTAAATTATCAGCGCGAGCTAGAGGTGTTGGAATAAATGAAGAACTAGAAGCTACCATAATCTCTTAATATTACTTTATTAAGATCTTAACTTAAACCTATAACAGATTAGATAATAATATGATGTGTGAGAGAATCTACGGTGGCTAAACACACAATATATAATACCGAAATAACGCAACTAGGACCACTATCAATAACTAACTCGCCTAAGCTCAATTTCAATGTCATCACAGATCTGAATATTTTAATAGTCACTCCTACCATAATGCCCGACGAAACGACGATTTATCTAATCCTAGCTGAAGTTCCGGTTCACTGGCGTGCAATGGTATGTACCTTGACTAAGGGCTCTCTGTCACGGGTAACTTCTCTTGGCTGCCACTTAACTTCTCGAAATACTTTTCACACTTGAAATACTGACTGTCATAACATTCCCTAAATGCCCCACTGCTTACTCTAAACTTCTGTTATTTAAAAGCTTCCTAATTTGCATCTTTTCTTCACGTTTTACTTCTCGGGTTGGCTGGAAAAGAGATGCCATTCATTCTGGCCCCAAAGAACCCAAAAAGACAAGTTAAAGAAAAAACGCGTGAGCCCGTCTCAACGTCGCATTTAATAATGTACCCATATGTGTGTCATCCAAGCTTAGCTCGATTCGATATATCGTTGATAATACAGACTTTAATGCTTCATATGCAATTGAAAAAAATTAAATTAAATTTTGAAGAACAAAAAATATAAGTACAATACATTAATGAAAAAAAATTATATAAAGCTTTTAAAAAATGGACTGGAGTGTAAAATAAAGTGCCCGGTAGCGTGCTCACCTCGTTCAAGGTTGAAGGTTCGATCGCGGTTGGAGATAAAAGATTTTCTGGATGCAAAAATTGTAGGCACGCATGCCATATGATTGTGTGGCATGTAACAAACCCTTGAGTATCAATTTGGCTCTGTAACTCAAGGTGAAATTAAAACCATGGCAATATTTAGCATCTGAAGAGAACTTGAATTGAATAGATTCAAGTGTGTCAAAAATTTGATAGGGTGATCCACCACTAGATGGTATCACCAATGAAAGGGCCATCGCACTTGGGGACTTGCCGTGCTACAAAGGCTTAGCTGCCAAAATGCATCCCATTATATATATATATATATATATATATATATATATATATATATATATATATATATATATATATATATATAGAAGAATATATGTGCACATTGGATTTAGCAGTGTTTTGAGATTTCACGACGCGATGATTTCATTCTGTTAAACCGTTTACTTCGTGACGCAGATACGGAGAAATACGGACTTATTCCGATAAGGTCACACGTTCTCGGTAGTTGATTGCTGTTCGTTAATTAAAACCAGCACATGTTTTTAAAAAAGATGGACGAATATTTTTAGAGTAAGCGAACATAAGTTTCTTCGCGTTTTTGCAAAAAAACTTTTTTAAAGATTTCTGTTTCCATATTTGTTGCGAATTTATGTTATTTAATGCTTTTTTTGGAGTTTACGTTCTTTTATCTGAACAGAATAAGTGAAAAAAATAACTTACGTCCTTCTTTAAAAGAATTTGGACCACAAGAGAAATTTTAAAAAATATCTGTGACTGAGTGAATATTAACGTCGCACTTTTCAGCTAGCTACATGAAGGCTTTTGGCGACGGACCACGTAATTTTTAATAATGGTCAAGTGACGTGAACGACACCTGAGCTGGGACCTCCCTCTTCTAATTACCATATCACACAAACGGGAGGATTTTTCAGTTCTCGACAGATTTAACGTGTATCTCTGCCCTACACGGCAGGTCTTTGGTGGTACTGGGCTCGAACTCATGACATGCCTGCCATGATCCGATACCTTGACCATTGGGCTACCGCAGCCCCAAAATATCCGTGACATAAAGGTGCATTGTTAAAGGTTTGATTTTGAACAGTATCGAATGTCCAGACTAAGAAACATTTATACATTTATTACTATTTATATATTTACATAAACTACATTTAATTGATTGAAAAATATTCTTGAGCCCAACTTTAACTCAATCGCTTGTTGCAATTGTTTTGAATTTCCGAATTCATACGGAAAAGGATCTGCAAAACCAGCAATTTAATGAGAAATATGTTATCTGTCTCAGTGATCTTAAAAAGGGTTATTTTTTCCCTCAAAAAATCAAAAGTTTGTTTTTGTTGCTTAGAAATGATATAATCTCCTTACTTCATGTTAAAATGTTACATAAATTCGCTATAGCAGTCACCACATAAAATGGATAATTTCGCCAAGAATTACTTTGTTCTTCATTTTAACCAAAAATTGTAGCAACTGTTTGAAAATGACCAACTGCGGTAATAAAAATAAAAATAATACAAACTTAAAACGTTTGCAGTAGATTTGCAACATTTTACATGCATATATGTAAATGCAGTCAAGTACTTAACAATATAATACAATTTTAGAAATAATATTTATTTACTAACTTAGGGTAAAATACCTCGAAACGTGAACTTGATTTTAAATTTATTATCATTTATTGAGAAATATTTAATGTAGTTTTTTGAAGGAAAAAAAATAAAGAAAGAATTGAGAGGGAGCGAAGCACATTCAAACGTAAACATTACTCATGGTGAAAAAATATCATTCAAAGGCTCTGCAGCAAATATTTATGATATATAAATCCTGTGCTCTGACCCATATAAAAGGAATTTTTAAACTTTTAAAAAATACGTAATTTTTTTCATTTTAGAAAAATTTATTTATCATTCCTCAAGCGTTGAAAGAAAAATAAATCTTTTTAAACTCAGATGTATTCATTTTTAACACATTTTAATTCTTTGTACCAACATCTCCATTTTTTTAAAAAAAATAATAAAGTAAGATTTAAAACCGTATTTAAAAAGGGTCAACGCTTCAGAGAATGACTGTTAAAATTCGAAGTGTGTTTGTTTGTATTTCACAATATGGATACATGTCCATACATAATATGGTTTTCAATGTCCTGTCGAAATAAAAAAGAAAACGATTTGAAAATATTTAAAAAAGGGGAAAAAAACCCTGGAAGTTTTTTTTACTTATGTTAATTTCTGATTTTCAATGACAGTTTTTGAAACTGAATAAATATATGTGTTACTTTGAATTTTTTTATTTGATCTCTTTATTTTCAAAACTCTCATTCGAAACTAATTTATACTCTAAATATCTGAAATGTAGTGTTTCAGACATTTGTTTGATTTTCAAACTCAGTTTTAAACATACAAAAGGTTTTTAGAATGAAATATTCAATAAAAAGTGTAATAGCTTATAGTAATCCTTGAAAGGCGCTGTAGCCTAGTATTAATGGCTACGGACTTGTGGCCGGCATGACATGAGTTCTAGTTCTGGTGACAATGAAGACCTGCCATGTAGTGGGGTTGATGGACGCTAAGTCTGTTGAGGCTCAAAGTCCTCGTGTGATGTGGAAGCTAGGATAGAGGTTTCTAGCTAAGGTTTCGTTCTCGTCACTTGACCGAAGTTCAAGTTACAAAGTCTGATGGCAATAGCGTGGCGACGGTAGCCTAGTGGTCAAGGCATGTCATGAGTTTGAGCCCAGCAACACTGAAGACCTGCTGTGTAGAGGAGCGGTGCACGTTAAATCTGTCGAGAGCTCAAATGTCCTTTCATGTTATGGTGGAGTAGTTAGAAGAGGAGGTGCAAGCTCAGGTGTCATCCTCGTCACTTGACCATAGTTTAAAATTAAGAGGTCCGTTGCCAAAAGCCTACGTTTAGCTCAACAGTGCGACGTTAATATTCACTCACTGTTTCCAATAGCTTTCATGTTGCTTTTTAGTGTGACGTGAATATATAAACACTGAATTACATTATTTTTATTCATAAAAATTTCTTTTTATTTTTTAAAAAAATTATTTTGAAATTTTTGATAAATATAACTTGAATTAGAAATTAAGAATTTTTAAACTTATAGATTGAATTGCCTTAAAATATGCTTAAGCAAGAAGCAGTGATCACGCATCCTATTTTAGTTGTAGTTATGCGGAGTTTTTATAAATTAGAAGAATCTATCACGAAAAATAAAGGTATTGTACTTTAGGCGAATAATTTTACTTTGTTTATTTAAAAAAAAGAACAGTTTTTTCTATCTGACTTCTTTATTAACCATTCTAAAATGAATCCAAATCCTGGTGTAACGATACGCAAACATAATACACTGCTCAAAACAATTAAAGAATATTGTAAGTTTTATATAAAATAAAGATATAAGCGATTTTTTTTTGCCGAAAATGGAAGAGAATCAAAAATGCAAATTTTTATGATTTTCAAACTGTGGAGTATGCTAATTTTGAGTTCGATGTCAAAAACGTCGCTTCAGCGGCAGTGAATGAAATTTGACTTTCAACTGAAATGAAGACAAGGATGATCGGCATTCAGTGACTGCTTTGTTTCGATGAGTGCGATGTCTCAGCGAAGTCATTTAACCGATTCAGAAGCTTGGAGAGTTGTTGGCAGGTTAGAAGGGGGCCAAACTCAAGCCGAAGTAGCGCAAGCCATTGGAGTGTCACAAAGTGTGATTTCCAGGATCTGGAACCGTTTTTTTGGAGACTGGAAGTGCAGGCCGAAGACCAGGACAAGGTTGTAGAGGGGCAACAACGCCCAATGAAGATCGCTATTTAGTGTTAACGGCTCGGAAACACCGAAATATGAACGCTACTCTTCTCCAATAACACCTTCGCTCGGCTACTGGCACCATAGTTTCAACTCAGACTGTCCGAAACCGGCTCCATGGTGTAGGTTTGTATGCTCGCCGACCGATGGTATGTGTTAGACTAACATCAAGGCATCGTCGCGACCGCAGGGAGTGGGCAACAGAGCATGTCAACTGGAGGAGAAATGAATGGAGCAATTTTCTTTTTTTTGACGAGTCCCGTTTTTCTGTTCATCCGGATAATAGGCGTATTTTCATCTGGAGGGACCGTGGCAGTAGGAATAATCCTGCGGTCGTGCACGAAAGTGTCAAATTTGGCGGTGCGGGAGTGCTGGTGTATGGTGGCATCTCCATTGACGGGCGCACAGACCTCTACACCATTCGAGGTGGACCTCTGACTGCTCGCCGATATAGGGATGAGATCCTCAGACCTATTGTAGTCCCTTACGCTGCAGCAATCGGAGATGACTTCATTTTAATGGACGATAACTGCAGGCCACATCGTGCTAACCTGGTGGAGGATTTCCTTTTCGAGGAAGGAATCGTACAAATGGAATGGCCAGCGTGTTCTCCAGACATGAATCCAATACAGCACGTTTGGGACGCTCTAGGAAGACGAGTTGCTGGCCGCCAACCACCCCCACAAACTCTCCAAGAACTGGAAAGAGCTCTTCTGGAAAAGTGGGACAGAATACCCAACTCGTGATTAAAAGCCTCATTGACTCCATGCCTCAAAGGTGCTCAACGTTGCTGACCGTCTGTGGAAACCATACCCCCTACTGAAAATGATTTCCTTTGAAGAAAACACCTTTTTTATTCTTTTTTTCTCATATGCACAAATTGTGTTTTTTCCTCTTGTACACAGATGCGCAATAAAATGCTTTTTCTGCCAAACATGTGTATTTTATTCTCATATAACCTACTACGTCTGTCGACCATGTATCAATTATCTAAAAAGTTTCCCAGCCACAAGATACACCTGAAACCGCAATATCCTTTAATTATTTTGAGCAGTATATATGAAGATTTACGTCTAAAAGTATGTAAAAAAATACGTAAAAAGAGTATATATAATCGAATTTTTGAGCTGCCATCGTATACTGAAGGATAAAACAGCAAGAATATATATTTATTTCTTTGACCACCTTAAAAAGGTATTCTTTTCAATTTGTTTTATGTTTAATGTGTGCTTGAATCAGGAAAAAAAAACTCCAAATAAGTTTGATGTTGTTTTGTATTTCCCCAATTTCTTTATTTACTCATTCTATTCAATTGCAAAATATTTATATATAGTTTAATCTATAGGTAGATTAAAAAACCAAATTAGCTTTCGCCGTATTTTTTAAAGTTTGAAAAAATTTGAAGTGAATTTACTATATTGTTCGAATTAATTGGGACAACCATATTTTTTCCAGTCTGAGTTGGTATGTGATTACCAGTAATGTCCCGAATTGGCACAAATTGGTTTATCTGCCTAGAGTTAGCATGGTGGATCGACTTTGACTATAAATTACTCGTTTGCCTGGTTTTAGTAATGAGTAGCTTAGTTGCGGGCATTTCAGTGTGGCAGCTGCTGGTTATAATTTGACGTTCCGTGTAACACGAATTACTTTTGCTTATTCAAAGATGGATATTAATCCGAGGAAACGTTCTAAAATAATCGCTCTTAACGAACACACTTCTACGACTCGGACAGACATACCTACGGCAGTTGGTGAGGGCAAATCAAGTGTTTCAAGAATTTTAAGAACATTTCAAGATTCCGAAACATTCTCTCTAAAAAAAGGAAAATGTGGGCGCAAGCGGAAAACTACTTCATGAACTGATAAAATCCTAATAAGAAATTGCAAAATAAATCCAAGGTAGACAAGCATGGACCTTCGGAAGGATTTATTATAGTATAGTGTTGAAGTGAATATCTCAATTGTGCGCGAAAGCTTCTAAAAGTTGGTCGTAAGGCATCAACTCGAGGATAAAAAAATTTCTGACTCAGAAAATGATAGAAATACGCTTAGAAACGAAAATACTGATCTTGGACTGTTAACGATTGGAAGATGGTAATTTTCAGCAATGAAACGTTTATTTGAGCAGAGATACAAATCAAGTGCGCTAAAACAAAATGAAGGTGAAACTCTGTTACCAGATCATATCCAACAGACTGTAAAACATTTTTCTGAAGATATGTTTTAGGATTTTTTTACAAAAAATGGCACTAGAAATTTAGTTCCTCTTAAAGGCATGATGAATTCTATCAAATGCATAGAAATATTACGAACTAGGATTGTTCAATTCATGATAAAATTTGACGGAGCACTTTAACACAACTTGGCTCTTTGTCACAATTCGATCAGATTTTTATGCGGGAAAATAAAATAAAGGTGCTTAATTGACCTGGTAATTAATTCACCAGACCTAAATCCTATTGAGAAATTAGGGCGTTTTCTCAAGAATAGTTTAGCTAAGATGAATTGCACAACAGAACACACAGATGATAAAAAGTGCTACTCAAGTGTAGTTCTTCGATGATAAAGTCAAGAACATGTGTGATACACTTGTGGAGTCAATGCCAAAATGTGCTCAAGAGATTATTTCTTCTAAAAGAGGACATAATTCGTATTAATATAGATATTTTTCTGTCTGCTTAAGGTGCGTAAAGATTAAAAACTTAGGTTTTAGATAAAAATAGTTTTTCCTCGTTTGTCCTAATTAATTTGATCAGTACAGTAAAAAAAGTTCTTATTTCAGATATTACCTGTATTTTCAAAATCAAAATTTATATTGACTCATGATTGCATTCCTATAATATTCTATTATCTGGGCAGAATAATAATAAAAAGTTATTTATATTTGAATATTTAGTTGATTAATAAGGAAAAAAAAGACAAGCTTATATATAATTGTTAGGAAAATGAAATGGCCCTTTCGTCTCCGATTTCTACGGAAAAACAATAAATGTGAGCATTTAAATTTCTATTTGACAATTTCTACAAATTACTTTTAAATAGTTAAACAATTCTTTAGTTGCTTAAAATTGTTTTCTTTGCAACTTACTGAGACTGCAATTCACAGAAATAGAAAGAGAGAAAGACGTGTGTAAAGAATGGCATTTGAATCACAAATATCTCACCTATGGTATTTCTACCTTAGAATAAATGATGAAATTCTCTTCGAAAACACGTGCTTGAGATCAAAGGTGAAGCACAATGTTGTAAGCAGATTAAAGGAAGAACAGAGTATTTATGTGCACCGCGTTTACATTAAATTTACTTTGTTGTTTGTGTTCGTTCCAGAATTTCTATATTTCACATAAGATGAACAAATGAACGATGTTTGTTTATCAATGATGCCGTTTATGACGGCGAGAACATTGAATGAGAAAAGGACAAAATAGTTTTATCTGAATATTGTTTTTCATGTGGTGTTTGTTAAATATTTCCTCATAATATATGAATCCGAAGACAAATTAGGTTTTTAATATATTTGAGGCCAAGACTGTTTATTTTACTTCAAATTATTATATTTTGTGACTTATTTCGAAGATTTTCTTAAAATATTGAAATTTTTAATGGGAGAATTGATTCAATATGAGAGGAAATTCCGATGCAATCCATAAGAAAAGAATTCTGAAGTATTCAGATTTATACACTGAAGCTTATTTCAATCTGCAGCAAGTTGCTAATTATTTCCCCGTAGAATATGTGATTAACTAAATTTAGCATAGTTGATTACTGAGACTTATAGTGAAATCAGCATTAAATTTTATAAATAAATAGTTATAACTATTTTGCTAAGGTACAGATACACTAAGTGGAAAAATCAAACAGTATTATTGTTGTACCTGGATAGCATGGACGGTTAAAGTGCAGAATAAGGGGGGCTATTGGCGAAGTTAATTTTTTGGCGACCGAGATCGGTCGCCAAACAACTTAATTTAGCGATAGATGTTACGAGAAATTACAAAGGGGAATTTTGTAATGAAAATAAAGAAGTATTAATGGGAGATAAAAAATATATAAAGTTATATCAGTAATATACATTTAAATTAAGTTGCTTGGTGACCGCTTACGGCCTCCAAAAAGTCCCCAAATCCAAAGGGCCCCCTATTTTACGCTTTACTTTTGATACATACCATAGCTTACAAATGTTATTTTTATGCAATTCTGAAAATGTTTGCACTTAGTGAATCGAAAAGGTTTAATGTTTCAAAGCAATATATCAATAATACTTAAAAGGTTCCCTATATAGTAAATTATAAAAATCAAATTTATATTTTTACATGAAATGAAGCAGTTCCCTTTCTTTATTAAAATCGATCTTATGCTATGGATTTTTAAAGCAATGAACGAGTTTTTATTTGAATGCAGTTAATTCAAATTTGAGAAATTTGCATTTTTGAAATGCAATAATTCAAAGCTAATTTGACTGCTTATTAGTTTTATTAAAGAAAAATAGTGACTCAAGTGCTCTAAAAACTTGCTATTTTACCACGACAAAGAAGAACCCCGTTTCCTGTATCTGGGACTATTGATTGTTTATTAATGTTGCAATTCAAAGCGACGCGAGGACCATTGGCGAAATGCACAAATGAACCGAGTACACCCAAAAAGGACAGAGCTCTAATACAAACAAATCCTCCCTTCCCCTTAAAAACATCCCACACTCATCTTATGTTAAGCAAAAATGCTGTCTTTTTTATTGGAGATGTTTAGAAGAAAGATTCAAAAGAACTTGATAAAAGGAATTGCATAGTTGTTTTATTTTAATCTCATAGATTAGAAATTACAAAATTGCATAATTTGCACAGTACAAAAGAATGATATAGAAAAAGACAACATTTGTACTATTGGTGACGAAAACCTTGTGACGGGTCCTATTCGCGTCTTTTTTCAAATCCTTAAGAGGAAATACTTCTTTAACTGTTGTATGAGTCCAATAAGTATTTGGACACCCATTTATAAATGAGGATATCTGCTACTCATTCAAATGAGAATGATCTACGTCACGCATTCTGTACTTAAATATCATGTAGGAAATATAATTGGAATTATCGCATGTAAAATGCCACAAATTTCGGAGCTATCTGACTTCCAGATGGGCGTAGTTGTCGAAAATCAAAGAGATGACCAATCCTTAAGGGGCATATCTAGTGAGTTAAGCATCCCAAAATCGATAGTGGCTTTTGTGATTGAAAGGGGGAAGGTAAGTAGGGATTACTGAAGCATACTACAAACCGGCAGAACCACGGTACTAAGAGATAGAGACCAACGAGTCTTGTCCAAAGAAATTTGGAAATACCGCGTCAATCCGATGACCCAATTACTCCAAGAGTTCTAACAAGAATCGGGGTCTGTTGTTTCGATAAATACCACCCGAAGCATATTTACTTGGTTTTCATAGTTGTGCTGCTGCACATAAGCATTTGATTAGAAAATTCAGCCGAGCTGTTCGGTTCAGGCGTTGTTAGGCACTTCAAAATTGTACTGTAGATGAGTAGAAACAGGTTCTCTGAAGTGATGAATCAAGGTTAAATCCCTTCCATTAAGATGAGATTCTGGGTTTTGGAGTAAACCTGGAGAACGCCTTTTGCCAGAATGCATTCTGCCTACTGTAAAGTTTGCCGGATTTGGAATTATAGTCGGGGATGTTTCTCGTGGTATGGACTTGTACTATCTATCCCAATTCATGGAAAGCTCAACTCCGACTCCTACTCTACTATTTTAGAAAACAATGTGCTTCCTATGCTGTGGAAATTTTACGGTTGGATCCTAGTTACTTCCAGGATGACAACGCTAATTGTCATGCTGGGAGATCCACCATGGATTGGTATGAGGACAATGGGATGAACCGACTGGACTGGCCTGCCCAAATTTCAGACTTGAATCCTATAGAGAACCTCCGGGATGAGTTGGATTGCCGAATTAAGGTGTGTAGCAACAGTGTAAAATCAATGAAAGAACTTTCATGTTTTCTTCAAGCCGAGTGGAGGAAAATACCACTGTCTATCATCCAAACATTTGTGGAAATCATGCCCTGGTAGGTTAAGGCTGTAATTGTATAAGTGGAGGCTTTACAAACTATTGAATCTGAACAGAATTAGTTTATCTCTTTTATTACAAATGCCCAATTACTTATTGGTAGATAGTGTATATACACTCAGGAACATTGAAAATAGTGACCCAAGAAGGCATCGGATTGAAATGAAATTTAATACACATGATGACACAGATGAGAGATTCACTTGATCTCAAAAACAAGACAATTAAACGAATACAGGATGTGCAACGACACAAATACTGGGTAACTTCAATAGCGCGTTGGACCACCTCCAGCTACAATACATGCCGCCACACGGTCCGGCATTCAGTTGATTAGACATCTTATGTTGTCCTGAGGCAGATGGGCACAGAAATCTTGAACAGCTAAATCATGTACAGAGTGACACGATGGCATCTGCCGTTTTAGCTAATCCCACACGTGCTCTACAGGGGACAAATCGGGGGAGCGGGCCGGCCATGGAAGAGTCTGAAAATGACGTAGGAAGTCTTGAGAAACTCTTGCTGTATGCGGACGAGCATTATCTTGCTGGAAAATTGCCCCTGGGAGAGCATTTAGGAAAGGTCCTACATGGGGTTGAAGAATATCATCAACGTAACGTTGGCCCATTGAGGTTCCACGCATCACAATTAAAGTGGACCGGCTATCATCTATAGCCCCCAGACCATTACACCAGCTGTGCGGGCAGTGTGACGTAGAACAGTGTGGGAGGAATTGTACCGCTCACCAGGGCGTCTCCACACTCGTCGTACACGGTTATCATGTGTCCCCAAAACAAACCGGGATTCATCACTAAACACAACCTTTTGCCAGTCTGTGATATTCCCCATTGCTCTGGCTTGCTTCCACTGTAGACGCCGTTGCCGATTTTCCGGTGTTAAAGGGAGTGCACGGAAAGGGCGCTTGGGTTTAAGATTTACTTCTGCAAGGTGTCTGGAAATTATTTGTGGAACAACTGCTACGCCTACGTCTGCTGGTATCGTTGAACGAGTCACTGTGGGGTCCACAAGTGCTTGCCGCACGATCCTTCGATCCTCTCTCCTCGTGGTCTTCCTGGTCGCTCCAGACCCGGTTTTCCGCGCGTGGGTACCTTCTCGTGTCCACGGCTCCCAACAATTTCTAACGGCACACTCCGAACGATCCACCTGGTCAGCAACATGGCGCGTCGACCAGCCTGCAGTTTTCACCCCGATGATCAGGCCTCTCTCAAACTCGCTTAACTGTGAGAAATGTCTTCTAGCACGCGTTTACCTGGCATGTTTCGCTTACCAAAGTCTTCCTACAATCGGCGTGTAATCGTCACGTTTATGAATCTTCGAATTTGCGCTGGCTTATATAGCATCCTCTTCCTGATTGTAGTGCCACCTCGGTGTGTATGAGCATGCGTATTGGCACAAAACTTGGATCATTTGCATATCACATTACGCTGTATTTATTTGCAAAATTTCGCGATTGTACTTAGCTTCCTTCTTGGGTCGCTATTTTCAATGTTCCTGAGTGTATTTACCGGTGAATTATTGTTTTTTGAATTTTTATGAATCATTTAGCAGTTATTAATTGAATATGAATAATATTAAAATATTTGAATATATTAGAATTTCTATGATGCTTCACTGCTAAATGTTGATGTAAGTGATTAAAATTTAGAAATTCTGATTAAGGATATTTCTTCTGTGTATTTTATACTTGAAGTTTGTGCTGCGATTATGGGATCTGCATGTTCTTGAAAAAAAGTTTGCAATAAAGTATTCGTGTTGAATGAAATTGATATTGGGTTTTATTGGATGTAAAGAAAGCTCATGAAATATTGAGAGCAATATTTGCATATGAATATTAAAAAAAATTAAGAAACTGAATTTTTTAGTGTTCATTTACAATTGTGAAGAGCAAAGAATCATTAAAGAATTATTTTAAAGAAAATTTAAAAAGAGTGGTTAAATATAAGACAAATAAAGTAAAAAAAAAGTATAGAATTTTTTTTTAATTATTTCAAAAAGTATTCTTCTATTATTCTTCTAATTCTTATTCCATTCTATAGCAAAAGTAAATGTTTACTTTTGTGGGATATCAGTAATTTTATGAATTTTTCATTATATTTCAAACAACTTTCCTTTATATTTTTATCGTCATGGACTTTGAAGGATTTTATTGTCTTCTTACACACTCACACACATCTAAAAAAATTATATTAAAAATTAAAACGAAATGAAGATTATTATCTCTCCATTGTCTTTTTTTTTTAAAATCGTGTGCTGAAGTTTTTTGTGCGTTGTGAATATTGATTAAACATTTTAATTAAATTAATGATTACTCTTTTTATACTGAATCTTTTTAATTAAGGTTATGAAATAAAACTGTTCTGTAACATCATGCAATACTTCCGCGAAAATAAAATTGGATTTCGTATTAATTTTTGATCTAAAAATTAAATTATATACAAAGAAGACACGATCTTGTATTAAAAGGTACCCTAGAGTTTTTTCTATTAATTCGTTTTCACACTCAATTATAGGCTAGGGTAGCCGTGAAGTCATGGTAGTGAACTCGGGGTCGGCATTGTTGCATTACGGGATCGAAACCTACTGCAACTAAAGAACCCCCTCCCATGCAGAGGGGCTGATGCACATTAAATATGTCGACCACCCATTCGGTACAGTAGTTAGTGACGCTGATCGCTGTGCAGTAGGGCCTGGGTTTGAATCCCGGAGAAGGCATGGATGTTAAAATTGTTTCGTGCCTTTACGGCAACAAGGTGGTACTCAAAACAGTCGCCGAGCCGTAAGTCCTCTCGTGAAGTTGGTGGAAGGGGAAGAGAGATGGGAAGCTTCTGACCACACCTAAGATGTTCTACCTCAAAATTATGGTGGTGTCAAGCCAAATCATACTCTCATCTGTATGGTGCTCAAAGCTACGGCTAACGACAGGCGTACTACTAGCCTCTTGCCGCGATGAATTTTGGGGCCCTTGATATGATGTTACTGTCGATCGGGTGGTATAAATAACAACAGAAGCAAATATGTTGTGGCTGAAAATCTTCATGTTGGTGTGGTGTGTGAGTTAGGCGAAGGATCATCCTCGTCACTTGACCCTGGTCCATAATTACGAGATCCATCCTCAACAGCCATAATTGTGAAGTATTCGCCCGTGGGTGATACCTTACTCCTAAGTTATTTTCGTGACCTAGAGGTGTGGGAGTGAATGAAGAACCAGTCATTGCCAGGATCTTAAAATGTCTTTATTAAGATCTTAACTTAAACACTAACAATGATAATATTTATATTATAACTTAGCGGATCTGAGGTGAGAAAACACACAATACGTATTACCAAATAAGCGCGATTTTAACCACTATATTTAGCTTTCCCGTCTATTCATAATCTCTGCTTATATCACTGTTACTAATAAATACTAGAATTATTCTACCATAATCTCTTGTTTAACCGCAATCCTCTCGGATCCTGAATATCTTTTGTTTGTCTCGCGTGGAATTGTATCCATCTTGACTTGATCGTTTTGTCACGGATAGCTTCACAATGACGGCTTTCTTCTCTTCCTTCAGTTCACGCGTTTAAACCAGACTAGCATAATCACTTCCCAATAGGTCAGACGCTTACGTTAAACTTCTGCTATTAAAAAGGTTTCTAATTTGCATATTCACGTTTCGCTTCTGGATCTGGTAGGAAAGAATTTGCCCTTTTCGGCCCCAAAGAACCCAAGAGGAGTTTTTAGTAGAAAATGTGACGAGCCCGTCACATAATGTTGCTTCACAGTACGACGTTAATTTATTTACGGCCATCAATCTTTATTCATCTTCTGTGTGCGAAAGTATACATTTATGTCTGCGCCGAAAATCTATATTTGTTCTGACATGGACATAAAATATTATTGCGAATTCTAATGTTAGCATTAATATAAGTAACCTTATGTAATTCATGTATTGTTATATTTCATTATACCTACGTTACATGCTGATAGCGACGTCCTAATTCTTCAGTCTGCCTGATTATCGTATGTGGGAATTCTTTTTTGTGTATGTAATTTATACTGCTCTAAGATATAAGAATCGTATTAAAATTTATTATGGAGTTTGTCTATATTTTTCAGAAATCTTGATTTTTATTTGTATCCATTATTAATAGTCATGATTTTTGAATTAACTTAGAGCACAAATAAGTTTCCAGTACTGCTTATTGGTATAAATATCTAAAACTACAAATAATTCATTTTTTGTGACGTTTCAGTTACACCACGAATTAGTTTTGAAACCTTCATTGTTGCAGAGAGTATTGTAAAGTATATTGGTGAAAATGAACTTCTATACTTGCAATGGACTATAATGTTACTCACTTTAATCAAATATTAAAAACTATATGCTCATTTTTATGACTTGGGCGAACAATCTCTAACTATAATAGAGAAAACTGACCCATGAACATCTTTTCAACAATAAACTCTTATGTGGAGAATAACTTTTCATTTTCTTTTAATTTTAAAAGCCTTTTATATAAATAGATATGCATACAGACCCCCTTTAGAAAATTTTAAAAGCCTCCTCCCTCACAGTGTTTGTTATCATTGCTTTGATTTTTTAAAAAATATTTAGTTTGTTTTACGTTCTAAAGACAAATATCAAAGCGAAATGATTCATCTGCAAAAGAAAATACACTGAATTCAGAAAAGAATTATAACATCTTTTTTGGGCTTTTGCGAAATCTTCGTTATTTGATGAAAAAGAGGCTTAGGACTACGTTTTAAAATTATCGAATAGAGGGATGGATAATTTGGAAAACGATACTGGATAGAGAAATTGTTACTGATATCAAGAAAAAAAAGCTTGAAATTTCACCAAAGATTCGGATTTTAATTAAAAATTCACTTATTTGAATGAATTTGAAAAGCTTATCGTTTTACACACATGATGTTTGCTTATTGGAATTCTAAACTTCGTTTTTAAAAATTTTATCTACGTAAAAATTATTATGTTTTATTTAACACTGTATATTTTAAATAGTTAAAAATTAAAGAGAAGTTCGGGGTCTCAGGGGTGTTAACTTTTTCTCGAGGGGTGAAAGCATAAACAGTTTTCAAGCAAGCATAATTCCTTTAAATTTAAATTAATTAATTCGAATCTTTTACACATTATTTACGAAGGATTATGGCTACGAAAAAGTACAAAATGTTTCAAATATAATCATAATTTAAAAAAATTATAAGCTTATGAAAATATGCAATAAATATTAAATAATTTTTGCGTTGCGCATGATTTTTTCTAAAATAGTAGTTCTGATGTATAATATTTTATAGAATTATAAAATGTATCATACTCTTTATAAGTCCTACATCATTTAACAATAATATATCTTATGTATTTCAAAATATTTGAAAACTATTGAAATTTGTAAAGAAATTTTTGAAAATTTAAATTTTTAATTTAAAAAAAAATGTAATTTGTTATTCTACTAATGTAAAAAAACTACAGTGAAATAAGGATACATTTAACTTAATAAATCATTTGATTGCTAGTAATTAAAGCTACTATGTTGGAAAATAGCACACGTGAAACGTAAAACTTAATTAATATTTCTTATAGAAACCTTTCTTATTTTCATATGTTTATAATTTTTAAAATTATGATTATATTTTAAATAGTATATACTTTCCTGAAGCCCCATTTCTTTATAAATAATGTGTAAAAGATTCGATTTATTTAATATTAATTTCAAATAGTTGTATGTACTTGAATATTGTTTATATTTGCAGTCCTTTAGAGAAAGTTAACGCCTCTCTCAGACCCTTAAAAATTATGTTTCATTTATTCCCTTGAAAATATTTCTCTATTTCTAGTGTGTCACGAAATATATTATAAAACTTACAAAATAAGTCAGACTCTCTAATGTGTTTATCAGTAGAGCGACCAAGAATATTTTCTGAGAACTATTGAAAATTATACATAATCATAGCAATATATATTTATGTATTTTAATAGCTAAAATAAAACTGGTTTTTCATTTAAATTAGCAACCCATCATTGGAGTTTTCTTCATAATAACTAAGAGTAGCATTACTCGTAAAGCAAACAAAAAATTTTGTTATTCTATCCACGAATACTGTAATAAAACCTGTCTGTCTGACTGGACTGGCTGGACTGACTGAATGCTGTAACATCCTTTTCATGAATAAATTCTATAATCAAGTAAAATTTACTAATGTGTTTGAGAAATATATTCAATATTTCCCAGTAAAAACATTAAAATTAAAAAGGCTTTTAAATATAATAAGAAAATTGGTAGATCCATCTTTAACTACAATTCTTTCGATTAGCAAAATAATAATAATATTGTTTGCAATTGTCATAATTATGTAGATTTCATTGATGAGCATCATAAACATGTCATATCTGGTAATTTAAATATTATTAAAGATAAAATTCTTACTTAGAGAAATAACAGTTAAGGGTACAGGCTTTAGATTAATGCGCTCAAATAAAGCTATTAAAGCACAAGTTTCTAAAGATATTAATAACTTCATTACAAAAATAGTAATTAAATACAACTTTCCTCTCGAAGCTTTTAATGAGTTTAAATGCAAAGTTTTATGTTAATTACTTAAGCTGAACTATAAAACCGATAAAAATATTACGTACAAAGATATAAAACACCAAATTTCAAATGTTCAAAAATATTTCATTATTGTTTATGTTGATAAAGTTCCGGGCAACTATGGAAATGGTTTTATAACTTTATACATGACAAACAGGTTCAAAACAATAGCGCGTTTATTAAATCTAATAGCAGCAGTAGAGAAATCATTAACCCCTTATTTCAGCTTTTTATAAAAAACTAGATTTATATACAAAGAATATCAATTTTCCTTATTTTTATAACACCAAAATTTCATAAGAGTCCAATTAAATTTAGAACTATTACTAATGGTTTTAATACCTATATACAACCAGGCAAGGTGTTGCAAAAAGTTATACAACACACTCTAGATAATATCTCAAACTCCATTATTGTAAAAAATGGTAAAGATATCGTTGAGAACATGCAAGGCAAGTGTATTAAATCTTTGCATAGCTTTGACTTCTAAGACTTATTCAACTCTATTGATGTAGAGCATATGATTAAAGTACTTAAAAATGTTTATATCAAATATTCATTAAATAAATTGATAAATTATGATAAATTTAATACTATTATACAATTTGTTTTGAAAGAAAATTACATATTTCATAACTATTATTATCAACAAATTAATGGTTTGACACAAGGTGGCACAGCAAGTAATATTCTGGCTAATATCTATTTACACTATTACGAGAATGAAAAAATTGATACAGACTCTTGTTACTTTTTCAGATACATCGATGATTTAATTATTTTCAGCAATAAAATTGACTTTACTCCTAATTTAAAGAATTTTCCACTCTACTTGAATTTAATAAAAACCAATTGCAAGCGAATTTCCTAGATCTCCAAGTAAAAGTTGAAAATAATATGCTAAAAAGTAATATTTTTGATAAAAGAGGCTCTTTTGATTTTGATGTTATAAAAATGCCATATTGGAATAATCCTTTCACATTTAAATTCTTAGAAATATTATTCTAAATTACATAATAAGAAAGAAAGATTTAGTATCTGGAGAAGTTTTAAAAATTAATAATTATAAAAAAATTCATTCAAAGTTGCCTAGACTATAATTATCCAGCTAATTTTATATATAAATATATGTCTTCAAAATTATAGCTATTTAATAATTATTATTATTTAATATATTCAGTTCCATTTAGTTTATAGTATATTATTCTTAATTTTCTTATAATAAGTTTAGTTACTAAAAATATATATAGATTGCGCCATTATTCTTTGTTATGCTGTTTTTTTGTGCTTGGTGTTAGTATACTCTTGGAATCGGAATACATCGGGTAAGATTTTAGTTTCTTCGCACATTTTCATTATTATTACTTATGGTCATAATCATTATTAACCTCTATTGCAAATATTTTTGTTTATACATATTTATATTTGTCTATTTCGTCCGAATTCCTATAGTAATTTAATTTTCCAATTTTATTCTATTGATGTTATATTCACCCACGTGGGTTTTTGGGCTTTTGCCTTGGTTTATCTTCTATGCTATTATGTCGAAAGTTTCCGCTGAAGGGGAAGGTTGAGATCTCGCAAAACACTGTTTAGTCCTGTTTCACTGTCCTAAGTTTTTTCCACTCTAGCTATATTTCTCTTTTTTGGTTTGTAATGGTTCCATGTTCTTGGCTCTTTCGGTTTGTTCTTAAGATGTTTTAGGATTTATTAGTCTTCTTTTTAATTTATTTACTGCTATATATATATATGTATAAACTATTAAACGCGTACTTTTGCATGGATTCTTTATGACAATAAGCATTATTTCCAAATCTCTTATCTTTATTACTCAAAAGAAGTAATAAGACCTGAGATAAACACTTATTTGTTTTTGTTTTACATACAATATTACACAATTTGGTTAAAGTGCCTGACTAGTTGCGGGAACATTTTTTAAAAATAATGCTGAAAGTTCATTTTTAAACTTATTTTTTGTTTGAGTATAACTGAAAACTTATAAAAATAACAAAGAAAAAAATTTCAATATATTTTTGTAAAAAAAATGGACAATTTTAGGTTAAAATTAGGCATTTTTTGCACATCGTGGCAAACACTGTAAAAAAAATTCTAATGCATAAGATAAAAAAGCTCTTTGAATTTTTTTCAGAAAGCGTTTACCTATGTTTTATTCTATCATCTTTGAATAATTTCAATTCCTCACAAAATTAGGGGTCAAAAAGTGCACAAAAAGAAAATTTTTCAAAAGTTTTGTATTTATCATAAAGAAAAGCAATAATAAAAAAGGTAAATGTATTGTTTCTTCTTATTCTCTAGTGCACAACATGCATTCTATAATAATAAAGAATGATGCTAAATTTCATGCAATTATCTCAAGGACTTTTTGAAATATCATCTTTGCCGTGCGATAAAATATGGAAAAATCTGTTTTGGAGAAAAACGCATTTAAAGATTTAAAATCTAAATCTTAAAAAAGTATAAAGCTAAAACAACCTAAAACCTCTTTATATCAAAAGAGTAAACCTTTTATAAGCCCATATCAGTATTATATATTTGTTTCAAGTTCCTTTTTTAATTTTGTTACCAATTTTATAGAGTCAAAAAAGCTTTTCTTAACGTTTAAATCCATATAGTTTTTTTTAATACAAATTAGAGATATCGAAAGCACACTAGAAAAACTTTATTACGTTAAAAAATAATATTTTTATATGGAAAAATAGGTATATATTTTTTTCCACTAAGTATCTTAGAGCTTAAGAAATATGCAATATAAAATATATTAATGTGTGTTATTTTGACAGTAAATATTCTCAAAAAATTCTTTTAAAAAATATTGCTTATCAAAAGGGTTATGAAAAATTATAATGAAAAGCATATAAAAAGCAGTTTTTAAACCCTCCATATGAATACATTTTGACTTTTTTTCATCCTTAGTAATTTTGTTTTCTATGCAGCTTATTTTTATCCCGAGAAAATTTTCTTTCTTAAGTGTGTCCCACAGAAGTTAAAATGCGTTCCAGATCAAATTTTACAAATCCATGTACAAGATCTTAGGGAGGGAATTATTTGCATTTCTAATTATACAAACATCTAATGATAATAAACCTGTATATCTCAAATTAAAAGGAATTAACGTTAATAATGCACTTAAGCGAAATTTTTCAAGTTTAATAATTGTATCTTTAAGTAAAGTACTCCATAAAATGTGATTTAAAAAGGCTTTCTGAGTAAATTTTGAAACACTTATGATTAGAGTTCAACTTTTTGTCACCAGCTGACTAAGTATTATTGGGATTTGCTCTGTGTCAATATTCTCATTACTGCTAGCACCAATATGATGAAACAAATTCCTTAAACCTCCCAGACCTTGCTTTAGGCATACTTAATTTATATTTTGTCTTTAAGAACAGAGTTTTCTATCAAATATATAAAAAAAGTTAAATATGAAACAAAATATAGAGAAGCAAAGGCATAAAAAAATCGAAAAATGACAAAAATTTTACGAATTTATTTGCCAAATTTCACCTAAAACTAATAAATTTTTTTAAAAAATATCACCATATATGTCCCATCAATACCTTACTTAAGTTAATATTTTTTTAAATAAATTCGATAAACACCAAAAAAGTGTAAGAAAAGTATTAAAATGCAAACACTTCCGGTTTCGATACCTAACTTCTGGTTAGTTTTTGCTTCTCTCTCTTGACATAATAACTGCTATAACTTCGTAAATAAATGAAGTACAAACAAAAGTAAGGTATTTTTAGAAAGAAGAAAATTCAACTATATAAAATTTAAAGTAAAAAAAAAAGTCATTTTCATCAAAATTGACGTTTTTGCACTAGTCAGGCACCTTAATGATATAAACAAGGCTTTTATTTAATTATTTACTGTATAGCATAATTAATTCCATTTTATTAAAGAAATATAGTTATTAAAGTATAGGACATTTAATCAAGTATAATGAATATAATCATCATATATATTTCATAATATATTCTCCAGAATAATTTTTCAAGCCCTCAATCCCATAACTAATTAAATCCCTTCCCATCATTGTACGAAAAAGAGACAAGAAAAAGGAAATATATCTTCCACATAAAACAAAGCAATACTTCGAAAGATTTATTTCTTTAGTTAAACGGCTAGTTAAATAAGAAAAAATAATGAGATTTCTATTAAAACTGCCACCAATTTATATTTTATATATATATATATATATTAGATGCAAGTGAAAATTACTCTACAGAATATTGTACATTATTATATATATTTATGAATAAATCCTTTAACAAAATTAATTTTTCAAGTATATTTCAAAAATATCAATCCTTTTTTCCTATTAAAAATATTATTTTATTAAAAAGGCTTTCAAATACAACAAGAAACTTGGTAGATTTATATTTAATTATAATCAAATCTCGGAGAGCTCCTTAAGTTCAGAATCATGTAAATGTAATCTATATCGAGAATATATTGATGATTATCATCAGCACGTTGTCACAGGAGACCTTAGCATCGTGAAAGATTATTTGTTAAGAAATTTTATGGAAAAAGGTACCAGTTTTAGACTGATGATCCCAAAAAATAAATCTAACGTTATGAAACAAATCATAAAAGATTTAGATAAATTCTACCTTAAAATGGCAATTAAATACGGAATGCCGATTGAAGCATTCAATCAATATAGATCTTATGTAGCAACAGAAATTCGGGAATTAGATTTCACTGTTGAAAATGAAATTATGTATAAAGATCTTAAATCATCAATAGAAAATATCCAAAATGACTTCGTGATTACATATGTTGATAAGGTCTCTGCTAATTATGCCATAATTTGTAAATACTTTTACAGTAAAATATTAAGTAACCACATTTTAAATAATAATTCATTTCAAAAATCAATTCACAATAATAGAGAAGATGATAATCGTCTTTTAGATTTGAACAAAAGACTGAATATTCATCTAAATAATATTAAATATCCAAGTATTTTTTTAACACCAAAATTTCATAAAAGCCCTATAAATTTCCGTAGTATCACTAATGGATACAATACATATATCACGAAGTCTATAGGAAGATCTTACAATCTCTTCTTCAAAATCTAATTGATAATTTACAAAACACGGCAATAATTAAAAATAGCTTAGAGATTGCTAGAGTTACTAAGGATATGTTAATTTTTTCCATGCATGGTTTTGATTTCGAGGACCTTTTTAATTCTATAGATATTGACGATATGATTAAGGTTCTACTGTTAATTTTTGATAAATATGAATTATATACTTCAATGAAAAAAGAAAAAATTGATATTCTTGTTAACCTCGTATTAAAAGAAAATTTCATTGCATTTTATCAGAATCTTTATAAACAGATCAAAGGATTACCCCTCAGGGTGGTCCAGCTAGTAATTGTTTAGCGAACCTATATTTACATTTTTTTTGAAATAGATCATGTTGTAAATGATTCTTACTTAATTCATCGTTATATAGATGATATAATAATTTTTGTTAAAAATAGTGAATACAAACCAAATATTACGTTCTACCCTGATTATCTCAAGCTTCTTAAAACTAACTTCAACTCTAATATGGTGGAATTCTTGGATTTAGACTTGAATCTTATTAACAATAATGTAGTCAGTAACATTTTTGGCAAAAGAGATTCGTTTAAGTTCCATATAATTAAAATTCCCGTATGGAATAGTAATTTGCATATATCAATTTACAGAAATATCATTTTGAATTTTTTATTTAGAAATGATAACTTAACTACCCATAAAATAGATAAATACAATAACATAAAATTTTTTTTTCAATGTTGTTTAGATCATGAATACCCTTTTAATTTCTTAAGAACTTATATTCATCACGAATACATTAACCGTCTTGCTACTTCGAATTCCAAAACCACCACACAATAGGATTTCAAAGTCAGCATGTTAGTGGTCTTGCTGTGAAGAATATATCATAACACTCATATCACAGTTTACATTTTTTCCACACACGACTTTAACATCTTACACATTGTTGACAACCAACCAAATTAGAGCCTAGCAAATTTACATTTTTGACAATCAACCAATTCAAATTCTACCATATTTGATTGTCGTCTTTTTTATATGTCTTTGCTGGCTGGTTTAAAAGTCAGCTCAAAAGATGTGTTTATGTATTTTCGAATTTTTTAACTTGGTGAATAATTGATTTTCATTAATGGAAAGACGCTTGATTCTCTTCGTAAAAGCTTTGTGAGTAAAGAAATTTTGTTAAATTATTTTTTGAAAGATACTTTTCTTATGTAATTGTTTTAGCATTTTTCTACTTTTCTTATGTAATTGTTTTAGCATTTTTCTACTTTTCTTACGTAATTATTTTGTGATTTTTCTGCATTAAGAGTTTGGGAGAGTTTGTTACATAATAGTAGTGAGTGGTTTTATCATGCTCTTTGAGTTATCCATACTCTGAAGTTTTGTTTATCTTATTTTATTTGGTTTTCCTACCGAGTTGCAAAGGGGGAAGGTTGGCGCCTTCAAACTAGTTTAACCCCACTTATTCGGTCCTAAGTCCGAAATTGCTTTCTGACTCGCTAGGTTCTTTTTTTTCTCTCTATAATTTTGTTCTTCATGTTCAGCTTTTATATTTTTATTACGCTATTTCTTGTTATGTTCTTTTTCTATTATTTCTTGTTTTTGATATATAATACATATTTCTTTTATATATATAATATATTTAAATATATAAAATCAATCATCAACAATCAATCACAATAATCAATTGAAAAATTGAAATATATGAATCTTATAATACTAAATCCCATTTCAAAATATCAATGGCGAATATAAAAGATAAAATTCCATCGTTTTCAAACAAAATTAAAAAATTATAAATAAAATGAAAATTTATAAAATATCCAAGTGCAATCTCGGACTTAGGACCGATAAGTGGGGTTAAACTAGTTTGATGGCGCCAACCTTCCCCCTATTGCAACTTGGTAAGTTAATCGGAAAATAACCAAATTTCAAAAATTAAAAATTAAAAAGTTAAAATTAAACCATTATACTTGAAAAATTAAACTATTCGCCATCGCATTCTGAAAGATATTACAAGATTAAAATATTAAAATTTAAAAACAATTTAGTGCATAATATAAGTAAGTGAACCATCGAACACCTAAGATGATGCACCCATCTTTAAAATAGTTTTATAGGTAGAAAAAATAGTTGTATATGTATAAAAAATATTTGAGATCCGAAAATTCAAATTAAAAAATATCTAAAATAAAAAAGTTCAAATTAAAAAATCCGAAAGTTCAAACTAAAAAATCCGAGAGATCAAATTAAAAAATCCGAAAGTTCAAATTAAAAAAATCCGAAAGTTCAAACTAAAAAATATCTAAAAACCGAAAGTTCAAATTAAAATCCCAGTATATTCACAAATGAAAAGCGTAAATCATTAAAAAATCACCAAAGAGCATCCTATCAAGAATTCAATCCATGTCTATATTACGACTTTTCATATTTAATACATCAATTACCACATCTATATTTTGCTCATAACATCTACTAATGCCATGTCAATCCAAACGATACATGATCTAACACTAGAGTTTAACCACTTGGCATTAGATGCAAACCAGACCGCATGCAAAAAACTTGCTTGATTGGTCATAAGCGTTTGATTGGTCATAAATTTTTGATTGGTCATAAATAATTTTAAAGTGTAGTCGTGTAAATATTGGTCTAAGTGTGTATTAAAATGTATCCTGCGTGTCGAATGCACAAATACTTCACAGCTGGACCACTAACAAGCTAACTTTGTGGACCTAATGTTGTGTGGTGGATTTGTGCATTTATGAGTTTAAAAATATTTTTAAGAAATATTTCTGATCTATATATTTTCTCAAGAAGTTGATGGGATAATCATTCTGTATGCAACACAATATAAATTTCTGGATATTCTTGAATTTATCAATATTGTGCGTGGTTAAATTATTATTTCTCATCAGAAAATTTAAAATTATATTTCTAAATATTGATATATTTAGACAACTATTGAAGTTTGGTATCTTTATGATATTGAATTTAAATGCTTCCCTTTTATCATATATATTGCTATATAATTTGTTTTCAATATAATAGTTAAATCTAAATCTAAAAATTCAACTTTGTTTGAATTAAAATTCGTCTGTATTAATTTTAGGTATTCCGGATAAAAATTAATGCTAGGTTTAAATTCCCTGTCACGACCTATAACAATTAAATCATCTATGTATTTTAATAAGAGGCAAGAGGGTTCCTTTCTTCGAATTGATTCATAGTGGTGTAAATACAGGTTAGCGAGACTATTACTGGCTGGGCCACCCTGAGGCAATCCTTTGATTTGTTTGTAAAGTTTGTTATCAAAAATAAGGAAGTTCTCCTGTATTACAAAACGAATATGTGTATTGAAATTTTCAAAACTAATGTAATTATTCAAACCATATTTCTCATATGCATCTGAAAGTACCTGAATTATATCTTCTATTTTAATGGAGTTAAATAAATCTTCGAAATTGAACCCATTCACAGAAAATACCTCTTGTTGATCTACTTTCTTTATAACATCATGGCTGTTTTTTAAAATAGAAGTATCCTTAAATTTGTCTATTGTATCTTGTAATATGGTCTGTAAAATTCTTCCCAATTTTTATATGTAAGTATTGAACCCATTTGTTACACCCTTAATTTGACTGGATTTTTATGAAATTTGGGAGTCAGAAATATATGGGGATATTTACACTGCTGGACAATTGCTAATGACGGATCACAAATTGCTATGTAGCATAACATTAAGCGAGACATGAGGCCTAGTAGGATAAAATATAGTTGCCACACTGTTCAGACATTAGAATAAAGAATATTTATTGTTCTGGAAAGTACAAAAGCTGTGAAACATCTGAAAGAAAAAAATGTTCATTTGTTCTGCGTACGGAGAAATGGAACAGTGCATCTTAAAGTCAGCAGGCACCTTAAAGAAAGGTATCAGTACGGGATATGTCCACCGTGGAGTGTGATGCAACATTCCACACGTCGTACCATACTTTGCACAACATTATCCAGCAGCTGTTGAGGCAATTTATCCCATTCCTCTGTGAGTGCACGGATGAGGGTATTCTTGTTTGTCGGAGGATAGTTTCGACCAGCAACTTGCCTCCTCAAAGCATCCCACACATTTTCAATGGGGTTTAGATCTGGAGAACGCGCTGGCCATACGAGACGTTGAATATCCTCGCTGTCTAGACAATCCTGAACAGCGAGTGTTCGATGACATGTTGCGTTGTCGTCCATAAAAACAAATTTATCACCGACAGCACCACGGAAAAGACGAACATGAGGAAGTAGAACTTCATCAATGTATCGTTGGCCCGTCATAGTCCCATTCGCAATCACATGTAGGCGCGTGCGGCCATTGATCATGATGCCGGCCCACACCATGATATTGCATGTCGGATATCGGTCCTTTTCCTGGATATTTTCTGGACGATAAGCAGTACCACTCTCGCGCCAGATCAGTTGGCGTCTACAATCTGATGACAGACTGAACCTACTCTCATCTGAGAATAGTACGCATGCCCAGTCCTGTTCAGTCCAATTGTGATGCTCACGACACCATTGCAAACGGGCAGTACGGTGCTGTTTGGTCAATGGGGACACACAACAGGTCTGCGTGCGTATAGTTCTCCTCCCCTCAAACGTCTGGCAACAGTTTTTCGGGAGATCTGCTTTCCTGAGGCAGCAAGAAACTGATTTGCCACCTGCTGAGCTGTGGTGCGCCTGTTCCTTTTTGCTGATAGGACGATATATCTGTCTTCTGCAGGCGTCGTACTTCTAACACAACCTCCCCCGTGCCGTCTACTACACATTTCAGTAGTTTTAAATGACTTCCACAGCCGTGAAACAACGCTGTGAGCGATGTCGAACTCCCTGGCAACATATGTTATTTTTCGCCCTTCTTCGATCTTTCCAATAATTCGGCCACGCATAAAATCATCTATGTGATATCGGGAAGACATGCCAAAAATTTTAAGTTCGTCTATTAAATCTTTCCTGTAAAACTTTACTTGAAACAACAACTGTCCACACGCGTCAAAACCTTTAAAGCTCTTTTGAACGCTATCACGTGATGAACAGACGTGGAAAAAATTGGCATACTCATACTTCTTCTTACTAATATCTTGCACTTATTCTAATATTCCACATTTTGCTTCCTTTCATTTTGTGGTTGCTATGGATGATAGTGTTATCCGTCCTTAGCAATTGTCCAGCAGTGTAATTTTATTGCTAGAAATATTTAATTGATTACAAAATGCCAATAATATGTTGTTAATTTCTTTCATACATAAGTTTACTTACATCATATGCATTATTATTTTGTATGATCATTTATTAATTTACTATAATAATATTTACGCATAATTGCATAATTTCCTGGGACTTTATCTACATAGACAATCATAAAGTGTTTTTGTATGTTTTCTATTGGTCCCTTAATTTTTCTATAACAATCTTCATTTTTTGTTCTAAATTTAAAATTCATTAAGTCCTTGAGGACATGAAGACCATATTCTTTAAAAGCCTGAGTAAGTAAATTATATTTAATTGCAACATTTAGAATAAATTTATTAATATCTTCTCATAGTTGTTTTCTCACATTAAAATTGCTGTTTGAAATAGTTAATCGATATCCAGTACCTTTGTCCATAATTTCTCTTAATTTCTGTGTGTGTGTGTGTGTGTGATCCTGTACTATTTCCAAGTTGCCAGTTATTACGTGCCCATGATATTCGTCCACGTAATTCTTGTATTCATTGCAACTACACATTCTTTTTTTATCTACCAATTCCTTAATAATATTACAATTAAAAATTGATCCACTAATTTTTTTATTATACCTGAACGCTCGTTTTATTAACACATTTTTCATCGGGAATAAATCCCTGTGTTTCTCAAATATTTCAGAAAATTGTATACCATTATATGATTTATTCATGTATAGCAAAGTATACAATATTCTATATTATAAACCTCCTTAGAGTCTATTTTTATTTTTAATCTATTTGTAATATATTTGCATAGATCCATGACCAAGTGTGATCCGTGATTATCTTTTAATCTAATACTTTTTAATAAATTTAAAACTATTATTATTTACTTTTTATTAAGTCCAAATAAAAAATACTTTCTTTTTCCAACACTAAAATTATTCTCAAAGTCTTGTAATAATTTATTTAATTCTTTTTTAATTGTATCTATACCTCTATTTTCTCTCTTTTTGCGTCCGCCCTTTCCAACCCTTTTAGTCTTATTACTATTAATTCTACTATTATATATAGATTCCTTATCATTTTGTTTCATTGCCTGGATTAAATTTTTGTTGTTCCATATTACATTCAATCCGTAAGGATACATAGCATTATAAATACCGATGTAAACATTTTCATACCATAGTCTATTTATCTTATTTGGAACAATTTTAATAATATTTAACACCACACCTTTAAAACCATGTTTATTAAAATGTATTTTTATCCTACCTATATTTTTTGTTGATGTATGTTTTCCAATGTCGGATCTATGTTGGTTAATTCTCAGGTTCATAGCTCCTGATGTTTGACCTATATATTTAAAGAAGCAGACACCACATGTCAACATATATATGCAGTTGAATGTTTTACAGAACTTAAATTCTGATTCTTCATTATTCTGTTCACTTTGCATCATGGGGCAGGTTTTGCATCTTTTATCCCCACATTTTCTAAAAATCTCAATTTTAAATGATCTGAATCACTATGAAACTTATTATCAAATGTTTCGTCATATTTAAAATAATTACATTTCGATTCATAATTTCTCCACTTCGATACATCATAGTAATTCCCTACAAATCCAGTATTCCAAATAATACGCGTTTTATATCTCTTAATGTTTTCATTATCATGTACTCCTAACTTCGTAAATTTCTCATTAACCAACGAACAAGAAGCTGACGTTTTTTTAATTTTTTATTTTATTTATAATTTTTTTGCATGCTGTCTCATATTGTCTGCGCCCTCTATCTTCCTCCAAATCACTCTTATGTAACTGTCTCATTTTATCGTATTCCATCTTAACCCAAAAATATCAGTCTCTCTCTAATGGTAATTGATTGACTATAGCACCAACACCATCATATTGTACCACCGAGCAATGACAATCAAAATTGAAAGCCAAGTTGCCAGTCTTTAAAAATATACAAATCTTTAATATCATTATGTTTCAGTTAATATATATAAAAATTCCATTAAAATTACTTTATATTCTCGTCATCCACACACTCAGAACTAAACTCTCAAATCTCAAAAAAATCACACACCATGAGATTAACATATGAATTTTCATGTCAAACACATGAATCAAAACTAAATGCTAAATCGATTTTCGTGAAATCTTCAACTGCACATGACTCAGAGACAGCATATATTTTTATATATATGTATAAAAAATAAGCATTGAAATACTATTAAAATATAATTTAAAAATGAACATTGAAAAACCAAACAACATAATAAGAAAATTAAAAAAAACACAATAGTTTAAAAGTAATCAAATGTAAACAAAATATATTATCAATAGCTAAAATTCTGATTCTATTAAGAAATCAAAATCAACTATATATTTTTAGTCTTAAAATTTATATTCGAATCATTAAGACTACACGGTACCCTTTTTCAAAAAATATTTTTTGAGACAGTTACAGTAAAAATAATTGATGTTTTATATTTAGATTATGTTATTAAGCTGATTCTGTAAGCAAAAAAGTCAGTTTGACCAGCCATTATTTTACAATTTTAAAAAATTAGGAATTTTTGAAGTTTTTTCAAACTCTTATAAAATACTCAATTTTTAAAATTTTTTACTAATTTTAAGTTATTTATGATTCTTAGATTATTACAAACAATATTTAGTATGGATTTGAAAATCTATTCCCTTGTTCATTTTTAATAATTATTTTTCTAGAAAAACCTGGAAAAAACACGAAAATTTTTAAAATATCAACTTTAGCATTTTTTAGAAAAATAACTACAGTTCTCAGCCCTAAATCCATACTAACTTTTATAGAACATACATTTGGGAGTATATACAAAAAAATTCAAGGCTCTATCTTGAACAGGAAAAGAGCATTAGGGATTAGAAAATACTTATACCTTCAAAATTAAAAGTCTGAGAAAAACGCATTTAAAGTTTTTAAAGTCATAAAACAAAAACTTACAATGCCCGTAAAACTCTAATTTTTAATATGCTATTTTCCAATGTATGTTCTACATTAAAACATTATTTTTATTAAATATGACTGAAAATTATATTTTTAATTCAAAATATATTTTTACATAATATTGATAGCTTTGTTAAGACGTCAGTTTATTCCGCTTTATCTTAACCTAATATTTCACAAAAGTTTTGAAACACGAAGCATTTATGTACAAAATAATAATGATACTAACTTTGCTAAAAATAGTCAGGTTTGCTCATAAAATTTTATTTTTTTCAGTTTTAAATTGGGGCAGTTTAGGAAGTTTTAGCTCTTGTCGTACGAATTTAAAATACTAAAATATAGTACTTCAATATGTTTAGTATAATGTAGTTTGGTACAGCAAGGAAATATTCAGTTATGTCTGCAGCATTTCAATTCAGAATACATGTATTCGGAAGTCTAATTGCAGAATCAGCTGAGGACTAATTTTTAGATACCTCATTTTCAGTGGTATTCCATCTGTTCGAAATATTGTTTCTCACAGAAACCCAGAACGCATTTGCCATGGCATTTTCTCTACAGGAAAAATTAATGATAAAGCTTCTAAGTTATATAAACCATTTTTAAAGCAAAAATTAGCCATGAAATTAATCTTTGTTAATTAATTATGAGAACTCAAAAAACTGAAAACGTAATCAAGCGGGAATGATTTTAGTAATGAAAATTGGAATTAATAACCATTTCAAACTAAAAGCTCAAAAATGTTTTTAATTAATTCAACTTAAGTGTGAAAAAATGCTTTAAAAGGAAACCGAAACAAAACCATAGCTCATAAAACTTCAAATATCTTAAAAACTAATTTTCTAACAGATCTGAAATTTCGTGGCAAGCATCTCAATGATATGGGCCACCAAAACATGCAAAAAAAATTTTCGGTAAAAATGAAATTTTTAGGGTAATGTGTAGCCTTAAGATATTATATACCAGTGAATTCATACACATGCAGGCGCAAAGCAGCCCAACATATGAATGAAAAATATTTAAATATATAAAATCAATCATCAACAATCAATCACAATAATCAATTGAAAAATTGAAATATATGAATCTTATAATACTAAATCCTATTTCAAAGTATCAATGGCGAATATAAAAGATAAAATTCCATCGTTATCAAACAAAATTAAAAAATTATAAAATAAGATAAAAATTTATAAAATATCTGAGTGCAATCTTGGACTTAGGAGGACCGATAAGTGGGGTTAAACTAGTTTGATGGCGCCAACCTTTCCCCTACTGTAACTTGGTAAGTTAATCTCGGAAAATATCCAAATTTCAAAAATTTGAAAATTAAAATGCACGCACACACACACACACACACACACACACACACACACACACACACACACACACACACACACACACACACACACACACACACACACACACACACACACACACACACACACACACACACACACACACACACACACACACACACACACACACACACACACACACACACACACACACACACACACACACACACACACACACACACACACACACACACACACACACACACACACACACACACACACACACACACACACACACACACACACACACACACAATTATTCTTCAAAAAAGTGCAGAATAATTATTGATTTCTTACTTGGAAGCAACACACAATATCCATAAGTGATGTGCCTCGTAATTTTGAACCATAGTCAATGGATGGGTACTACACTCTTAGCATCTCCCTTTTACGAACTACAATACCAAGTCAACATGAAGATTTTGAGTTATGACTGAGATTTAACTTGCATAATTATCCTTACATGGTGGGTCTTCATTGGCACTGATATTCGAATTGATACAGCTCCTAGTTAAGAGTTCAGGACCTTGACCACTCGGTTAGAGCAGCTAAAATATTCAAAATTTTCTGTTTCATTTTCTTATTCTTATGACAATGAGTTCTCAATAAATACAAAAGAAAATATTGATGGAGTAACTAGGTGAGTTTTACTGTATGTTACACTAGAAGCAATACGGGGAATGGACGATGGATATAGTTATTTTAAGACATTATTAAGGGACAAGAATAACACCCAAGCTGGTCCTTCGATCTCCTTATCATGCGAATGTGAAGATTATGAGTTACTAACAAATTGAATGTGTAGTACCCCCCTGCAAGACGATCTTTCTAAAGACGAGACCTGATTTTGTTTTTCTATTACGAGTTTATAACCAAGTAGACCAGTGCTTCTCAAAGTTTTAATATTCGCGAACCGATATTCGATGATAATTTTCATCGCGCCCCCCTCATACAATAACAGTGTATTGAATTCACAAATATTATACTCTAATGCTAAAAATACGATAGGACTTTAACCTCTTTAGTGACACCAGCGTATATAAACGTCTCGCTTAGCCAAAGCATTAATTTCCCCTAACGTATATATACGTTTTTCTGAAGTATGATCTTTCTGTGCAATGCTATCCATAAAATTTTAGAATGTATTAAAAGGGCCTTTACAATGTTTGCGAAGGATTTACTACATAATTTTAGATTATTTACTTCTTTATTCCCCCTCCCTCAATGTATCTTATACGCGCGAAAACGTGTGGAAAACGGTTGGCATTGGAACGCTAATAGCGTAGCCTTTATTTGGTAGTTAAAGAATTTATTATGAACCGTACGCATTATCAAGATAACTGTTTTATATATACTTTTTGTATATAATTTTATACATGACAATTCCATGGGGGGTCACTGGTAATTATAAACGTTCTTAACTTAGTATTGTTAAATTAATTATAAAATACATTGTGTAGCATTGATACATTTATAAGTGCAATATACAGCATAAATGTATATTTTATTTTTTATTATGTATTTTGTTTATTTACTTTCAGTAAATTAATTTTTTTCAAATAATTTTCTGTTTTCGACTTTTCAATTTGCTCGCACTTCCTCGTGGAGTTCTCACGCCCCTCAACGGGGACGCGCCCCACAGTTTGAGAAACGCTGCTGTAGATGTTGTAATACTGATTGCCAATTCCATTCCAGCCACAATACTCTTTTGGCAAGAAAGTGAAAGAGAGATACGAGTCATATAAACGTCACGCTATAAAGCTCTAAGAAAGCTATTGGCGACGGATCTCATAATTTTGGGTCATGGTCAAAATGCGAGGGAGACAGCTGAATATTGCCACCTTTTCTGCAATATACCACACCATAAAGGAAGAATGTATGAGCCTCGGCAAATTTAAGGGCAGTTGGAAAGCTAAAATCTTATTTTTTTGACAATTTGAGATTTTCTCAAATTTACAAATTGTATACATTTTAATCTTTCTAAAAATACCTTACTTTAATCTCTAGAGTAATTAGAAGCCCTTAAAACCTATTTTTAAATAATCGTTGAACCTGGGCCCCACCCATTTGAATGCGAAAAATGTAAACAAATTACTTTGTTTTTGCTTAAAAAGTTGAACGCCTGATATAAACCAAAACACGCATATTTTATTGTTAATTAAGCTTTTCATTTTTTATTTCCTAGCCGATTGGAAGTATCACTGTATACATTAAAATCCATTTATCTCAAAATGTAAATTTTGATGTTCGATGTATTTTTCTGAGAAACTACTGTTCGTAGGTATGTAATTTTTGTATGACAAATTTATAATGATGGCTAATATATACTGAAGTTTGTTTTTTTGTAAAAAACTAAAAAAATTTATTTTTTTACAAATTTTTTATGTGAAAAATGGGTCACATTTCGCAGTGTTTGATAAAATATTTCATAAAATATAAAAAAATTCAAAATTAGTAAAAAACTTATTTCAGTATAATGAGAAAGATATACGATAGGTTTGTGATTTTTTTAATTGTTGAACGTCTGATATAAACCAAAAACACTTCAAGCATGTACATATAACAGATTTTGAGAAAAGATACGTCGAAAGCAGCCAATTTAACATTGTCAGTATATATATATAGAGAGAGAGAAGTTTTTCAGTGTTTGATTAAAATATTTCAACTCTTACTTTAATTGTATGAAAACTTCAAGCATGTACATCGTCGTTCCAATTTAACTCTATACAGTAGGTCTTCAGTGGCATTAGGCTCAAATTCATAGCACGACAGCCACAAGTTCGTGACCATGACCACTAGGCTACTGTGGTCACTACTCTTTCGACAAAGAAGCAAAAATTGTTGAAATTTCTGTCACTATATGTGTAAGGGTGGATAGAAAATTTTCTTTTTAAAAATTTTAAAACAAAATAATGCAGAAAAAATATACTTTTTACTACATACATTAAGGGAAAAATAAAATTAAAAAATTAGTTTTTAGGTGAAGTTTCACCACAGGGGGAAAAAGTTTAGGTATTTGAGCGTTTTCAAGATATAAAGCCAAAGTAGATTTTGCTAAAGTGAAACAGGTGTATTCTAGTATTTTTTTAATATTTATTGCAACGAGAGGACATCTACTAAATACAAGAAAACATATAATGGGTACATTTAACATTTTCTTTAGTTTTAAATTTTTAAAAAACCTACTGTCCAAATGACAGTACACGCTTAAACGGAAGAGCATAAAAAGCTTGGATCGAAATAATTTGAAGGTGCGGGGGGAGAGAGCTGGGATTATGAAATATTGCAATGTATACATAATATTTACTATTCACTATTCAACACTTATTCATTAATAGTCATCTTTTTGGTTATTTATAATGAAGAAAAATAGCTTTATATATATTTTGAATCTAAATCATTTAGCATTGTCTTTCATCCATTTATTCGAAAATCTATCCTCTTTGTGGCAATGTTAAAAAACTTGAAATTATTATTTTTAACTGTTTTTTCAATTACTACTATTAGTTCACACTCTCTAGAAATTTATATATTTATTTATCTTGTCCAAATTTTCAATCGTTAATCAAATACATTTTAAAGCTCTCAAATGAGCTGAAATTTTATATAAACGATTATTTTGGATGACAATACAGTAATTTAATTTTTATTAATAAAAACTAATTGTATGAAACAAATTATTCAAAGAATTACAAATACAGCCTTTTGGCGACTCGTGTCAAAACTTGAAAAAGTTTTTTCCTCACATTTTAAAGCGCTCATTTAAGCTGAAATTTTCTATACACTATTGTTTTGGGTAACAATACAAGCATTTAATTATAATTAATTAAAATTAATTGACTGAAACTAATAATTTAAAAAGTTACAGATACAGCCACTTTGGCTTCATTTTTAGCGACTTGGGTCAAAACTTAAAAATATTTTTTTTTCTCACGTTTCAAAGCATTCAGTTGAACTGAAATTTTATATACCCGATTGTTTTGGGTGACAATACGATACTTTATTGATAATGAATACTTAATTGCCACTTAATTTTGTGATCTGTCGTATGTATATGTCATATTTTTGTAATATTTCTGGAGAGTGGTAAACATAATTGTAAGACGTGGCGAGTGGATATTATATTACTGTAGAGAACCAAAGGATAGGGCGTATCCGGTGGTGAGTGATTCCTGTATTTTGAGTATTTTCTATGGAAAGATCGACGAGGCAGTCTGGTAGATTAGTAAATCCAATTTATTGAATATCTTTAAACACCTAGACATATTAATTAAGATGAACATAGACGACACAACACAGACAAAGAAACTACAACACACAACACAAAGCAGCCGGCTATATGATTACAGAGAAACGAGAGAAGAGAGAGAGCCGGTGTTTCTAGAGACAACGATTTTTATACTCGACGGTGACATTTTTGTAATAAGAGCTCTGATTGGTTACAATGGGTGGGAAAGGGATTTATGATGTAATAATATTAGTCGATTACGATTAAGATCAGGGTGTTAGTTTCAAACCAAATAATTAAAAGAATGCTTGAATATTATTAAAAAGAGTTAATTAAAAGAATGCTAGGGAATTATTACATAGATATATAATTGTATTAATTGCAATTATTTAATAATAGTAACTACAATATTTTTTTGTTGATCTATATAAGTAGGAATTGACTTAAAAATTTTTCATTTTATATTACTTATTTTTTCCTGATCTCCATATCATTGAATATCTTTTCCGCATAAATAGGTTTGATTAATAACAATTACAGAAAGTCATTCACATTTTATGGAAATAATTTTTATGGTTAATTTTTATAAATAAATACTGTATTTTTTTTTGTGGAAATTTGCTTCTATCAGTTATTCATGATTCTTGACAATAGCTCTGGCTCGAATTTTTTATGAAAATAAACTTTTTTTTCTTAGTACTACCATGCCAATTTTATTCCATTCCTTATGAACCGTTTTCCAAAGTCCGTTCAATGTTCTTGGATGCCGTTTTCTGGAGGCTCGTTTAAATAAACCGAAAGCACAAAAGTTCATTGGAGAAGCGCAGATTGATTTTGAACATATTTCTACAAATATGTTACACTTTATTCCTGTTTCTGATTCTTTCTTTGCTAAAAAAGTGACAGTTAACTTAGACATGTGACTAGAGGCTTTTTGCCCATATGAAGTTCAACTTTACCAATGTCCTTTCCATGGTAGGAATTTAGATACTGGAAAATATTCAATAAAGAACAGGGATTGGTAAGATAAGAAATGAAAATGAAAAATAATTCAGAAAAGAGAGCCGTAATTGTCTTTGTCTCAATGCAAAGAAAGACTTAGTATTACGTCATGCTTCAAAATAAATGAGCATATATACATGCATACATACAAAAAATCCTCAATTGTTTGAAAAAGTAATATCAACATGTCATTTTTTGTAAGTATGAGAGAAATTCTTTTAAGATATATGTAACATTCTTCATAGCGGACGAAGTGTACTTGTAATAAACAATCATTAAAAAGGGTTTTTGTGTTCCACAATTATAAAATGAAAAATGGTGTGAAAAATCTAAAATTGAAGTTTAAAAGGAAATTTTTCCATTTCCGCATTCTGTTAAGTATTATACTTAAAAATATGTACTAAAAATATGCCTTTTTTGGACATTTTGAGCAAAAGATTGACCCCTTGTGACAGGGCTTTACAGAATATTCACTTGATCCTCTTGGGGAATCTTTGGGTCCAGCAATTGAGTTATTTCACAGCCATCCCTCTCAAAAAGAAACTTTGATTGGAGATTTAGTATTCGAAGGAAGAACACGTAAGTTGCTGAAAGCAGTGTTGTTACGGTAAGGATCGGAAATTATATGTGTGATTATAGGACGGGCTTTAGTTATTAAAATAAATTAAGGAAGTTAGTATTCTTAAGATATATATAACTTTAAATAAAGTTAAGCGATTAGGATTTCAAGTGCTTATTCATATAAGATTTTGAGCTACGTTATATCAATTAGGATTTTACTTCTACAGTGAGCTTTTCTTTGATTATTGTATTTGGTGATACTAAATTTGATTTATCATGGCTATCTTGGGTCATCAATCTTTACCCACGACAGATTTAGGTGGGGTAGATAAAGAAATGGCCTCCCCCCAGGCGGGAGGTCATTACACCCTTAAGAGGTTAATATGTCATCATTAAATGCCCCAAATGAAGCTGTTCACTTTCAAAGCAGTGCAAGCTATACAAAAATTAAAACATGTCACAATTTTGTCACATCTTATGATCGACATCATAGTTTTTTTTGCGTCATAAGTTTGCGTTATATCATTCAAGAAATGTATAGTTTGATTATACTATTTTAAAAACCTCAAATATTTTTACTTCTGTTAGGTTCACATAAAAGACAGCACTGATAAAAGCAAACATATCTGAATCAATAATTTTGTTTCATGACTTGTGAATCTGACATTTTTCCATAAAAAAACTTAGTTCTTATGTAAAAAAAACTATGTTTATCTCTCCTGACGTACAACTGGAGTTTACTCCTTAAGTACTGTTGTCTTTGATTACAGTAGAACCTGTTTTTGTGCGGTCTTTTTTGATGCGATTTTATTTTCTTGCGATTGGTTATGTGCGATTTTATTTTTGTGCAATTTTTTATAGGTGATCTTTTTTTTAATGCGGTGTATGAATTTAAATGGCTTTGGCGCCACTGTAATGTTTTCTATTTATTTACCATTGGCGTAACGGAGAATAATAGGACCCCTCTCCCCTCTTAAAGCTAGGTTTCGCCTTTAATATTTTATAAATTGGGTAAATACGTATTTAGCATTAGTCAGGCCTAAGCTCCTAGAGTCCTGTCCCCCCCGTGATGCGTGGGTGTACGCTACGCCACTGAAATTTAGACTCTATAAGACGCTCTGTTCATTTGTTATAGTCTCCCAACAATACGCATTCAGTTGCTTTCTCTCAACTCTCCAGCAGCCCGCGTTTGACTGAAGACGAAACTTTCAATGACAGTGACATTATCAATAATTTGATAGATTATGGAGATGGACAAGAGAAACTAGATTCCTTGAAAGTGGATAAAAATATGCAGGGATCCCGCTTTCGAACAAATTAGAAACGCATTTTCTTAAAATAGATACCAATTAAGAAAGGAGTATAAAATTACAAAAAGGCCTTCAATCATGTATATCTGGTTGTTGTGGCATTTACAAGCAACTGACCACCCGACCTTCGTCACAAAAACTTATCTCTTACTTTATGTTGTCCAAAAATAAATCAATGGAAATATATATTGTACCTTCAAGTGACGAAAGCGATTTTGAACATTCATCACAAGGCTTTGGATTACGATGAGTAACAATGAATTGCGCATGTGCATTTTGAAAACGTATCCGTGTGTACAATGAGAAATTATATGTTTTTAAAATGTTTCCAAGTGTAATATTTAATTATTTATTTTGTTTTGGAAGTACTCTTACATAAATTTCGGAAATAATTGGCATATTTTATAAATGCGACTTTTTTTTTTTTTTTATCGGGTTCTTATCCACCGTACAAAAACAATATTGTAGTATTTCTCCGAATTAGATAGTTATATGTAAGAATTTATAAAATTTTTGAATATTTTTTTGTGCGTCTACTTTTATGCGGTCCCTATCTTCACAAAAAACAGTTTCAACTGTATACAGTAGGAAAACAGGGTAAATAAACGCATCTCATATAATGCTGAAACCATGGATGTGTGTGTGTGTGTGTATGTTCTTCATTCTATTCCCATTTTTTCACACACATATTGATTCTGCAAATATATATATACGTCAATTATGCTACAAAAATAAATGTTACTCGTAAGTACATGAGTACATAGTTAAGAGGCGCTTGATTTACTTCACTATTATGACAGCGATTCTCAAACTGGTGGGTGCGCTCCTCTAGAGGGGGGACGTTATAACCTTACACGGGGAGCGCATGCATGTCAAAAAAAAAAAGAAAGGTTTTTTTTAAAAAAAAATTATATTTACTTAAAAGAAGCAAAAAAAAAAATGCATTCTGACACAATAAAAATGAAATATACTATGCATATTTAATGCAATCTGATATAATTTAAAAATTAACAGTAGTATGACACCTATCCATATATATATATTAATGGAAAGTAACTTTTGCTTAATATATCCACTATTTAAAACGTAACACATAAAAAGTAACAGTTATCTAGATAATTTGTATGGTTTATAATAAAGGTCATAAATTGTAGTCTCAACATAAAATGTAAATTATTATTATTATATTTTAATACATTGTTATATTGAATGGGGGAGCGACGAAATTTATGATTGAAAATTGGGTCGCAAATATTTAAAGTTTGAGAAGTATTGGGTTATTATCAGTGTGAGTATTAATTACATTCTATCGCCATTATTAATCACTGTGATTAGAGGTTTGGGATAACTAAAGTATGATACGTGAAACCGAGCTAAATCGTTCTGTCACCTGTATGGGGCTCAAAGCTACGGCTAACGACAGGCGTCACTTAGCCCTTTGCCATGATGAATTTCATGGGTCTTGATCTGGTCTTTGCCGATCTGGTGGCATTGGTAACAATAACAACCATAATACGCGAATGTCGTTAGATACGTGATTCACAAATCGTAAAAACATCGCATCTATGGTTGTATCATACCTAGTCGTCTCCAGTGCTCTAACAGAAACATAATCCAAATTAGAAAACAGTATTAAATATATACCGTAAAATTTGGTGATTTTTAGTTCTTATAGTCACTTCTTTGTTAAAAGAGCTAAGGCATGAAGTGTCTCATAGCACAAAAACAGATTTTTGACGCCAATTACGCTAAAAAGAAAAACGCTATTAAATGTAGTTTGCGAATTTTTTTAAACTTTTAATTATTTTTGAGGGCTTAGTTTTTAAAATATAGTCTCCAAATTTCCTTCATAGATAACAAATAATGGTGATTTTTAAACAAATATATAAGAAAAATTATTTTTGTAAAAAGGGTATTAACGAAAATTTCTCTGAAAATCTATAATTTTTAAGAAATGTTTTAAATCCTTGAACAAAACTTGGATAGTAACGTTTAACAATCGGAAATTTTTTCGTGGGATTATGTTTATAAATAACGAAGTTATTCAATGTTTAGTTAAAATTTTGAGTATTTTTTGAAAAATCGTAAAAAAAAGTTTTTGGCATTTCATATTTTAAATTATTGATTCAAAAAGAGCAAAGAATGAACATTTTACTACAGAATTTCGATAAATTGTTATAGTAAGAAATTCGAACAGAACTATTAAAAAACTATTTTCTTTAAAACGCATCGATATTGGCTTTTAAAAAATGCAAAATTTCGTTACTTTGTAAAAAAATTATACCGTATTGTGCCGAAATAAGTGATCTTTTGAATTCTGTATTTATTTTGTGTATGGTTTTGGTAGGAAAAGAAGGATCGTAATTTTAAAAAAGAAGAAAAAGTAGTCCTTCTGTGTGCCTTTCGACAGCAACTTGGAGCATGCGCAGAACACAGCGTAGCGTATTTTTGTGTGTTAACGTTTGTAAAAATTTCATTTTTCATAATTTTTCCATACCGTTGGTTTTCTATGAAAATCGATTCCTAAGGAGCAATCTCCAAAAATTCGTGGATAATGTTTTTGTAAGTAAACGAGAACTTTTTCTTAATTTAAACTACTTTCTGTTGAGTTTGTTACCTAGAAGTATGTTATTGAACATTTAAAAAGTAAACTAAAGTTAACTCTTTTTAAATTTGTTTGAGATTTCGGTGAAATCTTGGTTTGCATGAACATTTGACGTTAAACGATATGATTTGTTTAAATTTTTTTTGAATTATAAGCATGTTTTTATCAGGAAAGTTCTGTAAGAAAGAAGATTTATCTCATGTGGTTAAAGAAATTTACGAAGAGGTCCAGCAATGGCAAGAATCTGCGATCTAAAATCAATGGTTTTAAATAGTAATGAGTATAAAAGCGGCCCCCGATTTTGTTAACGGACTTTTAGAAGGTTCTATGACAGACAGAAAGAAGTTACAGGAAGAAAAAAGAACAAGAAATAGAATTGTAAAAGTTCAAGCAGAAACAACAAGAAATTGAGTTAGAAAAGTTTCTGAAACAGCAAGAAATTGAGTTAGAAAAATTGAGAATTAATAGTGCATTAGAATTGGCGAGATTGCAAAACACAAAATCAAGGCATTACACTCATAGACAAAAAAAAAAAAAACTAGCGCACCAAGAAGGAGTCGTCAAAATGAAACGAAAGTTTACATACCTAATGACTACTTTGATATAAGTAAATGTGTGTGTGTGATTACAAAATCAAAGAAAGAAGATCATAAGTTATGGAGAAAAAGACAAAGGAACGGAGGATTTAAAACCCTGTTGAACCCCTTCTAACGCGAATGCACTATGTGATATGATCAAGCATTGCGGCATACAATTTCTGTATAATGTCTTGAGACATTTCGTTCCATATTTGCAGTATCTTGCCTCTATTTCAGTGCTTCTCAAACTTCCAATGTTTGCGACCCAATATTCAATCATAATTTGCATCACGCCTCCCTTCATGCCTCAGCGATGTATTAAATTCAACAATACTATGGCGTTAAACATACAATACGACTTAAACCTCTTAAGCCCCAACATAAATAGACAGCGTCTCGCTCAGCCACTGTTTTTTGCCCTCAGACTTTTAAATACGTCTTTCCGGAATTATATCTCTTCTGTGAACTGCTATCCATAAAACTATTCCGAAGGCTTTAGAAAGCAATAAAATGACATTGACAGTGTTTACAAAAGGATTCACTTATTTTAGAGGATTTGATTATTTATTCTCATTTTCTACCCCCCCTCAATACACCACTTCGCTTATCTACGTGCTACACGGGGGCATTGGAGAGTGAATCGCATAATTTGCAATCGGACTTTAAGAGATTAATTATAAACCGTACAAATTATCAAGATAAGTGTTAATGTTGGCATATAATCTTGTGTATGACAAATCCATAGGGTTACTGCTAATTATTAAAGTTGTCCTTAACTTAGTATTGTTAAGTTAATTATAAAATAGATTGTGCACTACTGATACATTTATAAATGTATTACATTGTAAATGAGTATTTTATTTTTTTTTATTTTGTCAGAATGTATTAGTTTGTTTACTTTCAGTAAGTTTTTAACTTTTAAAATAATTTTTTTATACTTTGCAAGAGACTCGCGCCTCCTTCGTAGGGTTATGACGCCCCCCTAGGGGGCGCTCCCTACAGTTTGAGAAACACCGAAGTAGACTAGTGTTTCTCCACCGAAGTAGACTAGTGTTTCTCAAACTGTGGGACGTTATAACTTTACGAGGGGAGGACGAGCATATTGAAAAGACGAAAACAAAAGATTACTAAAAAATATTAATTTACTGAAAATAAACAAACAAAATACATTCTGACATATAATAAAAATGAAATACACATATACACTGATATAATACACGTATGTGATGTAATGGGGGAAGAATACGTAAGCATATATCCCCTGAAATACGTAAATCTTTCGCAAACACTGTCAAGGTCCTTTTATTGCATTCCAAAACCTTCGGAATAATTTCATGGATAGCAGTGCACCGTAAAGATCGTACTTCACAAAGACGTATATATACCTCCGGGGCAATTAACGCTTGGGTTGAGCGAGACGTTTATATAAGAAGTTAAAGTCGTATTGTTGCTTTAGCGACAAAGTAGAGTATTATTGAATTCAATACATTGTTATGGTATAGGGGAGGCGATGATAATTATTATTGAATATTGTGTCACAAATATAGAAAGTTTGAAAAGCACTGAAGTGAACTACTGCTGTTCTATTTGATGACATGCAAATAACTATTCATACTTTAAAAAGTAATCTTATATATATACATATATATATATATATATATATATATATATATATATATAGTAAAAGAAAGGGGAGAGACTTTAATCTTATGTCATTAGTGACTTTTGGTGAATTTTCATAACTTTTAGATATTGTTTTAAGGATCAAACAGTTTGCCATAACTCGCAAAATCTTTGGAGTTTACTATTTGGCATGCAATTAATCTTTGGCTATAAATTGATGACATGGAATTAATATGAAAGTATCAAAAAAGTTACGTGAGATTATTTTGCATTTCATAAAAAAAGTATCAATATTTCACAGCCTTTTAATTTTAGTGTAGAGCTTGACAAAAAATATTCACTACTTAAGTAAAACACAAGAAAACAATACTCTATAAATGTATCCGTGTATTGATTTTCTAATGTTAAAAGAAACACTTGTGTCTGTGCATATTATACCACAGTGATTTGGGAAAGTTAATGACTAAACTTAATAATCTCAAAAGTTTGCAGTAATTAGATTTTATTGTAACCAAATCGATTTTCAAAGATTTTTTAAAGTCTGTTTTTTTACTGTTAAGAATTAAAATGCACTTTTTAAATGAAATATTTATCAATTGTATTTGTACATTTGCGCAAAAACAACTTTATAAAAATTCTTGCGGATTAAAAATTTAACTAAACATCTGAAGATGCATTAGAATCCTTCTCCGGATTCTAAAAGCAATTTTAAATAATAGAAATGCAATATTTAGCAATTATATTTGTACGTTTGTGCAGAAAAGCACCTTTATCAGAAAACTTACGGATTAAAATTTTAATTAAACTTTTGAGAAAATGCATTAGAATATTTCACTGAATTCAAAAGCAATTTCCAAAAGACGATAGCTATTTTTAAATTATTTTTTCAAAGAATGATACCAGGGATCAAAAAAAGTGTGGCAACATTATTTTTTCTTGTCTCACACTGATATAAATCTTATTTGCAGTACTCCCCCTTTCACCCCCCAGTTTTCGATATATTTTTAACAACATGTATGCAAAAAAAAAAAAAATCAAAGCTGAAAATATAATCACAATCCTTATTTTATTTATCTTCCTGAAGTATGATATTTCAATTTTCACTATTTGATCAACAACGTATGTCATATAAATCGATAAAGCAGTGTTAAACTACATTCAAAATACGTGAATTGTGATGCAATGTATTTCTATTCACGCTCTACCAGCTACATTAATATTTAATAAACAGACAAAAAATGCCTTTTAAAAATCTAACAGTTTTTGATTGATTGTTTCCAGTTTGATTAACTGATTTTTTTAATACGGTCTTACGTAACAGCAAAACTGACAATCGAAAGTTTTTACCAATTTAGGCGTACGCGCAGTTTATTAATTTTGCCGTTGTATCAGTGCTGAAACGTGCGTAGATGCGCTCATTAAGCTAAGAATTTGGACCAAATGGGTAAGGTGTGACGTTTTCGCGTCACACAGCTGAAAATGCGATTTCTTTTTGTAAATAGGATAATCTCGTTCCTATGCATACGTGCACCCTTAAGTATTGCGATGTCTTTTCTTCTGTCATCACTCCGGAAACCTTTGGCCGTGAGAAAACCCCACTCCTCCCACGAGCCGGATATAATTCGAAGATAAAGGGGCAATCGCCTTGATATTAAGACCCTAGAGAGGGCAGAGAATGTCCGTTGGGAAACCCCGAAGAGAACGGTTGTGGCCTCCTCCCTTGCAAATATCATATTCTGTGTGTGTGTGAACCCTAATTAAACAACCGATATTTTGAATAACTTCAATATAAATGTATATACTGTAATAAATAGCTGTGACGTAAATAAACCAATATTTAAATTCATAACCTTCACGCTACCTATAATTTTCACAAATCTCACAAGGGAAAATAATGAAGATTAGGTCCATGTAAGTCAGTGGTTCCCAAACTTACTGTGCTCATGGACCGCTTTTTTTTACCAAAAACATTACCATGAATCTTCATAAAAAATAATTCTATTTCAATGCATTGTAGAAAAGTAACAAATTTAACTTTGCTGTCCTGAAAATGGTAAATGAAAATGATATTGAGAGATAAACATTACATAATAAGACTATTTTATAAAAATTAATTTAAGCAAAAGTATAACTTTAGTTTGTAAAATTATGTACTAGAAAATATCAATTGCATTAAAAAAATGCTTACGTAGCAATACGAATAGTACTGCTTTCTATTGAGAACCAAGGAAAATTTGTAGCACATACGTTACATCCCGACATCCTGCACAAAACTAAATTAAATTTTTGACCTCATCTGTAATAAATGTATATATTCTTCTGTTGTATTGTATGCTTTCTGTTCTTCTTCACTTGTATTTCATATGTTCTCAGGATTAAAAAAAAAGAAACACACTCGTCAATAACAACAAATGGTTGACTAGAGAATGACTCAAATTGCACGCCATGATTTAAACAATTTATTTCATGTATAGCAGCGAGATTCCGTTCCTAATTGGATAGACGGTGTGACGTTTGAGAGAATTAGCGGTAGCGTGAGCTTTAGGAAATTAAGTAATTGGTTTTTTTACGTAACAGTTTTTAATTACAGTACTTCATTTACATAGAAGTTATGTATCCTATATAATATTTTTATATATATTATGCATCCTATATTATTAAATCCTATTTTAATTTTAAGTTACTTCATTAGAGTTCAGAATATGATATTTATGAAAGATAAGGCCACACGACCGTTCTCTTCGGTGTTTTTCAACCGATTTTCTTTTTGCCTTCCCCTGGGTGGGGTGGTCGCCCTTTTTATCCAGATCATGGATGGCGTGGGGTTTCCTCACGCTCAACATTTTCCGGGGCGGCGACAAAAGACAGAACCCCGCAATATTTAGGGGTACGCTTGTGCAAAGGAGCGCTGCAATCCTCTTCGCAAAAAGAAGCCAATTTTTCAGATGTATGACGCGAAAACGTCACGACGGTCACACTTACGATCAGTCCACCTTCACCATGCAAAGCTTGTTATTTATTGTATTTTATAAATACTTATCTATAATATTTTACTAAACAATTTTTAATTTTTGCTAAAAATTTTTTTAACACGTACAAATCATGACTAATTTATTTTAACATTCATTATAACGGAAATATGTTACAAATATTTTACTTTATATGAATCCTTTCGTGGACTCCTTAATATTATCCATGGACTCCTTTATTAAATTTAATTTGCCATGAACCCTCTCACTAATTTCAAGAATCCTCAGGGGTCCGAATGAATCATTCTGGGAACCTATGATTTAAGCATACAACAAAATGTACGGATAGAAGCAACGGATGGAATCTGATAGTGCTCTCGCAATTAACTACTCTCAACTTTACGTGTAATGTACAGGGAGTTTTGAATGCTCAACTATCTTAGAGAACAGTTTTATTACGATTAGTCGAAAGCAGTTCCCCCCACAAGTTACCCTTTATAAAGACTGCAGTTGATGCCAATGTGTAAGACTGCGATAGTGTCGGAGACACTTAGACGACCGAGGGGGCTAATGACTATCTCAGTTTTTTTAATAATTATGAAAGTGAGAATTTGAAGGCGTTGGAGAAGCTAAGTCTGTAAATCTGTTAGCTCTCATGATGGTATAGTGTGGAAGCTCTTCCGGATGCACTTCCTGTTAATGATCCAATTATTTTCCGATGGGACCCCAACGGTCTTTTAGTCCATCATGCGAAAAAGTACAATTTCTATACATTAATTGGGGAGGAACGGGTTCAACTCATGTGACGTCATAGTCACATGATAGTGAAAGCCACGTGGTTCTAGCCAATCAATTCAGAAACTCATGCGACATCATAGTCACATGATAGTGATATATATATATATATATATATATAGCCACGTGTTTCTAGCCAATCAATTCAAAAACTCATGTGACGTCATAGTCACACGATAATAATTATCTGGTGTTTCCAGCTAATCAGTTCACGCGTCAGGTGTTGCCAAGCTTTGCTCTTTGCAGAAACCTTCTCTTAAAAAGTACATATGTATACAACATGCATTTTATTTAGAAGTATAAACATATATGATTTTTTTGTTAATTTAAAAAAATCTTTTCGAATAAATTTGTTTTCCTAACAATTAAATATCTTCACCCAAATATGAAATTTTAAATTTTATTTGAGTTTTACAAATAGAACAACAAGTACAATTAGTTTAATGTTTGTTTTGAATTCAATAGAAAACGCGTGTTTGATTTATCATGTGACTTCAAGAATTGAACCTATTCAACCTTTGGCCTTACTAGTTCAAAAAGTGAAGGGAATCGGACAAAGTTCTTACTCGAAATATCTTGATTCCGACATGAAGTTCCATCCCACGAAGAGTGACAAGGGACCAATGGCTGAATGATGATTTCGGCTATGTCCAATGGAAAATATTCTACATCATGTGTCTTTCTATGCAAGCGTATGATTTAAATTACTTTTCAAGGGAGACAAGAAAGCGGAAGCCCTGTAATATGAACTTCATCTTTAGATTCTCATTTTCAGACCAGCACTTGCATTGGGCATTGAATCACTAACACTCGTTCTAGAGCCCGCATCTACGACTCTAAACTACAAACCTCATTTACAATGCTCATCCGAACTCTCTAACTCAAGTTTTAACACTGTGTAAGTTATCTTTCAAAAGTTATCAGATTTAATCCACATTAGTTCTTAAGTTTGCAAAATAAATGCATATTGTTACAATTTCATCTTGAGCAACTCAATAAGGCAATCTGGCACCGTGGACAGCTGTGCATAGGCAAATAGCCAAAAATGAAACAGGAAAGGATATCAAATCTAGGAATTAGAAGCTTTCAGGACACATTTGAAGATTGAGCTAAGTCTGCCATCCCGTTGACCTCGATGGAAAGAGTAGACATTTCAATTTACCCGAAGGCAACAACGTTTAATGGCGCAAGAGAGAAGTGAATCTGGACGGGTGAGCTAGAATATTATGAATTGACTAGTCTCGTTACATATTTGATTGGTCTTTAGTGATCTGGATTGAAAACCTTATGTATGTCCTTGAGATTTACGATGTTGATTTCTTGTTATTTTGGGTGATGAGTTTGGATGTAAACAGCATTTCAAGCGCAAGATCCAAGCCATTACCAAAATTCTTATAACATCAAAATTATTGGTAGAATAATCTTAAATTTTCATTGAAACTTTAATAAAAATATAAACTTCTGCAACATTAATTTTAATACGATATTAAATAAAAACTGCTTTGTGTTTGTAAACATGATTTTCATAGTACCTATGTATGAAATTCAGCTTGAAATATCCCTTAAAAATAATAAATTGCTTTGAATATGTATTAATGAGAGAAGCTGGTTTTTAAATTAACCCTTATTTTTAATGATTTCACATCATAAAACAATTTTTAAGTTTCAACTAAATAGTTTCTTTTGAACAATTGACAGTAAAGGCAATTTCATCGAGCTGCAAAGATATTTGTAAAAGCTGTCAGCGGAGGTCCTCTTTATTTAAGAATTGCTTACCACCATCTAACATTCACTCGATTTTCCATAAAAACATATATATTTAGAAATACAAAATTGTAAAAACCCCTCCTGGTAAAACATTTTGCAAGTATTTAAAGAAAATAGCTTTATGCAATGTTTTATATACTAAACGACAGAGGCAGACTATACAATAAATTAACATAGGTAATTTATAGTAAATATACATTACATATTTTTAATATTTAACACAGATTAAGTCATAATCTTTCTAACCCCTCTTTAGCGGAGTTACAATATTTCCCAGAGGAAGACTCTAGTTCTAAGAGAGGAACCCTACCCCGCACTTTCGCGGGGAAGATGTTTAATCGATTTTTCATCCACCCGTTTCACCAATTAAGCTTAAGAAACCATTTTAAAGGAATCCTATGGATTCCAGTTAGCTAAACTAATGAAAGAACCGAAGAGAGATAAGCTTACTCTAGCCTGAGTATTATCAGACTGGGAAGCTTATCTCACTTAAGGAAAGACACAAAAAATTAATTTCTCCAAAATCATTCTTCTATTAGTATATTTATTCTGAGTCTTTATTTTCGCGAAGAATATATCATTATAAAGATCAGTTTATAAGATAACCAAGTTCTTAGGTTTTCATTTCAGAGAAAGACAAATTTTCAAAGTATTTGCTAATTGATATTGAAACTGGAGTTAAATTGCTAAATGATTGCGGGCCACGGTAACCTAGTGGTCTTGGTCAAGAGTTTAAGCCCAGTACCACTGAAGACTTGCCGTGTCGAAGGGAACGATGCACGTTAAGTATACCGACGCTCAAAAGTCCTCGCATTGGTGTTGAAGTTAAGAGAGGAGAGGGCCAGTTCAGATGTCATCCTCATCACTTGACCATAGTTCAAAATTACGACGTTCGTTGCCAATAAACCTCGTGCAGCTTTATAGTGTAGGGTTAGTATAACTTTCTCTTTCCCACTGAATTGTTTGATTGTTTGATTTATTATTTGATTGGTTGTTTGTTTGATTGTTAAGACGTTCGAGATGAAGGACCTAATAATTCTAAGCCGTGATCAACTGCCAAGGACGTCACCTGAACAGGCATCCCCCTCTCCAAACTTCCACATCACACCAAAGTTGCCTTTCAAAGCAATATAATTTTTTCGTAAGGATTCAACTCATATGTACGTTTAATGCGCTATGAATGTAAGATTCGAAGGATCTAACTCAGCGATTCTGAAACTTTCGGTCACCGCGGTCTCTTTTTACGTATCAGCCTGACAATGTGGACCCCTAAGATTTTGAACACTCCTCTCTGACTACCAACATATGACTGGGGATTTAAAGGTTTCGCAATAATCTTAAAAGTGTCTCTGCTACTTATGTAGACTTTATTTAACTCTCCTTTTTCATTCCCTACTATTAGCTCACAATCTCTATATATTTATTTATTTATATATTTATTTATCTTGGTGGGGGGGGAATTTTCAATCATTATTGAAATACATTTTAAAGCGATCAATTGAGCTGAAATTTTATACACATGATTATTTTAGATTCCAATGCGATATTTTAATTATAATTAATAAAAAATAATTTTGATTAAAACGAATTATTTAATGAATTTCAAATACAACCACGTTGGCATCCTTTTTGGCGACTTCGTGACCCTTTTGGCTACTTGTGTCAAAACTTGAAAAGGTTTTTTTCTCACGTGTTAAAGTATTCAGTTGAACTGAAATTTATATACAGGATTTTTTTGGATGACAATACGATACTTTAATGGTAATGAATAAAAATTAATTACCACTTAGTGTTGTGATTCTGTCATATATGTATATACATATTTATATTAATTGTAACTATTTGATAAAAAGTAGCTAAAATAAAAATTTTCTTTGTTGATCTAAATAGGAATTGACTTAAATTTTTTTTATATTACTTGTGTGTTTCCTTTAAAGCTGTCTTCGGTAAAAATACGAGAGAGTTTGACTAAACACGAAGCACATTTTAAGACAGAAAAATGCCTCAATTTCCATGGAAATTTGCAATATAGTAAATAATACCTCTGTTAATAATATAATGTTTTTAAAAATTTCAAAATTTCCATGAATACTTTGTCTTTCGTTTTAATACGTGAAGGGATAGCCCATTTAACATTACGATATAGGAGAAAGAAACGCAAAACACATTTTAAACAAAAATAAAAAATAAAAAAAAGGAATCAACTCGGTTAAAAATGAGGTTTTCTAAAGGATAATGAAACCAGAATAGTATATTAATTTTTCATTTCTTTTATGTCTGAATAAATGTACCAATTTCGGATTCTATTCTTCAACATTAACCGAAGACAGCCTTATGAAAACAGTAAAAAAACAACAACAACCGTCAGATTATATACATAAATATTACAAAATATTAATTTCAAATAAATAAATAAGGTATAACTGTATTAATTATGGATCTAGTCTAGGATCTAAATTTCTTCACGAGGCTTTTCAGAGACTGTAAAAGAAAGAAATTTTAATTAGAGACTTTCACGGACCCTCCAGAAAAGGTGCTGAGGACCCCCGGGGGTCCACACACCACAGTTTAAGAACCACTAGTCCAGCAAATGTTTTAAGAGAATAATTGATTACCCTACTTCATAAATTAATGAACGAATTTATAGAGATATAAAACTTATTAAAATTTTATATAAATTACTCAGTTTGCAAATTTTTATGATTTCATTAACATAAAAGTTTAGCTTTTAATTTTTGTGTCGTGATTTTATTATTTGGATAATTTTTTTTACATAATTGTAAGTAGAACTAATTCATGTATGCCAAAAAATATTAGTTATCAAAATGTATTTTAATATATGGTTCATGTTGTATATGTTATTTATTCAGGTACAGTAATATGAAAGTAAACATTTCTATAACTGCATGGGAATTGCCGAGGATTCCAGTCGACAAATTAAAAATGTTTCTGAATACATTTTCTACATATGCATGTTTTAATAAAAGTTTTAAAAGCATATTTCTATTTTAATAATCCTTAAGGTATTTTCATTTATCGTTTGACTGTATTTATTCGTCCTCTAAATTTAATATTCAAAAATCAATTCTTACAGAATGCTGTTAACGAATTTCTCCGTAAGTGTTAATTTAAATTAACTTTATATTTTTACCTGAAAAAGTAAAATTTCTAATTAAAATTATTCTTCATTTTGGTTACATTCTAAGAATTAAATTATAAGCATTACCATTTTCTTTTAATTTAAACTATGTAATTAAATTTTCAATATAGTTTCAAATTCCTCTTATAAGAATACATTTAAAGAAAATAAATTATTCAATCAACATAACTTGAATAAATTTCCTTATTTTTAAGCTCTTTGTAAATAATATTTTAAGTACTTTTGCATTCATTTTTAATTGAAATTACAATTAATGCTATTAATATATATTCGGAATTAAATAATTTAAAGTACTGCCACAGTTTTTTTGTTTCTTTGAATGCAAATGTTGTAAACATTCATCAATAAAAGAGTCAGTATTGTAATCACAGAATTTATTGTTTCCTTGTAATGTAGTAATAATGGAATTGTATTATAGTTTACTGTTACTTTTTATAATTAGTCTATATACATATGTAAAAGTAATTTTTTTTCTGATCATCCAATTAACGTTAATTAGAGAGTTCGCACGTATTAAAATACTACCCTAAACCGCAGCAGTTTTAATAAGTAAGGAATATATACTTAGTTGAAAATTTTTCTCACTGATGTTTGGCATGCAATATTTTAAATGAAAGATAGACTGGAGGACTGGCAATTACGTTTTTCGGTCAATCACATTGACGGGCTAGTGTGAATACGCTAATTTTCCATAGAAATCCTGGAACTCGGGTACACACATGGCCAGATACAAGGCAATAGTATTATGGTGTGGTTGATTATTTCATGGAAAACATTGGGGCCAATTATCCCCATAGAACAGTGTTTCTCAAACAGTGGGGCGTGCCCCCCCTAGGGAGGCATGATAACCCTACGAGGGGAGCGCGAGCGTATTGAAAAGTCGAAAACAAAATATTATTTTAAAAAATAATATAATGAACATAAACACGAACACACAAAATACATTCTGATATAATAAAAAATAAAATGCATATTTTCCCTGATATAATGTATTAATAAATACACAGTCCAGTCACATTAATGTGACCACCTCGTACTTTCGACTTTGACGTTAAATAACCAATCACAGAAGGATGCTCGCATCGCAGTGCTATTGAGCGTATATAAAAGGCGTGTGAGGGCTTCGGAAAACACTACAGTCGTTGGCGTAATGCAAACATGTTAAGAGTAATCCGAAGTCCAAAACGGCATAATTTTTGGCATTCGGGAAAAGGTTGGAAGCATTTCAACGGCTCAACGGCTAAGTTTGTGGACCATCCAAAATCAGTGACGTGGCAAATGTGGTGTACCACGGGCCATAGGTGATAGAGGTGACTGACGGCTGCAGAGGTGAGTTCGGGAGACTAGACGCGCTACCGTTAAGCAATATACCACCCAGATGAACCAAGGGGCTACCAACAGTGGCTTCCAAACTACTGTTCAGCGATCGTTGTTGCGTCTGGTTCTCCGATGCAGGCGCCTGGTTCATGCACCTATGCTGACTGCTGTTCATCAGCAACGAAGACTGGAATTTTCACACAGGTACCGCAACTGGGCATCCAATGAGAGGCGACAGGTAGAGTTTTCTGATTAATCACGCTTTATACTCCATCGGACGGATGGTTGGTGGCAAATACGGCATGAAACGTCTGAAAGCAAACACCCTGCAACAATTTCTGGCAAGGTTCAGGCTGGAGGCGGGAGCATTATGGTCTGGAGAATGTTTTCCTTAAATTTTCTGTGTTTATTCATCATTGTGGAAAGCACGATGGATCAATAGAAGTACGCATCTGTCCTTTCAGACTATGCCTACCCCTTTATGCGCATTGTTTTCCTCAGGATGGTGGCATCTACCAGCAGGACATTGCGGAGTGTCTTACAACTAACAGCGTACGTGCGTGGTTCAAAGAGCACCAGGATTAGTTTATCGTTCTTCCGTGTCCAGAAAAGTCACCTGACTTAAACCCAATCAATAATCTATGGAACCATCTCTATCGGGGTGTTCGCGCCATGGATCCTCACGCGCGTAATCTAGTGCAGTAATAAAGTCGGCAGGGCTCAACATCCTAGTGAATACCTTGAGAATCCTAAATGACTATTTTCCCCTCTGCGAAAGATGGTTATACTGGCTTTTGACAGTGGTCACATTAATATGACTGACTGTGTACATCCGTACTCTGATCAATGTATTTTATAATTAATTTAAAAATGCTAAGTTAAGAACAAGTTTAAATTACTAGTGACACCATGGGCTTGTCATATATAAAATTATATCCAAAAAGAAACATTAATCTTAATAATTTTCCGTTTTATAGTTAATCCCTGAAGTGCTGATTAAAATTGTGTGATTAGCTCCCCAATGCCACCGTTTAACACGGGAGAAAGCCTATGTGGTGTATTGGGAAAGGGTGGATAAGGAGCAAATAAGAAAATCCGTCGCAAAAACTGTCAAGGCCATTTTATTGCATTCCAAAACCTTCGGAATAATTTTATGGATAACATTTCCCAGTAAAGATCATACTTTGGAAAGACGTATATATACGTCCGGGGAAATTAACGCACTGGCTGAGCGTGACATTTAAGCACGCCGACGACACTCAAGAGGGTTTAGTCGTATTGGTTAACGTCAAAGTATAGTATTATTGAATTTATTACATTGTTATTCTATGGAGGCGGGCGATGGAAATTCTGATTGAATATTGGGTCGTACATATTGAAAGTTTGAGAAGCACTGCCATAGAACAATCTCTAATGTTTGTGCTCCATTGCAGATCAGGTACATCCCTTCATAAAAACAGTGTTCTCGGCGGATGATGGTGTTTACCAATAGGGTAATGCACCATGTCACACGGGCCGGATCGTCGGGGAGTGAATTGAGAGTTATATTAATGCCACTTTATAACGGACCTTGTAGTTTTAATCTCGGTCAAGTGATTAGAAAGGCACTTGATCTAGCTCCCAGCATTCCAGTGTTTCAATAGTATTTTTAACTATAAAATCTGAGAAACGCTTTTCTTAATATATATATTATATAAAAATCTATATTCATATATGTGTTTGTTAAAGTTTTGAGTAGAAAAAAATTTAATGGATTCAAATTCTTTCAATGATTGATAAACGATAAGGATTCATTTTTTAATTATTAACCCTTTATTACCCAAATTATGACTAAAAGGGATATTTCCTTCAAACTTTTTGATTATATTATAAACATTTGATCATCTTTGATGGTTTACACAATAATAATACAAAAATTTTGAAAAATGTCATTAATTTCAACTAATAAAATGAATTGGTACTTTTTAGTACCGTCGAGTCGCTAAAGTTGAAAATGTTTTACTACTTTGAAGATTTAGATAATGTACAACATATTTCAGTGCATTGTTCTGTACTATGTATAACAAGATATCTCAAAAATAATTTTTTTGCCCATTTAAACATATAAATACATTGTTCAATTCACACATTGTTTCTGGTGGGCTCTTAATAGATTTTTTTGCATACACTTCACAACGTCCTTAAATTTCTGCTGCTGTCCAAAGGAAGAATTTCGAAGAGTGAAAACATTTGTTTTTAGTTGTTAAACCACAAATTCTAAGCATATCTGAAATGAGATAGCCAAAATTTAAGTAACTGAAAACAAAAATAGACATTTTGCAAATAACAATGAACTTATTCAAGCACAAAACATGATTCCATTGATCATAGGTAAAAAAAATATACGTGGATAAAAATAAAGAAAGTTGAAGGATTTAAATTTATTTGTTAAAAAAATTCAATGCAAAACAATTACTTTTCAATTTTTAGTAGGAAAGGGGTAAACAATAGCTTTATAGCTCCAACATTTTTTCAAAGTAAGTTAAAATTAAATACATTAGCAATTACTACTTTGTCTCCACTGTACTAAAAGTAACATTTCTATAAAAAAGGTTTTGAAAATAAAGAAGTTTACATTTTTTAAAATTTTTATAAGCAACACAATATTTCTTAGGGTTTATTAAAATAAGAGAAACATATATACAAAGGATTTACCTATAAATGCTGAGATGGTTTACGTAGAAACTTTATTTCAAATTTTAGTTTTGTAACGATTTTTAGCTGCGCTGAACTACTATCATCAATCATTGATAGAGGGTACTATTTAGCATGAATGCTGAAACTTTATGTTGGTAACGGGTGAATAGAATATTTTTAATAGAAGTTTATTCTAGGAATTCCCTAAATTATCATTGGAGTATAAAGGGTTAAGAAAAATAATTGCACTACCTGATGCTATTCACAGAGAATCCATTTTAAATTTACATTTGAAAATTTTATGAGATAAGAAAAATATAAAAAGGATTTTATAGGAGAAAGATAAAAAAAAGCAGCAGAAAATAAAAAAAATACAGTTTAAAAAACTAAAAAAACACCCTTTTATAGTTCATAGAACTAAATTATAACTTAATATTTTGGTCGCCAAATGTGGAATTAGACGCAAACACTGGAAATGGGATCTGGAATTAGTCGCCAGATGAGGGATGGGTTCTGAAAATGGAAAATCGTTAGTTCTGATGATCCTGATCAGGACAATGAAACAAAATTATTAAATTTTCGTTTTGCCATTGGTCCTGGATAAGTGAGAAATTTTTTGAATTAATCTCACCTTTTAAAGTGGGTTAAAATTGAGTTCAAAGATTCTGTTAAATACAAGAGAAACTTGTAAAGCGGTATTAAAAAATACACACGGTTATTCATAATTTCCTCTTGTGTTTGAAAAAACACAAAAACAACCAAAGTTTTATTTAAATTCTTTTCAAGTATTTTATTGCACTGATTGCACAGGTGTGAGCTTTGAATAACTACCACAACAGGGCAATTGAAAGTTCCGGTGGCATTTTAATGTTCTCTGACTCTATATCTGTGCCCCAAGTGACCCAGCATAGAATTTCCCTTAATAATAGAGCAGTTGCAGCCCAAAGAACTTTCACTTTGCAATGAATACCGGCCCACGTAAACATCTTCGCTAATGAGCAGCCTGATAACCCTGCCATAAAGGCCCGAAATTCCCCTCAACTTTCCAATATCCTTACCCATACTGATGCTGATGTAATAGCTAGAAGTATAAACTCACCTCCCATCTAGTTAAGAAGCACTTTATTCCAGATCTTGTGATCGCATGATCACTATAGCCAGACTACATATAAGACACTTCAAAAGGATTAAAATATACCCTGGAGACCAAAGAAGTTACAATACTTATCCCGTCCTGACATTCAACTTTTTCCTGACCATATTTTTAATTGTCCTTCTATATTGGCTAAACTCCATAACATAGACCTAAACCTAATGGGCCATCAACTCCTTTATTCGCCAAAAGTCGTCAACATAGAAAGAAGAGCCTTTTTGGACGCCCTCAGGACCATTTGATTGCCCTGCATGGACAAGTCTAGCACTGTATAGACATGACAACAACAAGCGTTTTATGTTAGGAACCTTTGTTATACGGCATACATCAATGCGATATTCCAGTTCCGGCCCCATTCTACTCACATGGTACTATCAATGCTATTGATAACCCGTGTTATCCGAAAATTGATGTTTTACATAAGAAAAAGCTTTCGTATCTTATTAGTCGCGTGATATAGCAGAACTACATGAAAGGATAACATGTGATGTCAATAGCGCTGATGGTGCTATGCTAAGTAGGTGTATCAAGAACTGAAATATATCGTATTGATATATTCCGTGTGTTACCAAGGAACCCATAGAACACCTGTAAAATATGTAAATGAATTTTTACAAATCTTGTTTTTGAAATTTACCATAGCGCTTTGTAACTTCGGAGGGAATTATGAATAATTCTGTGTGTGTATATTATATTCCATATAATTTTTTAAAATTTGTATGCGCTATATTGTATGTATTTGTACATTGCATTACAAAAACGTTTCAGTGTTCTTTTGTAATTCTACATTAAATCAGAATTTTCAGATTGCTTCCATTTTTTTAACGAGCTAGAAATTATTTTCCGGTGCATTTCTGTGATTCTCACTTCTCATACAATAATCGTTAAATTGAATTCTTATCATGGATATGTTTTTGTGAATTATTACATGATTCGTTTTATTTTCTTTGCCTTCTATTTATTCATGAACTGAAACTGTGCCAATGCATTAAATTATTTTTTATTTGTCACGCGTTTCTGTTAATTTAAAGTACTTGTCAACTGGTTTGCTTTGTTTTGATATATTCGCGATATGTTCTTATTCGAAACGAATCCTGAAATAAAATGAAGTATGGTGAAACTTTGTTCTTGTGGAATTCTTAATGCTAAAATTCTTTTATTCTGTCAAAATTCTTTTTCTTCATGATTTACTCAAAACTATTCATTCCCGTTCTTAGATTCATTAGATCAGTTTTTTAAATTTTACAGTCAACTAATTCTATTTTAAGTCGCATTTGCATCCATATCTTCTGTAATCCAAGAACAAAATTTTAATTTCTCTTTTTTTTTTACAATCATATAAGGATCTGAAAAAAATAAGTAACTTTTGATTTCGTTTATGCCTGATTCGTAGAAAAGAAGTTTATCCCAGGAACAAAACAGCTGACAGTATTTCAGCTTCTAAGCGAAATCAATATGTATTCCTTCATTTAGAAATTAATTACACTTTATTAACAAACGAGAACATGTAATTATTTTCACACACTACGAACTCAGTACTTCCCTAAATATAATCTAATCAAATTTATATTACACTTCCTAAAATAGCTCAGAATTCCTTTCCAGCTGCTTCAACTGAATTGAGTTGTCTTCAAATCTAGAGGAACGGGGTTGCTGAATTGTTTATCATCTTGAAGCCTGAGGCATTTTTTTTGTGTATTTACGTCATTAAGACCAATCTAGAATGTGAATAGGATGAGAATATGTCGATCTCTCTTTTGTTCTTTGAAACTGCAGGGCTCTTTTGAAAGCTTGAAATGCAAGCATTGAACTAATAGTTCGAAAGAGGCCAACCCTTCAGGAATATTATCAAGGATATACTGCATTTTATTTAGTAGCGCAATTTCCTTGCAGAACAAGCAAGAGATTTTAGATGAGGAATTGCTTTTATAATATTTAGTTTTAAAAAACTTTTTGAAGTGTGTATTTACCTCAAAGAAAAAGCTCTTATCATATGACGGTCTATCTCTCAAAGTTTTCCTCTTTAAACCAAATTGGACGTTTTGTTTGAATTTTAATGAAAGTTTTTAACTGCCACTTCTGTATAGAGGAGTGGCCATGGTAGCTTAGTAGTCATGGTCAAGAACTCGTGACCACAGCATTATCTAGTCGCGGGCTTGACTCCTGATGCTACATAAGATCTGCAATGTAGAAGGGCTGATGCTCGTTAAATCTGTCATGGCTCAAAGTACTTACGTTGTCGCTGTGGGGGAAGAGAGGACAGTGGGCTGCCAGCTCAGATGTCATCCTCGTCACTTGACCATGGTTCAAAATTATGTTGCCTGTCACTGATAGCTCTCACTTTGCTTAAGGGGTCTCAGGGGTGTTAAATTTCTCTAGAGAACTGAAAATATAAATAATTTTCAAACAGGTATAGTTCTTTTAAATGTAAATTAAATAATTCGAATCTTTTACACATTATTTATAAAGGAATGGGGCTTCAGAAAAGAGTAAAATGTTTAAAATATAATCATGATTTTGAAAATTTTAAACATATGAAAAGAAACTTTTTATAAGAACTATTTATTAAGTTTTACGTCTCAGATGCTATTTTCTAAAATGGTAGCTTTAATTACTATCTATAAGTTGATTTATAAAATTAAATGTATCCTTATTACACTGTAGTAATATTATATATAGTAGCCTGCACTTTTTTCTGGTTCTACCAGATAAAGTAAGTGTTGTGATCTTACTCCCATATACTAAGGCTAATTGGTAAATAGATAAATGTGTGTCTGTGATAAGTTGAATGATTTCTACACCTACTTTTACGTAGGGTCCGAGGAAAAAATCTTCTGAGTGAAGAATCATCAGGCATATTTATTAGTATATGTTGATGGATAAGACATGCGATTAAAATGTCTATAAAAGATTAACAATTTAAAATTAAGTAGTAATAATTACCTATTGTATTTAATTTCAATTCAAAATGTAGGGGCATTTTTTTATTTGCAGTTAGATTGATAAATATATTAATCAACTCTGGTATTATTTCTAAAAATAAATTCCTAATGCTGCATTATTTTTACCTCATTTCGGGAAGTTATACAGTTAAAAAATGAATGCCACTGAAGGTTGATTAATTTTTTTACTCTCCATTTCTTAAATAATTAATAAGCGAACATTTTATAGTTTAATTTTAATTTATATTCCAGAACAGAGAAATATTTAATTGGCTAAGTAGATCTAGCGGAAATAAAATGCAATTTTACATATTCTTCGGGACGAATTGAACTAAAATGTTTAAGGTATTCGGACTTGTGACAAATTATTTGATTAAAAAATAGCAATATGGAAATTATTTGTGGTTTTTAGATTTTTTTCAGTACATTTTAAGGGAAAAAAGCTAAAATTAAGAAGAGAAAAAAAATATTATTACTAAAAGGGAAAAAAGTGGTAAAAATTTACAAAAAGTTACGGGGCCCACCCTGTACAAAAAGTTTTTGTACAAATTCTTAAATTTTCAAGTTTTATGTGTTACTTTGATATACAAATGACCTTCAGGATAAGATATATTTTAACTTTTAAACAAACTAGATCAATTTATTATAGTTATTATATGAAATTGCTTAAAAAAACAGTGATTGTATTCACATAAAGACCTCCAAATTTTGTAATAAATCAGTGATTGATAATTCTGAAGGTTGAAACACTTCTATTATTGCACAGAACATGCAAAAAAATTTCAGTTAATTATTCTTAAAACATTCTGAGCAATAGCTATCCCCGATTGAGTTTTCGAAAAAAAAAAACACGTTTCGAGTAAAATGCATTTTAAAATTTGACATCTTGTTAAAAGTTACGGCATCTATCTGCTTTACTAAAACACATGTAGTTTTTGTTCTAGTGTGTAAAAAATAAAACACAATATTTTACAAAGCTCTCATAAGAAGGAATATAAAATAAAATCATAAAAGATGTCAATTTTTGAAAAAAAAATTATAATTTTAGGGTAGTCGGATATCTTAGGATTAAAAAAAAATCTTCAGGTATTACAAATAATCTATGGGAAACAGAATGAATTAAAACTATAATTAATTTAATTCCCTTTCAATCTGAAGTGAAGTTTTCATTACAAACTATCTTTAATTATCTGTATTATGAAAATAAGTAATATAAATTTTTTTTGAAGTCAATTCCAACTTTTAGTAACTTTTTATTAAATAATTACCATTAATATATTAATATAAATAGGTATATACATGTGGCAGAATCACAATTATAAGCGGTAAAATAGAAAAGGATTTTTTCCTTGCAATTTTCTTTTCTGTATGTATATGGTGTTGGACTATTATTTTGGTTTGTTGCTATTTATTCATTAATTAAATTTATTTATTCCAATAAAATAGTATAGTAAAAAGAAATAACATTTTCAGAAATTAGGTCACCTGAGATGGTAATTGAACTTACGACTTTTGGATTAGAAGTAAAACGCGCTATCCACTGCGCTACAGAGATACAATGAGCGATTTTCTTTTTTATATATGTTTTTGGACTAGTTTGTTACTATTTATTCATGAATTAAGTTTAATTAAGGAATTAATATTTGAAAAACTGTATTAACATCAAGTGTCATCTAGTATAAGTTTAAAAAAATGTGTTTGGACCTGAGTGCATAAATAAAATGTATTTTATTAACGATTGAAAATTTGAACAAGATATATTTATATATATATAGGGAGAGTTTGTAAGGAATTGAAAAATCAAGTTTAATTTTATGCACAGTGTTATTTCAGCTGTCAGTGAGTACCGTTACGATTTCCCACTAATTTTGTAAAAGAAGGAGGAATTATTTTAGTAGCAGTAACTATTTTAAATGACTTTAAGAAGATGTAGAAATATTTAATTATATTTGACTCTTCAAGTGACAAGCTCAAATTACAAGTGGTCAAACTACCGTAAAATTCATCAGCATTAGACTCTGTTTGCTTTATTTTGCCTTTTTAATAATAGTTTACTACAGAATGTTTTGTGTTGATTGCCTCAGTTGAGTCTCGAAACTTTGAGTCAAAGGCTTATCCACCTAAGATTTTTCCGACTACCATACAAATCGACGGCATGGCCATTCTAAAAGTCAGAACCTCTTAGTGTAAGAGAAAAATTCTGAAGAGACAGAAAATAAAAATTTTTATCGATTCTAAATATCTTTCTTTTCCGGGCAACCACCTTGTTGGACTTACACTTACTCTTATGCACCTAATTCAGTGGTTCTCAAACTTTCACTACTGGCGACCCAATTTTCAAACATAATTTTTATCGCGCCCCCAAATAATAATGTATTGAAGGATTAACAAGAACAAGATTAAATTAACAAGATAAGTATTAAATTTTATATATGCTACTTTTAAGTAATATATATTTTTATTTTTTTACTTTTTAGTTCGATTCACTATAAAAGTATGTTTTTTAGTTTGTTTTTAAACTATAATTTATTTTATAATTGGTTTTACTATACACGACAAAAATCACAATTCCAGTGAATAATTTAATTAAGAGAAAATATACTTTCCTACTTTCAAGGATTTTTCAATTTTTCTTTGATAATTTGAGAAAAATCCAATAAAACTAAAGAAAATGTTCCAAATATGCGTGGCCGTAATAAAGGAATTAAATCACAGACACTTTTCGCTAACAACACAGGAACGTTAGTTTCCAGCAAAACTGTCATATTTTGTTCACGTTATTGTAGTTTTGCTGTCGTTTGTGATGATCCTTTAATAGAGATCACACACAGATGCCCATTCTTTTTATATTCTGCTCATTTACATTTATGAACCATAATAAGTCGTACGACACAGCAATCAAAACCACAAAGATGTTCATAGGGGAAAGTTAGCATGTTCATAGAAAATATTTTTGAACAAAAGTGGTCGCGCAGGTCACTCGATCAAAACAAGTACCTTGATTGTAAAGAAACATTTGCCATTCTCAAAAAAGAGGTATATTTGTGACAAATTCATTTTAGTTCCCATTAAGAATGTCTAATAGGAGGACACTGTCAAGGTTACTGTTAACGAATATACAGTTTTCCCAGAATTAACGATTTTGTGAGCCTGGGTTGACTGCGGCTCAAGCGATTGCTCCCATGTTAAAAGTGTATCCAGTGTATCGTTGGGTTGTGTGGATGATTTGAGCACCCAGCTCTTTCGAGCTGCAACCTCATATCAGTAGGTATTTGAGTGACTGTAATTGATTGACTTTTGCCCTTTGTTAAAATTAAATACTTTAAAGATATAACCAGTATAAAAATGTCAGTTATCGATCAGAGTTCTAAAAAATAGTTGTTTAAAACGTTTTTCATTATGCATTATATGTTTCAGAATACTCATAAAAATACATCTTCGCCAAATAATCCTTCAAAATGCTCAATATGCTGATCCATATATCATAAAACTCATTCACATGGGAAAAACACAATAGAAAAATATTATTTATAACTTTCCCTAAAAGAAAAAGAGAGGGAGTGAAACACGCCAGTAATTTTGAAGGTCAAATATATTATAATCAAAATAGCATTTTTTAGGGGTTAAAAGAAACGTAATAAAAAAAATCTCTCATCGTGGGATTACAGCAAAGCAAACAAAATGTCTTTTTTATTTGGTTATAGAATCAAAGATAGCGAATGTGAGCGTTTGAAGTGGAATCTTTTATTTTTGTTGATCACCAGATTATATATATAAATTTTATCAGTGTAAATGTGTATTTTTATTAAGTCAGAAAGCATTTTGTTTTACTTCACTTTAAAAATTATTTTTTTAAACCTTTTATTTTCAATATGTTTGCGCCCCCTTCGCAGGGTTATCGCGCCCCACTGTTTGAGAAACACTGACCTTATTTATACGGAGAGTTGTAAAGACGCTGCTTCAAATACCCCAACACAAGGCACCTACCCACCAAAAATGGAAGGAAGATTGTGTACAGACGGACACACGGAGAAAGATATATATATGAGAAAAAAAATTCTTCAAATCTGGGTTTTCCCCCTGTTTTGAAGAGTTTGTAGGGATTTACAATTTCTTTTTTAAAAATTTTTCCTACATTCTTTGACAAGAATGAGACATTAGAAGTTTGATCAATGGGTCTTATCAATGCACAAAACATATAATTATGTATATATTTTCCCAATTTCTTAATATTTTTGGTTTTGTCTGTAAGTCCACAGCAATCACAAAATTACTTTTATCTTAAAATTCAAGTAAAATATTTGTGATTTAGGAATGTAATAATTCTTCCTCTAAACTTTGTTTGAAATAACTTTCAAGATCATGTTTTATATGGGAATCAATTTAAATTGCTTGCAATAGATTAATTTAATATGAGAAAGAAAGTTCTTTTAAGTGTAAGGATCTCGCCTCCATGCCTAGAGATGTGGGAGAAAAGGAAGGACGACTAGCTATGTTCAAAATCACTTAGTTTTTTTGCAACACAAACAATACAAGTTCGATTAATCAAAGCTAAGAGATGCACCCAATTTAAGCAATATGAAGGCAATTAACGAGATACGCGAGGTATGAGAAGACTTAAATTACCAGCAACACACACTTACTTCAATTCAAGTACTCTGCCTTCCTAGCTATCTAATCCATATTCAATCTCCAATGACATATCGTCACCTTAACTATATATATATATATTACAACTATCAAATAATAAATATCTGCTTTGATCAATCACTGCTCCGCTAGCAGCCTATCCTAACACTCTGTCTAACTTGAAATCCTAGACTTTGTATAGTAGTCTTAATTTGCATGTTCACGCTCTTTTCTTCAGAGGAAATGTTCTAATAAAATGGTTTTTAAGGACCAAAAATTCCCCAAGAGGATTGTTAGTGAGAAATTCATGGATAGAGCCGTCACAAATGTGTGTGAGAGCCGTGTTCTCTTTAATTTTCTCTACTCTGGAAGCGAGAAAATTGAGAAAACTGTGTTAAAGGAGTATTGTATTCCCAAGAGAAGATTTTATTTTAATATTATACATTGTTTTTGGTAGTACTGTTACTTAAATCCTCATTTTTAAATGAAAAATATTAAAACTAAAAAAAATAATTTACACTTCTCAAGTATTTTATATTTAAAACGCACCCTCTCTCTTTCTCGCACGCACGCTCGCACGCACGCTCATACACACACTCATAATGAATATTATTTAAGCCCAAAATATTTACTCGTACATTGGAACGATAGGCTAATAGATAAGTGTGACTAATTTGAAAGCATATTATACAAATTATGGAATAATAGCATATAAATAATCAATTAAAAGAGCAGTCATAAAGATAAAAAAGTTTTACAACTTCCAAAAATAAAAGTAAAAAGTTAATTATACTCATGTGTTCATGTAAATATCGAAATGACAATCCACATTAACAAATAGGTATAAAAAGTATTAAATAAACTTTTATATTTGATCATGGATATTTATGTTAATATTTTACAACTGTTTCAAGTCAAAATTAATCATAGAAAATCAATTTTTTTTGAAAAAAAAGAAACTTAATAAATTTGAAATACAGAGAAACGTTTTCCTTGACGTAGCAAATATATTTAACAAAAAATCAAAATGCAAGAGGAATAGGATATGAATGCTATAAATTTGAGATTTTGAGTGTTAGTTTAGTTATCGGGATATTGAAATTTTCTTCTTTATCAAATGGTAAGGATTGCTAAATTTGATTTATTATTAACGTCGCACTGTTTAGCTACACGAAGGCTTTTGGCGATGGACCACGTAATTTTGAACCATGGTCAAGTGACGTGGACGACACCTGAGCTGGCACCCCCTCTCCTAACTACCACACCACACCAACTGGAGGACGTTTCAGCTCTCGACAGATTTAACGTGCATCGCTACCCTACACGGCGGGTCTTTAGTGGTACTGGGCTCGAACTCGTGACAAGGCAAGCCACGGTCCGATATCTATACCACTCGGCTACCGCGGCCACATTAGTAAGGATTGCAACACCAGTATACCGATACCGGTATTTTGAGCCATTTGTACAATTTTGTAATACCGGTATTCACAAGTTTAAGTATCGTTTTATCGGTATTCACTAGAGTTTTTTAAAATTGTCTCCGAAATAGAAAATGTCTTACGGTGGTCATATATTTACAATGATTTTAAAAATGAAAATGAAAAAGAAGGAAAGAGACTAACCAGTTCAAATTTGATCAAGTTTATAGTTAATTTCCTTAAAATTTTTGACCCTCAAAACTACTAGTATTCAGAAGAATTCGGTACAGTTATCTAACAGGATTATGACACTTAATGTCGATAACAAAAAGGAGTTATCCTTCGAACAAAAATTAGAATTACCGATAAGTAAAAAAAATTCAAGAAACCCAAATACAATACAGAATATATCCACAACACAATCCGACAAGAAATAGATTTATTTGAAGATTTAGATCAGGGATTTAGAGCTAAATATCAGGGATTAAAAAAAAGCTAAATACTTGGAAAAAGTATACGTAGCATAATTAACTGTAACACCAACTAATGTAGATGCAGAAAGAGCGTTTTCGACAGCTGATAATTTTTGCATAAAATTACTTTCAAGACCTAATGACTGTACAATTGATGCAATACGTTTTTTAAGATCACATTTCAAAAATTTGTAATAGAACCAAAGACTGAATAGTAATATATACACTTTTTTATGATTTAAATTCTATTACAATTTATAAGTTACAAACTATTTTTGGTGATATTTAACTCACTAATAAAACTGGCAAATAAGGCAAAAAGAGAAACATCCGTTACTTTTTCTTTTTTTTTCTAATAATTCTACTACCGGTATTAATACCGTATCCCGGTATTAAGAATTAAAAAATACCGAATATCGGTATTGAACTTTTGGTCCGGTTTTGCATTCCCTACATATAAGCATATGACTATCAAATAGACATTAAAAGAAGCCGCATTGAGATAAATTAAAAAAAAACAACACCTAACAATATCAATATATTTCACTCCTCTTTTACATAAAAAAAAAATCTAAAAGGAAGCGGGAGGAAATTAACCATCCCTTTATATTCCTTAGAAACTGATATCTTCTCCAAAAGATTTTTAATTATCATAATATAATTTAAAAAGAAATTATCTTTATTTTTACCGATTAAGTAAATCTACTAAACTTGTTAACAGAAGCCTTTCTAAAAATAGCTGGAAGGAACTGTAGGATTACAATTATGTGTCAAGAAAAAACGAACGCGCGAAAATACATTATAGAAGTAATACTCGCAATAATTCGTTCTTTTAGTTCCTTGGTTTGAAAATTATAAAAATATATTGATTTGTATCTATTTTACCTCCAAACTCTCAAGGATTGTGATTGAAGGGATTATTTCTTTTTTCCAGTTACTTTACATATTCCTTCGAATATTCAATTGATAGCAGCTTTGAAAAATTTGTGTTACTTCTATTTTTATATGCATAGAGTTCCTTACCCTATCCTTAAATTATTTTTTTACTTGAAATTTTACATGTTCTAAAATGTAGACAGGAGTCAGACAGATAAACAAATAACTCAGTTAATAGAAAGTACAAATTTCGCTTTCTGCTACAAAATTGTATCGAATATTTTATTCTGATGATTTATGAAAGGTTTTTATAAAAATATTTCAATTTTCCTTCATTTGAAATGCCGAGTATCAATCTACAAGACCATTCTAGTAGAAATAATCTTTTGACAAAATCTTTGGGACTTTATTAAAAACAATAATATAGTAATATATCAGCTGTATAAGTTTTGCTCTCCATAAATTTAAAATGAAATTTTTAAAGTTCATTTTCCTTAGTGTATAAAGTTAATAGTATCCATTTCGAGGTTTTAGAAGATTTCGAATTTAATTCGGATCTGTGGCTTCAAAATAAAACTAATTTTGGATTTCATATTAAAAATTGTTGTCTTTGTATGAAATTTTAAGGAAAATATTTAATTCACCTACAGCATGATTCTTGTTTTAAAAAATTATAGAAAAACTGAATGTTACTTCTTAAATCATAAAATCCTTGAGCTCTATTTGTGTATTTTCCTCCTCACTTTAATTAATTTACTCGTTGATTGAAATCATAAATGAGTATTGAATACGATTTTATGTCACATATTCACAGCAAATTTTTCATTTTTATTACGTAGGCAACTTGAATTATTTTGTAAATATTTTTTCACATCAAATTCCGTTTCCTGTTTAATTTTTTGTGAATTAATATACTTTAATATTTCGAGTGATGGAAAAAAATGTTTCGACCATTTTAATTTCTATTTGTTTCAAAAGTAAAAAAAAAAATAATTTTACTTTCAAAAGAAGTTTTTGCTTGGTTATGTTCAAAAATTACTCTTTTAAAATTTTATCTATATCTTTTAATATAAATTTTATTTTATATTACAAAATCAGGACTATTTTCAATATTGATACACATTAAGTATTGCTGTGTTATCTCCCAATAACTTAAAAGAAATGGAAATTTTCAAAGTATTTCCCTTAAAAGAAGTTAAAAATATATATTATGCAACATGAAACTATACAAGTTCTCTTATATTATAGCTGTAGTTTAAACTTAAATAAAACTTTAAAATTTGTTTTGGTATTTGTTATGAAAACCTGTTTAAATAATCCTCTGGATTGATTTCCTTAGATCAGAGTTTGTTAAACTAGGGGTCACGTGGTTTGCAGCTGAAGTGGCCAAAAATTAAAAAATTCTGGTACATTTTTTTGCATAAAATAACTTGTTCGCCATTATTATAATTAATAATTACAGGAATAATTTAATTGTTTATTTAGATTATGAAAGGAGAAAGCCAATAAACAATTTCATTCTTTATCTAGATTCTTATAGGAGTATCGATCAAATCGAAAGAATATTCAGGAGGTACTTCGTCCGGCGTGTCAACAATTATTTCAAGATTTAATCAAATAAATAAAAATAATCAAGCACATCTTTCTCTCTCTCTCTTTCTTCACAGATGGTGATATCAGAAGTCAAATCAAAATGACTACATTTATTACAAAACAATAATATACTTCAAATAAAATCCATTGAAGTAACTAAGCGCGAATAAACTTTGCGCATTTTTTATAGGTTCTCGCTAAATTTTTGTATAAAAAAATGGGGTTGCGGCTATAAAAAGTTTAAGAGCCCCCCTCCCTACTGTAGACATTTTTTTGTCATTAAAAAATTGCATAGTTTTTTACTTAGATTCAATTATCAGTTATTTCAGTAAAATAATTTTAAAATTATAATAAAATATAATTAGATATTTCATTAAAAAAATTGCATCTTTAGGCGATTTAGTCGAATCTTTTTTAAAACATAGTTTACCAGTATACAAATCACTTACTGCTTCATAATAATGTTTCATTTATCTGGTTCCATAAGTCTTTCTCGATTTCTTGAAGATCAATAACTTTCCCTTCCTCCATTTCCACATATATTTTCTTTCTAATTTATTGTATTTACTTTTGATAAGCTTCTTTCGATCGTACGCGTTCTTTCCGGATCAGTTGCATACGAGATATGTTAACTACAAGTCTTAATACTCCAGGAATTTCTCTAGAAATAAAAATCACAACACTAACTGGAGTCATTATATTCACTCCAAAAACCTTGGTGTTAAAGATATTTAGACTAACTCGATGGAATAGGAGAGTATCATATTAGAATGAAATCACCGAAATATCATCAGCATACTCTTTTAAATCTAGAGGAAGGGTATCTCCATGGAGAGCATGCAGATCAATGTGACCACGCAGAAATATTAAACCCCAAGTCATGACTCCACTTCTTTCCCAATTATTTCTTTCAACACTATTCTATTATCTAGTATTTGGTGCAGTTTTAACACCTGAACCGCACATAACCTAAATCATTCTTCAAAAAAAAAGCAGCGACTCTGCAATGAAGCCGTTGCTGTCTGGTGCAGATAACCTGCTTTCTAATCGAAAGACATATATTTGCCGTCGATTAAGAAGCACCCACAATTAAAAGGTCGTCTTATGTAGTCGCTAATTGTGAAGATGTCTTCTCATAGCAGTAGCAGTAACAGATATTGTCATTCCTGTATAGGTGAATTAAAGGTGAAAAGAATTAAAGGAGCTGAGACACTAGTAATTCTTCTCTCACAAATCAACGAGCCTAGAAAGCAATCTCGCACAGGGGTTGTTGTCCATAATCAGTCTGGGTTGGATTTCTTGATATTATATTTGATCACACTACGAGACACATTAAGAAGTTTAGCGACATCAATTTATGATAGTTCTGTCCCTCTTTGATTCCTCGACATACAAACGAATCGATTAAATGGCATCTCCTGCACATGACAAGCACCAAAGGACTACTAGCACCAAAGTTGAAGGTCCCAAGCGTAAGAAAATTCTATACTAATGATAAACGTGGGATACAAGGGAAAGTTAAATAGAGAGTAAAGGGACTTAAGAAATTTCTCTTCCCAAGGTTTAGCAATAGTGCTAGTATCCAGTGCTGAATGAGGGGTAGTCGGTAACCCTTCAGCACAACATTTCACTCTTCTTCCCTCGTAGTCGTTGGAGTGTAGCAGACTGTAACGGCGTGGCACATAGAACACTAGGGGACTTGACACATAGCACACGATAGATTAGAAAGAGGGCACTGTTTTGGCCTTTGAGCGGGAAGGAGAGAAGAAGGTGGTCTCGAATGTAAAATGGAGGAAGCTGCCTGTAGTTCCCGATGCGATTTAAAATTGTAAATGAAATTGTAAATATAGTGATGTGTTTTGAAGGAAATAATAAAAACAGTAAATCCGGTTAATTAGAGATGCTTAATTAAACTACAAGACGATCTTACAGACTGGTGGCAGCGATGGCACGGAACTAAGAACAGTGCCGTTAACAAAATAAATAGTTAGGGTAAGTACTTTTTCTCTATCTGAAAGTATTACCTTCGTGCGTATTCTAAATTTGTTATCAATTTTTTTATTAAAATATGGGTATAAATTAAATACAGCAATCATTCTTAATTCACTTTTTGTATTAAATGCTGGATTTTGATTATTTTAAAGCTATATACATATCCCTGCTATTCTCGTTAATTTATGATTTGTTTTTAAATAAAAACAAAAATTTATCCTATAACAAGGAAGAAAATTTATTTTGTCTGTGGTTGAATTGAGTATATAAAATTGCTCTTTTTTTAGTTTTAGTTAGTGTATTCTGATTTAAAACTGTGTTTTCTATGTATGAGATATAAATTAAAAGATTCTCTCAACGGTGTTTAAAAAAATCTGTATTGTAAATACAATATTAAGAATTAGTGAAGAGTGAATGATAAATAACTTATGAAAATATTGTGATTATAGCACGATTTGAAGGTGCAGTAAAAAAATATATGTATATATAAAGTGTATATTTAAGTAGTAATATTTTTGATTTTGAAATTTGAAAGTTTGAAGTAATATTTTGATTTGAGTCAAAGAATTATTTAAGACTCTTCTCTTTTACTGAGAGGAAAAAAGCTGACTCACCACGTTCCAGAAGTTCTCAAGGTTAAATGCATAAATTATATAGCTATTCGAATCATATAAGAATTTGTTTTTTATAAGTTGTTCAGTAAAGTTTTTGTTTCTGTGGATTCAGAAAACTAGTGGAATGGACTAAATTCATGTGACGTTACGATCACGTGATTCCGTCAACCGGTGAATATGGCGTCGTTTGTTTACTATTGCGTACGATTATTTTATTCTTAAAGATTTACATTTTACTTTCTAAAATGTCTTATTTTGCTGAAATGGTTGCTGGATCAGTTATAGAAAGGATAATTAGAAAGAAAAAATCATTTTTTAATATCATTATAACAAATCGTAAGTTCTTGGATAGCATGATGAAGCGTGAGGATTATATACCATCTTCCCAGTGTTTGTGTTTGACCACTGTTTGAATAATGTTTTCAACACCGTATAACAAAGGAAACTTCTTCAAAAAGGATTTTGGATAGATGTAGACTTACTTCTACAAGAATGTAAATATTTAAAGCAAATATTTGTTTATTTTATATCAAGTTATATTGAGAATATATTATGTTTAGTTAACTTAAATTTTACTTATTTTACACATCTTCAGAGTAGTTAACAGAGGTACTTCAGCATTTAATTATCTAAAATTAGAACACAAGAATCTGATATGTAACCATATCAGAAAGAACATATATCAAAAAGAAGTATATATATTTATAAAACTTATTTTACTTAGAAATTTTACAATATTACAGGGAAAAAGAAAAAATAAAGAGAAATGGGAAAATATCTTACTTTATTACAAATCTGTTAATGTTTATACTAGTTGATGAAATAAGAACCACTTTCAAACATTAGAAATCAAAATTATCATTTACCATTTGTAAAATTTCCAATAAAAAATTGTGCTACATTTATTCGCTGCACTACTTAAGGTAAAATATATGATTTATCGAGAATTGAATTCCAAATATGGTAATAAATTAAGGTATTAAAATTTTTAAATTAGAATGTGTATGTAGTAGAATATAAATTTGTGTCCATATATTAAATATAAAAGTCCTGCTCACTCCTACATGTCCAAAATAAAAAAAAAGCATTTTTGAATTGATAATTCTTTTAGAAAAAAATAAAAATTGTAATATATTTGCGGGTTTCAACACATATGTTTTTCAGAGTACTGTATGGTATACTGTACTGTTTGAGTACTGTTTGACTGTATGGTATAAAAACCTGTCTCACATATATGCCAATTTTTTTACTACATATGTATAACAAATTGGTATTGGTATATTTATTGGTATTTGCACAATTTGTAGATTTATTATTATAGAGATTAGATTTATTTTATACTTTTGCAAAAATAAATCTCATGATATATGTCCTGAATAAATTTTTTGCATTGAGTTTGTTGCAAATATTGACCTAAGAAGAGTACTTTGATCAATTTTATGATATTTATCGAAGAGAATTATAGAGAATCTTTTTTCAATATTATTGTTAAGAGGTTAATTGGTCAAAATCACTGATATTTTTGAGTGACATATGTTCCGAAGATAATTTTTGGGCTCTTGTGTATTATAATGATCAATTTCTTTTTTTAAAAGCATAATTATATATAAAAGGACACTTTAGATGCATATTAGTGATAAAAAAATAAAATGCCAATACATTTCTCCAAGTAAGTTTTAAGTTTGCATGAAATGGAACTCAAGTGTTTAACACTAAACATATATATCTGGTCAAGAGACATAACTAGTAGAAATTGTGAATGGAAATTTTATGCAACTATTTATTTCCATATTGTATTATATTGTTTCTATCTTATTTGCAATTCATTGTGTTATAAAAATAAGATCTATTTTCATCAAAGGATAAATAGTTATTGTTAATCAAAAGCTTTCATATTAACTCTATCTAATATGAGATAAACGATAGCTTAAAGAAGTATGCAAAAAAAACTCAATTAGAAATTAAATTGAATTTGTGAAAATTATAGTATTTTTTCTGATGAAATATTCCTTAATATTATACAATTATTTATAACAAGTTGTTCAACATGTTATAAGCACTTTATACAAAGACAATTAAAAAAATTATTGAATTTGTAATGTAAATTTTTAATATAGTTCATACTTGCATTAATAATCTGAATTTGTGATCCAAGTGTCGCATATCCATGCATAATATTTAGTAGCCAAGATATAAAGGTGAAGTTCATATTACATTGAATATTTTTTTAAAATTATATATTAATATATGATACATTTCTTTACCTTAATAGTGAAATAGTATTTTATTTTATTACTTTATACAATCATTTCTAAAAAAAATTCCAAACATTTTAAAAGAATAATTACTAAGTAAATCAAACAGCCAAAGATAGGAATGTTATTTTAATAAAAACATTTTCAAATATCTTTAAATGCTTCATAAAATTGTACAAAATATATATGAAGTATTTATACGCAATACATTGTGTAAACAAAAAATTCATTTTCAACAAATAACTGTTCCACAGTGAAATAAAGTATTCATTTGAATTTTAAGTGTAGGTAGGTAAACTCGAGTAAATATACTATATTTTTTAGAAAATTGTTATTTACCATTTCTATATAATGAAGTAGTGGGGGGGGGGGAAGAGAAATTTCATGCATAACACTATTTATATATATATAAACTAGCCGTTACCCACCCGCTTCACTGGGTATTGCATGATGTTGTATATATGTATACTGTTTACATATATATTAATTATTGATATCCAGCATTAAGAATTCGATTGTATTGAAAAATATATTTATAGCTGTTACACTCTCTCCCTTGATATAAAAGGAACATAAACTATAATATCTAATTTCTATTTATATCTAAAATAGAAGGAGAAAGATTTTTTTCGCTCACTTAACCTAATAATCAAGTGGATTTCCACCAAAGCAACTTTCAGTGGATCTCTACTCCATAAAATAAACATGCGTGCTAAATTTCAAGTCTAAATCTAACAGAGTAAAAACGGAATTTTCATCATCAATAAATCGTTGACAGCATTCTTAGCGCATTCCAATTCAACAAAAGAAGCATGCAAACCAAATTTTATTATTGTAGTCTTAGCAGTTCGAAAACGGGAATTTTGTCTATCGATACGCCCCAATAACTCTCCCCGCTTCCCCCTGGAGTTGATTTCCGTAAAATCCATTCTTAGTGGAACTCTATTCAACTAAAGAAAAGTTCTCAACAAATTTCAAGTAAATGAGTTAAATTCAAAAACAGGAATTTTTCTACAACACGCCTTAATCCCTCGCAACCCCACTCCTTTGGGGTTCATTTTCGCAAAAATCTTTGTAAAAGGAACTTTATTCCATGAACAGAACATACCTTCTAATTTTCAAGCAGGTGTTTCTATTAGTTGAAAAGCGGAAATATTTATCTATTACGCTCCTGAATCCCCCTCAGTGACCCTTGGAGATCAATTTCCCCCAAAACTAATTTGTAGCGGATCTCTAAACCATGAAAGGAATTCGCTTACCAAATTTTAAGACTGTACGTCTAATAGTTTAAAAATGGAAATAATTATCTATAATGCCCCTTAAGCCCCCGCAACGCCACTTAGGAAACGATTTTCACAAAACCCATCTTATAGTGAATCTCTACTTAATGAATGGAATCAGCTTAGTAAATTTCGAGATTTTACGTCTAATAGTTTAAAAAAGGGGTTAATTGCCTATAACGCCACTTGGGAGTCGATTTCGACAAAACCCATTTTGCAGCGGATCTGTACACTATGAAAGGAATCCGCTTATCAAATTTCAAGACTGTACGTCTAATGGTTTAAAAATGGAAATAATTATGTATAGCGCCCCTTAAGCCCAGCAACGTCACTTAGGAAACGATTTTCACAAAGCCCATTGAATGACAGATCTCTACTCAATGAATGGAATCAGCTTATTAAATTTTGAGATTTTACGTGTAATAGTTTAAAAAAGGAGTTAATTGCCTATAACGCCATTTAATTCTCTACAACGCCACTTGGAAGTCGATTTCCACAAAACCCATTCTATAGGGGATCTGTACTCTATGAAAGGAATCCGCTTACCAAATTTCAAGACTGTACGTCTAACAGGTTAAAAATGGAAATAATTATGTATAACGCCCCTTAAGCGCTCTCAACGCCCCTTGGAGGTCGATTTTCGTAAAAAATCATTATGTAGGGAATCTCTACTTTATTAAAGAAATCTGTGTACCAAATTTTTTTTTCATGACTGTATATCTAATAGTTTAGTAATGGAAATAATTATCTATAACGTCCCTTAAACCCCCGTAATGCCCCTTGGGGTTCGAACTTTGCAAAATCCGTTCTTAGCTGACGACTACTCCATGAAGGGAACCTACCTACCAAATTTCAAGTCTGTAGGTTTAATAATTCCGGAGATGTGATTAGTCAGTGAGTGAGTGAGTCGCTTTTTTCCTTTATATATATAGATTCACACCTGTGGGAAGAACAGGTTTATCAGCTAGTAGCATATAAGTACAAAGGGGAAAAAAATTAAGAGCTTCCTATAGTATTGATAAATCAAACCAAAATTACGGGGTTATTTCAAATGTCTGACACTTAGAATGCTGCACATAGAGTGTTTAATGTTCCCATTGGTAAGGCATACTTTTATAAAATTTGCAATTCATGAAGTTGTAAAAAAATTCAATTTTCACCACAGGAGACATATAGATGAATCATATACTCGCATGCTTAATTACCTTTACATGCATAATACTGAGTTTTCAGGAATTAAACTATTTTAAGGATTTGTGCAAAAAAAGGAAAATAGTTAAATCATGGATAAAAAAATACTTACTTTTTAAGTAGCCACTGAGATTTAAAAAAAAGATGGAAAAAAAACTTTTACCAGAAGATAATTCTCTTCATTTATCTAAAACTTTCATATTAACTAATGTTCTATGTACACATGCTTCAAGAAATAAACTTTTTTGCAAGTTTGATATGTACTTAAAAAATAAGATAATAACATATCAAATTAAATGTAATCATTTCTAAAAATTGTTACCCCTTTTGTAATGGTTTCATTCCCCTTAAGAATATTGTATTTTAATTTAAAGAAAGAAATGACATATTAAATTTTAACAGCAAAGAATAATTATAAATAATTTAGAAATCGATAATTTGTGTGTGGAAGGTAAAAATCAAAGAAACTTTTCTTTAATTTTTGTAAGCATTCCTCCCACAAATTATAATAAAAAAAATTGAAAAAATTCAGAATAAATATTTTTTCCTGATTTTGAATTATTAATTAAAATTACACAAACAGACATTTTTTATATTATTCACACCTAACTGACACTGTGTTGTATAATAATAGGTGTAAGCTCTTTTTAAAGAAATGATATCAATGTTATTCGATAATCATACAATTTTAAAAAAGTAGTTTTAATTCTATACTGTCAACCATTCTTGCGCAAAACTATATAATATATAACTACTAAATTAATTAAGAACTAAAATAACTAAGAGCCATACCTAAGTGTACCATGAACTATAAATAAAAATGCTAGGATCCAACCGAACTAGGATAAATAAATATGCCAGCTAACACTAGTCGGAAGTAGACAATTACCTAATTAGATAAATAAATTAGAATGAAACAAAAATTATATAAAAGAGTTGTTAAGATTATTTCCTAACAAATATATATTCTAAAATAATACAAAAAATACAATGATATCATATGTTTTTAATTAGATAAAATTAAGATACGAGAACGACGTCAACAAACATTTAGAAAAACCAACGGTATGAATTCGCACGTGCATTTATTGACGTTGGAATCACGTGATTACTTACTGGCGTCACACACACAGTCTGTCCATGAAGTTACTCCATTATTTTACTCTCATTATTGTCTTATAATTTTTTTTGTTGCGAATAGAAGTGTTTGGTTTTTCTGAAAAAAAAAAAAGAAAATCTGTAGATTTTATTTGAATGGTGTTCTTTGAGTTAAAAGTGGTCATTACATTGAAGCATTTTGAATAAAAATTTGTTTGTTTTTATAAATATAAACATCTATTATTATTTTCGAGTTAGGGGGGAAGTTGTAGAATTTCTATAGGTATAATTTTTTTAACATATTTGCTCACATTTTTTTGTTTTAAATTGAAAATAAATGACAATTAATGAATGACAAATTAAATTTTGAAGAGACTTTATGAAGAGATAATTTGGACTTAAGGTGTATGTTATTGAATTTGCATTGAAAAGTTTTATTTTTATTTTTTTGCTTGTTTCATTATTCTGGTATTGTAGTTACGTACATATTTTAATCACTTGAAACTTTTTAAAAATAGAATTCGAAAATGCTGAATATGTATGTATTCGTTATAATTTAAGTGTTTTTTGGAGCCGGTTCCCCCTTTGCAGTCAACTGTTTGGACTGTATTTTTGTTTCGGGCGTATAGTGCTGTATCCAGGTTTCATCTACAGTAATTAATCGGCGCCAAAGCTCGAATTTATGGCGCCTAAACTGCACTAACAGTGCGTTGGAAAAGTTCATATGAACATGTTTTTGGTTTTACGTGAGAAAACGCGGCACCCAACGCGCGGACAGATTTCTCATGCCTAAATGTTGATTTAATATGTGACAAACACGTTCTTTTGACATATTCATAACCTCTGCTATCTCTCTCACTTTAATTCGGTGGTCATCTAGCATCATTTGGTGAACTTTGGCGATGTTTTTATCGGTAGTTGCAGTATTTGGACGTCCCAAACGTTCATCGTCTCCCAAGCTCTTACGGCCACGTTTAAATTCAGCTGCCCAAAATTTCATTGTGGTAAATGATGGTGTTGAGTCCCTATACACAGAATCCAACTCATCTTTGATTTGCGCCAAATCATCTTTGATTGCCTTTCAAAAACAAATATTTAAGGACAGCTCGATACTCGATTTTGTCCATTTTCACAAAAACGTTCACATCAACTTACTCAAGCGACTATTACATAAACACTGCGCGTCCAAAATAGCTGAAACTTAGGTGAGTAACTGTCGACAGATGAACAACGAAATTCACTACCTTTATTCACAAGTGATGCCATCTTCACGTTGAGGTCGGAAACATTTCTGACCACCCTCGTATTTTAACAAAACACTAATAATTACACAAGAACTATTACTAATGGGAGTCATACTTTCAAGCCATGGCTAAATAAGGAGGATGACACCTAAGTTGGAACCGTTTTCTTCAAACTTTTGCATTAAGGTACATGAGGGCTTTCAGCGGTTGTTCCATTCAACAATTCCGGTTATTCAATGCGATTAATCTGATAGAATCCAGTGGTCGTGGTAACCTAGTGGTCATGTTAACCACCCCGTGATCGGAGTGTCATGAGTTCTAGTTGTAGTGTCACTGAAGACCCATCGTTTAGAGGGGTTGATGTACGGTAAATATGTCTGGACTCAATGTCTTTCCGTTGGCAAGATGTGGTAGTTCAGAGAGGGGCTTTCCAGGTCAAGTGTCATCCTCGTCACTTGGTCGAGGATCAAAATTACGAAGTCTGTGTCCAATAACCTTCATGTTGCTTTATAAAGTGACGTTAATAAACACTCACTTGTTAGAATAAAGACTTGAACGTTCTAATCAGCTTCAGCATTGCCATCTACGAAGCTAACAAACACAATCTCTCTGGTGCTGGGATGACTTTTGTAATCAGAAATTTAAGAAACATCATGTGAGTGGCAAGTATATATATATATATTCAGCCTTTCATCCCTTCAGTGGGTTTATGAACGAGTACCAAGCTTGCTTGGGGACTAAAAACTGGGGGTCTCTCATCAGACTGACCACATGACCGGAACATCTGCTCATACAACTCAGTGCCCGAAGTCACGAATACTGTGATGGGCATAGTAGGTCTTGGCCCTCATGGGCTGTTGTGCCACTGAGTTTATATATATATATATATTATAAATGTGAAGTCTGTAAGGATTTTTGTGGGTCTTTTACGCAAAAACAACTGAATGGATTTTAATGAAACTTTACAGTAATATAGCTTATACATCAGAATAACACATAGGCTATAATTTATAGCATAGGTTATAATTTATAAAAATTTGTAAAAAGTGTCAAAATATAACGATATTTGTCAAGTAAGTAGGAAAAAATTCTGTCATCTGCAAGCAAATCTCACTTGAGCTGCAAAAAAGCCCTCCACAGCATATATCTATCTTTTATTTGTGAAAAACTCTTTTTGTTTTGGCTACGCAAGGGGCTCGCTTCTAATTAATTCCTGTGATCAGAATAATGCCTATTTTTTTTTATTTCAGAATAAAACTAAGTTTTGAAGGGAGAGGTTGTTATATAAATCTCTCTTTATTCGAATGTTGTTTTTTTTATGATTTTATTATGCATATTTGGTAGTAAGAAATTGATCTTTTTTCAAATTAAATGCTTTTATCGGTTCTGGTACTTAAAGTAAATAAACTTTCTCTTTCACATTACATCATTTGGACAAATTTTCAAAATTTGTTTCTGTGGTTAGTAGTTAATTATAACGCTATAATTTTAATTGAATTGGTAGATATTGCGTTATAATACTGTATATAATACTGTTATATAATACTGTTATGTTGCGTTATAATACTGTTGCGTTATAATACTGCGTACTGTATTTTTTGGAGTGTGTGAGTGAGTGAATATTAACATCGAACTGTTCAGCTACACGAGGGTTTTCACGTAATTTTGAACCATGGTCAAGTGACGTGGACGACACCTGAGCTGGCACCCCTTCTCCTAACTACCACACCACACCAACTTAGAAGGAATATTCTACCAATACTTAACAGGAATATTCTTTGAAATCCACTCTTCCAAGATATATGGCAGCACGGGTTCTATGATGAGTATTTTAGCGGGGAAGCCGAATAGTTTTGTAGCAGATATTGCGTTTTCAGCTGACGGCGTTTTCAGCGGATTGCAAAGATTATTATTTTTGTCCCGAGAAAATAGTTTATGTCAAAATTTAAGTGTCTTATGTTTTTTATGTTAGTGAAGACCTTTGAAAATGATTTGACTACTTATTTTAAGTGAACGGTGTACATAATTAATTTTACAGTGGAATATCTTTAATTAATTTAATAGCTCTAACAGATTAAATTTTCCAAAGTGGAGTACTTTGTTTATGTATATCCCTTAATTTGTAAATGTAGTGATCCAAAAAAAAATTGTATGAAAAAAACTGCAGTAAATCATAATGCGGTTGGATAAAGTATTAACATGCATCGTTCCCCTACACGGCGGGTCTTACAAAGCTCTAATTAAGCTCGAGTTACGAAAGTAGCTAGGCATTTACCAACTTGACTCTATCGTTAACATTCCCTATGTTTTTCATTGAATCGCCATTATAATTTAAGAAGCGGCGTTGCTTGCGAATATTACAATCTTAAAATAAAATAAATACAACAGAAAGTAATATTAATGTATTACACTTTCAGATATGAATTATTTACACTACTTTAAGCGTTCATTACGCAAAACTTTTAACAATGTCTTACTTTTGCTGAGCAGAGATCAGCATAGGGAGGTATTTTGAAAAATCGACCCTCAAGAGTGTTACGAGGAATTATAAATAAAAAGAATCCTTTTTATCAGCTATTAGATCTACATAATTAAAATTTAACAAAGGTGTTTTTTTCTTTCTTTTTTTGTTTAGCTGAGATATGCAAAAAGCCTTTTTCTTTAATTTGCAATTCACATAAAATTAGCTCATTAAAAACTTCTTTTTTCCTTCAATCTGTGTTGTTTTATTTTTCAGTTCACCCGTGCGAAGAACGGGTATACCAGCTAGTATATATATATTACTAGGGTAAGACATCTCATGAGGGCCAGGTCCTTTCTACTGTGATATAAATATATAAATTTCTTCTAAAATGTTCTCTATTCCATAAAAACGAATTCCCTTTTTCCATAGACAGACATTGTTTGAAATATTTGCCAGATGTTAGTAGAATTCCTAGACAAATTGAAATGCAACTTCTATAAAATCAGGCCGCATTAGTCTTAAAGTCCCAAGCAATGTTTTTTTAAAACTTTTTTTGAAATAAAACTTTACTACTGAAAAGCTTTTCTTTTCTTTTTTTTGTAGAATTCTTTTCTTTCTCAGGAGGTAATTCTATTAGAACTAATCTCATTGTTTCGTCACAATTAAGAAACAAGACTGTGATTCAGTAACGAGTTGGAATTGTTTCGGATTTTCTTTGAACTTCGAAATGTTTCGAAACTGTTTTGTTTAAATTTCTAATAGAAGCATTCGATTTCTGTTTAAAGAGTATAAATTAATTTAATTTTCACGTTACTTGGAAAGGTATGTTTTATAGTTTTGTATGAACAAATTATAAAACTTTTTAGTTGAAGAAATATAAAAAAAATTCCATTAGCAAGGTTTTTATACAAAAAATTGCTTAAGCATTTTTCAATTCCTTAAATAATGTACAAAAAAGTATTTTGAAACATAGAAATAACTCACGGATTTCCCTATATTTTTGTATTTAAAAAACTGTGACGGGCTGACGCGTCTTTTCATTAACATGTCCTTTGGGTTCTTTGGGGTCAGAATTAATGGCAACTCTTTTCCAACCAAACCCAAGAAGTGAAGCGTGAAAGAAAGATGCGAATTAGGTAGCTTTTAAATATCAGAACTTAGAGTAAGTGGTGTGGCAATTTGAGGAATGAAAAGATAATCCGTGGTTCAATCGTGAAGAGGTTTTGGAAAACGTTAAGTGACAGCAAACAGAAATTATACGTGATAGAGAGCCCTTAAGTCAAGATGCATACCATTGCACTCCAGTAAATACGCAACCCCATCTAGGATTATTGTGATCGCTACTTCAGACCACATTAAAGGTAGGAGTGACTATTTAATATTCGGATCTGTGATAATCTAGGAATAGAGAGCTTAGGCGAATTAGTATTGATAGTGGTCCTGGTTACGTTATTTCGGTATTATATATATTGTATGTTTAGCCACCATAGATTCTCTTACATATATTATTATAATCTAATTTGTTAAAGGTTTAAGTTAAAGATCTTAATAAAGTTATATTAAGATCATGACCACTCCTAGTTCTTCCTTTATTCCTACACCTCTAGCTCACGCTGATAATCAAGGAGAAGGGCACCTGAGGGGTGCACCCTTACAAAACGCTAACTAATATATACCCTCATAGAAATGCCATTTTTCCACACCCCATCATGTTAAAAATTTAAACCAAATTTTAGAGAACAAATTAAATGTATTAACGAAAAATGCCCCAATATTAGAAATAGAACAGTCAATGATGCAGTTAAAATGTTCACTAACGATCACGAAGAATACCGAAATCTTATCCACTTCTTGGAGTTGGATAAAGATTTCGAATTCTATATTATTAAACGCAATATTGATAAACCGATTAAAGCAGTTATAAAAGGTCTCCCTAGTTCCTCAAAAATAGAAGATATAACTAAAGATCTAGCCGATGAAGGTTTCGTTAAAGATAGTTGCACGCAACTTATTTCTAAAAGAACTAAAAAAGAACACACTCCCCTATTTCCTAGTAATTCTCCCGCGAAATGATAAAAATAGCAAAATTTTTGACCTAGCCCACTTGAGTTACTTACAGGTGAAAGTAGAAGGTTACCTCGTTAGAGGAATAACCCAATGCTTCAACTGTAACAACTTTTTCCATACAGCCGCGAACTGCTTCATGAAGCCAAGATGCCTAAAGTGCGGAAAAGAGCACGCCACCAAAAACTGTCACATCAAAGAGAGAATAACGAACCCATTTTGTATTAACTGCCAGGACTTCGGTCACTTGGCATGTTATACAAAATGCCCCAAATTCCCCCAGCCTAAGAAAGGAACCGCTTTTACAGATCCAATTAAAAAGAAAAATTTCGTCAGTAAAAGGACCAAAGAGGGAATTTCCTTCGCTAACGTTGTTAGTGGGGAAATCCCCAGCCAAACCCCACCCGAAAATAATAATTATAAAAAGGAAGACTCTACACGTGAATTCATTAGCCAAGATAACAATACTTCAGATCTAGCACAAGTTTTAGAGCTCTTTAATATTATTTCAAAATTAGTTAAGAAAAACCCTAAAATCCCAAATTTAAAAATTCTAATTCCCACGAAGAAAAAACCTGCCTTCTGGCAGAAGCAATAATGAATAATGTCTAAAATTCCCTACTCTTACATATCTCAACCTAAAAAATTCTCTCCTAATTATTTTTTTTAAAATTGTAAAATCCTCACCTTAATTTTATCAATACTTTCTTTTTATTCTTAAAAGTTAACTTCTATTCCCACAACCATGATTTCACTCTTAAAAGCTCACTACCATCCTCCAATCAACGATCACTTCCAAAGCCGATGTCACCTGCACTCCCATTGGACCTCCTCTCCTGAAGTCACGCCATCCTCTTCAAACCCAAGCTTCTAACACCACGAACATCGCAGTTCTAGATAGAGGATAGAAGGCTGCTGGCGCAGCCTAGACGCCTTTTGACAAAATCATCCGTTCAATCATCCGTTTAGCTACATTACCATAGAATTATTTCTCAAATCATAAATCTACTCTTAGTTTCTTTTTTTTTTAATTTAAAGAAGAATCTCATGCAGGAAACAAAAAACCAATATATATATACATCATAAATTACGAGCAAAGGAAATAAACTCAGATTGCATTAAACCATCAACTAACTGACAAATTGCAACACTTTTGCTTAAAATGAAAAACTATCATATAATATTAAAAAAAAAAACATGCCATATACTGAGTCATAAATGACCTACAAAAATTTCTTATTTACAAAATTTTAACAGGAAGTCTACTTGAAATACATATACTACATTTTTTTAATGGATACTTTTCACCGATTCAAACATAAATTTTTCGCAACCAGTATTCAAGATAAATTAATCTAATTCTTTTTTTTAAATTTTGCAAACTGAATTGTTATGCAAAACACTTTCTATACACAGATTTTAATTTTGAGACAACTTCAAAACAGTAAAGAATGATGAGAAAAAGAAGAAATTATAGTTTAACACTAGAACTCTAAATAACATATTTTACAACATTTAAAATGATACCCTATTATTTCCAGGTAAAATAAGTACACAATAATCTTCTTATTTCATCTACACAATAATCCAGCAACATAGAATATTGCAATAAACCAATGAAATTTTCTTTTTTCAGATATGTATATATATCTGCTTTTTCTATTTTTTTAAACAAAACTAAATATGACTGCATCCTATTACTCGTTTAAATATTTACACAATATTTTAACTTAGGGGAACAATAGCCACTTACCTCGACATGAACGCTGCTTCTGTACTTGAACACTACTGGGATTTCCTTCGTTGTTTTCAGATCACAGCTCCCTTCATCAGAAACTGAAGAAAAATACGGCATCTGTTTATTCCATAGCCCAACTCGGCAGGTGATAGCAAATTTCTGTATGAAGATCATGATTATTCACTTGAAACTTCTGCAAGAGAATTCCCGGGATCCGCGTGGTCATCAACTTGAAAATACACCGCAGGATTCTATTTCCTTCTTAAAAATTTTCTTTTAAACTGTGAATGTCCACTAGAACCTTGTTCACAATTATGTAGTACGAACACCGATCAATTTGAAATATTTTTTTCATTTAACTTTTGATTAACATTGCTCCATCGCAATCCCCCTTCTGACATCAGTGTAATCTTGTGGGTTCTTTTCGGATCGTGTTCGAATTGTGAAAAGAAAATAATTATAGTCAGGATTTTGTCCCTCTTTTTTTATTCCACACCTTCTATGGGACATTTCGTAAAATAAAGAATATATTAAGATGCTACCAGATTACAATACATCGTCCAGCCGTATCTTCTTTTTCCGACCACCTTTTTTTCGCCACCGCTTTCCTTTTTCTCCTCGTTCCGACCTCTTCTCTCCTCTCGTTGCCAGGTCCTTCTCTCTATATCGTGTGTCTCGTTCGACCTGTTGTCGGGCTGCGGTAGCCCAGTGGTTAAGGTATCCAACCATGGCAGGCATGTCATGAGTTCGATCCCAGTACCACTAAAGACCCGCCGTGTAGGGCAGCGATGCACGTTAAATCTGTCGAGAGCTGAAACGTCCTCCCGTTGGTGTGGTGTGGTAGTTAGGAGAGGGGGTGCCAGCTCAGGTGTCGTCCACGTCACTTGACCATGGTTCAAAATTACGTGGTCCGTCGCCAAAAGCCCTCGTGTAGCTGAACAGTGCGACGTTAATATTAACTCACTCACTCACTCGACCTGTTGCCAGGTGTAGGCAGTAGATCCTTACACTGATAATTTTTTCATTGTACTGGTAATTCGTTTTATTAAGACTGTTTTAGCACGGTAAATTTATATTTTGCCCAATTTATCTGGTTTAATTTATTTTTCATGCGAGAAGTTTTCGAAATCACGTTAACTTTAAAGAGAAAGAAAAACAATTTTTTTACAGAGTTGAAAATAAAGGCAGACTGTATGCTGAAAACAAAATAAAATTACAAAAGTAAAAAATACAACTATACTGAAAATAAAAAATAGAATTTTTTTCATCTTTATCTTTTTAATAAAAAATAATTAAAGAAACATTAAATGGTTTTTTAATGAAATGTACACACACACACACGAGGGCCTTTTTCAATTATTAAAGTTATGAAAAAGTGCATTTTAAGAGTAAGAAAGATAACAAGGAATTTGAATCAGGGAACGAAAATATCTTAAAGGTTATATTAACTCACCGTTTAAACAAATAAGCAAAAAATATAGTTATTTAAACTTCAAGTCAAAAAATTATTAGAAAGAAAGTATTGTCTTTTTTTCTCTTTCTGAAAATAAGTGTTTAAGTTTGTAATGTTCTCATATGGCATTTTTTCTGACATATAAATATTCAGCAAAATTATATGCTTTATATCTGAGGTACTCAACTTTTCTTTCTGCTGGCCCGCATACATGTGTCAGCTTTTTCACGTGGGCCGCAACATGACGATAAATGGGGGAGGGAGGGAAATGCTTTAAAACAAAGATAACATTGGAAATTTAAAATGTGGAAAATTGATCAAAATAATATACCTTCTCTATTCTGCCTTTTTAAATTATTATATATTATATATTTTTTTGTCACTAACACTAAATTAGAAGCATTTAAGAAACACTCCTTCATAATTTCTGCATCAGTAAACGGTTTCGTATAATTAACAATAATATAACAATCTTCATAGGATGTCTTTGTTACCTCTGTGACCTTACCACTGATAAACACTTTGCTTCTGTTGCAAAAATTATTCAAGAAAGCCTATTTATCACCTCTTGAAAGAGATTTTCGAGAAGTATTATTGAATGATTCTCTCCTGTTTATTGGTATTTTTTTAAATAATGAAAGATAGTTAAAAATTACTAGTTCCACCCATAAAAGTATCGCTATATACTCGACTGTTGTCTGTTATCACTAACCGTAACCATTCCAAATAGAAAAAGAATATCAATACGGACCTTTACGACACCTGCGGCAAAAGGCAAAGTGATATATTTGATTTCTTGACAAAGAATTTCCCACCAAATTTTAAATACAATGATCTAAAATTAGTAAATTTCTGATAGCAATGGACTGCAGCTGGGCCACTTAAAAAGGCCTAGTGGGCCGCATGCGAACCACGGGCTTCAGGTTGAGTATCGCTGCTTTATATGGATTCTAAACATTTCATTCTATTTAATGAGAATTCCTTTTTGTGTATAATGTTTTAATTTAAATGTATTGTTGTTATTCATTGCACATTTACTGCTTTCATGACCCATCATATAAAGGGACTGATGCCCATTAAATCTGTTGAGGTTCAAAGTATTCATGTTGGCATGTAGAGGAAGTTTGGAGAGTAGGGTGCCAGTTCAATTGTCTTCCTCGTCATTTGATCATGGTTCAAAGCTACGAGATTCGTCACCAATAGTCCTTGTATAGCTTCGAAATGCCTCGTTAGTGAGGGAATGAGTGAATATTTACGTCGCATTGTTAAGCTACTCGAGCGCTTTTGGCGACTGACCTCGTAATTTTAAATCATGGTTAAGTGACGACGATGACACCTGAGAGATTGCAGTCTCCTCTCTTAATTACCACACCACACCAACGGGAGAACATTTGAGCTCTCGACTGATTTAACGTGTATCGCTCCCCTGAGCTCGAACTTATGACACGCCGGCTACGAGTCCATTTCCTTGACCACTAAGCTATAGCGGCCACGCCCCATTTGGGAGAAATCTATTAATTGATCTTTCCATACCGATTCATAGGGAAAAGGTACATGTTTAGAGAGACATAATTTTCACACAATTTATTTTGGTTAATATATTTAATTTGTCCTTTTTTATAATTTCATACATTTTTATAGTTCTAGAAATCTTCCAAAAGTATTTTAAATATCCTCATATTAACAGAAATAGAATTGTAAACATTGTTGAGAGTATTTTAAAGCCTTTTTAGCAGATAAGAACATTTGCAAAAAAACACATAAATTATTAGGGAACAAATTTTGTTAAAAATTTTAGCGACGAACATTTCATTAAAAAAAAATTAAAAATAGATCAAACGACAATTAAAAAAAATTATGTAGTAATGCCAAAACATACAGATTAAAAAAACAGGTAACACAGAAAAAGGAAAATTTTAATTTAATATTTACCTTATTTAAAAAACCTTCTAATGAAATTTTCGTATTGCGAGGTAATGAGTTATACACTCGCTAATCATGGCTTTTTCGTAAAAAATCTAATGGTACACTTCAACTGTTAGTTAGGTTTCATTTCACACTTTAATTACGATACGATTCATAAAAGTATTCCTCCCCCTTCCTATTTTTTATCAACAAAAATAAAATACATTATCAAAATAAAAAAAATACATTAAAATAATGTATTCAGGTAATATTGGGATTTTGTGTGCTGTTTCCTCTGGGACTTTTTAAAACGTTGTTTGATGTGAGAATTTCTCTTAATAAAGGAACATGTGACATATGCAAATGAGGCAGATATGCTCCTAAATTAGAGTGTAATGAATAAAAATACAGAGTTAAACTAGGAATCCTGAGGGAACGTCAGAAGACAGTTAGAAAAAGGATAAACGAGTGTTTGAAGTCTATATTATGGAAGTATTACTGAGGTTCATAGAAACCTCCCCATAGCACATCTAACACATACTGCTAGGAGACTTATATTTAGAGATCCCGAAATACACTCATGTCCATAAATTAAGGATAATGTAGTTCAGGCAAAGAAAGAGACAGAAACAAAACAAATTTTACTTATTTGTAAAGTCTATTTATTAAACTAAAGGTAAAGAGCAAAAAAGATGCTATATGTTTGACGTAATTAATAAAAATTACGATTTTTACTCCCTGGAGTAAATTACAAAAAAGAACCTATTTACAAAAAACAGTATAACATGGTTAGTATGATGATTATTACGGAGGATGTCTCCCGTGCGATGCAATACAGGCCTTACAATGCCTAGGCATGCTGAGTATCAAATTATCAATCTGATCTTAGGGAATATTACACCACTCATCAAGCAATGCCCTCCGAAGTTCCGGTAGACAGGTGGGAGGGGGTTGACGGGCTGCAATTTGTCGGCCAAGCATATCTCACACATGCTTTATTGGATTCAAGTCCGGTGAGTATGCTGGCCAATCTGTACTGGTGATATCCTCAGATTGAAGGCATTCGTCTACAATGTTTTCATGGTGAGGACGGGCATTGTCATCCATAAACCGAAATTCAGCACCCATGGCTCCCCGAAACAAACGTACATGTTGTTCCAGAATGACATCCCGATAGACGTGGCCTGTCATCGTTGCACTCTGAACATGCAGGTCAGTTCTGGAACCAAGAATAATTCCTCCCCAAACGAGCCATCCTGCACCACCATTACGAGGTCATTCAATGGTGTTGTCTAGGTGGTAATGGGTACCTGGCACTCTCCATATTAAAGTTCGGCGAGAATCAGACTACAAACTAAACCTGGACTCGTCGGAGAGAGAGAAAGAAAACATCACACAAGACCACTGTTGTGGTGTCCACAATGCATGCTCTCTACTCCAGGTTAATCGCAGGCGACAGCGAGTTGCGGTAAGTGGAACACATCTGACAGGCCTACGAGCATATAGATCAATGTGCCCTAAGCGTCTGTACACGGTCTGCCTTGAAACTGTCGTACCGGTAGCTGAAGAGAGCTGACGAGACAGGTCTGATGCTGTGCTCCGTCTGTTTCTTTTGGCAGTAATAGCTATATATATATATATATATATATATATATATATATATATATATATATATATATATACAGGTCCTCATTCGGCGTTGTAACTCGGGGGCGACCTGTGCTGTAACATCTACTCACATTACCATCCTCTTGGAATATTTGCCAAAGACTGGAGATGACACTCTGGGCGATATTTAGCCGAGTGGTATAAGATCGTGGCTTGCCTGGTCACGAGTTCGATGACACTAAAGACCCGCCGTGTAGGGCAGCGATGCACGTTAAATCTGTCGAGAGCTGAAACGTCCTCCCGTTGGTGTGGTGTGGTAGTTAGGAGAGGGGGTGCCAGCTCAGGTGTCGTCCACGTCACTTGACCAGTTCAAAATTACGTGGTCCGTCGCCAAAAGCCTCGTGTAGCTGAACAGTGCGACGTTAATATTAAATCAATCAATCGAAGTTTCTCGGATACTTCCAGCTGGGTACGTCCACATTCCAGTCATCCAATAATTCTACCACGCAAAAAACATCCATATGCTTCCTTTGTGCCATAACTTTGTGGTTATTACACTGAAAGGATTTTAAAGCACTTGTGAACAATTTTACTTGTTTGCCACCATTCCTTATATCCCCTCTCTTACACTCTTGTCATTGTGACGTGCTATCCACGCCATCTGATGGTTTACTGTAATTTGCATATTCTTTTTCAAGATCTGTGTGATAATTCTACAGGTAAAATTTTTATTTTAGAGTTCAATTTCTGTGTGATTCTGAATTATCCTTAATTTATGGACATGAGTGTACAAGAAATATATAATAATATTTATCCGAAAGAGTTAAGTTAAACCGCTTCCCATACCTAATTTATATTTTGTGTTAATTATTGAAAGGGATAAAAAAGTGTTTAATACATTCTATTAGGGAGGAAGCTAATTCGTTCCATAATAAGTAATAATAATAATACAACAATATAAATTAGGGTTCTTAAGCCCGTAGACCGTGGGCCACTAATGACTCGCTGAAGGCATTTTAGTTATTAGAATGTGAAGCAATCTAAAAAAAAAGTTGTCTTCTCTGCTTTCGTAGAAAACGGTATTTTTTCTGTATTCTTGATATTTAAAACATTTCACTGATGTGTTTGATACCTATTTGAGGGTTTGATGTCTATTAAATTTTCTGAAAATAACGAATTTTTCAAAATTTTTACTGCATTTTAACTAATTTTAGATATAAAAAATCTTAATAAGCATAAAACGTGTAAAATTTTCGAAAAAAGGCGAACTTTTATCTTTAATAGGTTTGCAAAGTATTTTAAATCGACTTCCATTTAACTTTTTTGAAACCGATATATATATATATAAATAAAGAATGATTCTTTGTATGTCTCTTATGGCTTCCTAAGCTGATTGCGATGGAACTTTAGGGAATGGTTGGATGCATGTCCGCAAAGGTTTCTGAATTATCAAAATTAAGGGCAAAATTAATTAAAGGGCGATACAGAGCTTAAGGGGCGTTAGAGATATATACAGTCAGGTCTCGTTTTATGCGGTAGATACGTTCTACCGAAAAACGCATATAAAAAAATCGCATTAAAAAAGACATTACTTGAATGGAAAAAGTAGGGATACGTTCCTTAGTTTTCTAAAATCGCATAAAGCCAAAACAACTAGTTAAAATTAACTTAAAACCGCATAAAAAAATTGCAGAAATGAAAAGAAATAGGCTGCATGATAAAATTACTTCGAACGTCTGAAAGAAATTCATACAAAAGCTAAAAAAAAAACTTGTATTCAAACCTGAATTCATTTTATTTTATGGAAAAGTAATACACATAGTTTTACATTTTTAATCATTATCGCTATCTGATAATGGTTTGCACCGTTTGCGAAGTGGTTCCAAATCACCTTCATCATCAGAAGAGACTGTCTCTGCAATAGATATTTGCGGTAAAGGCCACGAATTTTCACAAACTTCATTCTCGTTCTGTGTAGCTCTTCCTTTTCTGACAATGTAATCAGTAATTAAACTTTGCGACGAGGATTCTTTTATTTTTTTATATAGTTCACGATATCTAGACATGCAGTTCGGCAGCTAACGTTGTAATTTAGAGGCTCGTTCAGAATTGGGGTCATTAATAAAAAAATTATTTTGTAATTTACTGCAAAGTTGAAGACCTTCTTGAATTAATTTTCCAGTTAGGGGAGTTGATTTTTCTTCCTCATCATTATCACCTTCTAGACCTACGACGCCGTCTACAGTTAGATCTAAAGTTAAATCAATAATATCATTGTCACTTAATGCATCATCCACAAGCAATTCATCTATATCATCGTGGCTGAAGGTATTAAAACCATCTCCTCCAGTTTCATGTGTCAAATTAATTATTTCATCTGATAGTGTCGATGTTTGAGTGGTTGTATTGTCTGTCACACATGCTGCCCAAATCTTTTTCCAACAGGCATTTAAAGTTCTAGGTCTTATTTGAGCGGAAGCAGATGCAACATGAATTAAACAATCAAAAATAGAAAATTGCTTCCACACATCTTTTACTATTAAGGACTCATTTTCTAGTTTATTCAAGATGAATTTGTACACGTTGTCTTAATATAATATTTTTTAAAAGTTGCAATTATGCCTTGATCTAATGGCTGAATAAGGCTTGTTGTATTGGGCGGAAGAAATACTAGTTGAAGATTTGGATGTTCTAATTGTGGATGACTTGCTGCATTGTCAACAATTAATAAAACTTTAAAATCGAGGGATTTTTCCTTCATATAGGCTTCCACTTCTGGTACGAAACAATTATTGAACCAGTCTGTAAAAATAGCTGTTGTCATCCAGGATTTCGGGTTAGCCATCCAATGCACGGGCAGTTGTTTTAAATCTTTACCTTTAAGGGCGCGTGGTCTTAGAGATTTATTTATTAAGAGAGGTTTTTCAACATCCGATCTCCTGATGCATTGCTACAAAGTAATAAGGTGACTCGATCTTTACTTGCTTTATGTCCACTTGCAGTTTTTTCATCCTTTGCGATGTAAGTACGGTTAGGCAATTTTTTCCAATAAAGTCCTGTTTCATCAGCGTTAAATACTTGATCGGCAGAATAGTCTCCATCTTCAATAATTTTTGCTAGCTCCTCTGGAAATATTTTTGCTGCTCCTTCATCTGCTGTCGCACTCTCCCCTGTTATCTTAATGTTATGAAGTGCATTTCTTTTTAAGAACCCGGTTAGCCATCCTTTGCTAGCTGAAAATTCTTTTCCAGCTTGGGAAGTGGAAGTTGATGGTTCTGACTGTTTCATTGACTTATAAAACTGAAGAGCTTTTTCTTGGATTAAATAACCACTTACAGGAATCCTTCTTTGAACTTGTTCCTCAATCCAAATTGCGATGGCTCTTTCCGTTCTTTCTAGTAATACATCCCTTGTGTACGATGCAAATTTGGTGCTTAATTTTGTACCAGAAATGACCGATTTTCTTATTGCAGCTTAATTCTTTTTAATTGCTCTGACAGTAGATTCGCCTAAATTAAAATGTTTTCCAATAGCCGTAGATCCTTCTCCTTTTCCTAAGCGATCTAAAATTGCAATTTTCGTTTCCAACGAAATTGACTGTCTTTGATGTGTTTTTTTCTCCATTGGGCCAAATAAAATCTTAGAAAAGAAATTTTAAAAAATTACACTTATGATTTTCTAATGAAGAATAAAACTTTACGACACTCACTTTAAATCCAGAAAACAAAATTTGTTGCTTATTATATTGCATCTTAAATTCGCCACTTATTAAAGTGAAACTTTTATAAAAATGAACCAGGCACCGCTAAGAGAAAATTTAATTTCGAAATAATGATATCGTATCGGTATACTACTGAAATAACGAATGCGAATCTAAGACTGTCGCAGCCGAGCCGCAGACGTAAGCACCAAAAAGATACAGAAATTCTCGGAATCCTACGATCTACGTCTCAGTATAAAAAAAAATAATAATAACAAAAATCTAGAAATGTTTGGAATACAAACCGCAAATGTTTGAAATACAAACCGCATAATTTCAAAATCGCATAAAAACAATCCGCATAAAAAGAGACCTGACTGTATTCCCGTTTTCGAACTATTAGACCAACAAACTTGAAACTTGGTAAGCACGTTCCTTTCAAGGTTTACAGGTCCGCTACAACAAAGGTTTTGCAAAAATTTACATCTATGGCGCGTTGTGGGAGCTTAAGGGGCATTAGAAATAATAGTTCCTCTTTTGAACTATTAGACTTACGAATTTGAAATTTGGTGTTCCTTTCATAAGGTCCACTATAAAAGAGGTTTCTGCGAAAGACAAGTTCTAAGAGGCGTTTCCGGGGTTTAAGTGGTGTTATAGAAGATCTACAGCAATGAAATGTGTTATGTATGTCTCTGTCGTTGAATTGAACAGGTTGGTTGAAGAGGTCTTACAGAAATCGACTCTCAAAGGTGGTTACTGAATTCAATAAAATGTAGTTCTGTCTGGAAAACTGAATTCGTACCCGTACGTTACCATTTATCTATGCATTAGATTACAGGATAAGTTGGTGTGAGAGAGAGTTCCTGGTACAAAATATCTCATATATATATGTTGTTATTATTTCTTCTATGTAAACCAAAAATTGCCAAAATAAATAAATAGATATATAAATAAATAAAATGGGATTTCCCCTAAAACCTTGTCAATAGTAAAATTCAAGTAATTAAGAATATGACTGGGGGAGGCCCCTGATCAGTCTCGCGCCTATGACACCCTGGAATGGCTTTCCAGCCATGTTGAAACAAAATATCTCATACTATATATCATCGCCTTGTCGAGTTAATGCCTCGACGGATGTATGCGGTTTTGAGGGCGAAAGGTAGTTCTACTTCATATTAAACTGGTAATCATGATGTAATTACTCTTCAGTGTATATTTATCTTACAGAACTCACATTTTATCTGTGAGGTACAAGTATGGAAATATATTTATATAAATATTTAACGTATTTTTGTGAATGATGTTGAAAAACTGAGAAAAATCTGCAAGGAATTCAGTTTAATTACGCCAAGGAACATTAAAATGTAAATATTCTGATTTGGAAAACTATAAATGTTTGGAAACATTTTAAATTAAATTTTCTGTATCTAAACACAGAACTAGTTTTCAGGTAACAACTTTTTCCGTATGGAAGCATTTGATAATGGAAAGCATTCCTTAAGGAATATAATTTTTCAAACTATTCTCCCTTTTTTTTAAAAATAAGATTAATGTTTTAAGGCTGTTTTCACCATGTACACAAGAACGTGAACATTACGCGGAACACATTTTCGGACAGAAGAAAATGCCACAATTTTCATAAAAATTTATGACCTTGTAACTCATGCATTTGCTTATAATATAGTTTTTTTTTTGAAATTTCAAAATATTTCGTAAATAATTTGTTTTTTCTTTTAACATGTAAAAAGAGAACCTCGTTTAGCATTATGGTATAGGAGAAAATAGGAGAAAAACATTTTATAAAAGAAAAAATGTGCCAACTCGGATAAAAATGAGTAGTATGATGAAATAAGTGATATTTTCTACAGGATAGTGAGGCCAGAATATAATATTAATGTTTGAGTACTTTTATATCTGAAAAAAATATTCCGAATTTGGGTCCTATTCCTTAACATTAGCCGAAAACAGCCTTAAAAGTATCTTCACTAGGACTGTTATTGTATATAACTTGTTCTAATTATTTTCACTTTAGTTCTTCCTTTTAAAGAAAAAAAATGATAAAAACAATTTTTACCATCAATCATTCGATTTACTCAAAAACTTTTACATTTTAGGATAGAGTCTCTTCATTTGTAATCATACTATTTGTCAAAATCTACAGAAGGTAAAATCCTGAATCAATAAAAGGAAAATACATTTATTCTTATTTGTTATTTGGTTCTCTTATTATAACTTACCCCTTTGTGGCTGTTTGGTTATATAGTTCAATATTTTTCCAAACATTGGTTAACAATATCATTGTGTTCCATGAGATACTTAAAGAAAAATGTATTGAATCTGAATTTTTTAAACATGTTTACTTCCTCTTGTGGTATGGTGTTACTTGAGAGTCTTCATATTTTTCAATACATTCAGGAAGCCAACTGAAATTTCGTTATAAGAAAAGGAGAAAAAATCCACATTCTTTGTTTTCTTTTCAAATATATACTTACAATAGCGGAGAAAGCTTAAGATAATACGTATATGATATAAATATATGATAAAAAACAATCCATATTCTGTGTTTTCTTTGAAATATATACTTACAATGGCAGAGAATGCTTAAGATAATATGTTTTCGTAATTTTAAAGAGATTTTAACATTCCCCAGCAGCAAATTTTGTAAATGCATTGAATTGCATTTTATGCTGCATCTGGTATTGGAACCTATTTTCTTGATTCATAAAGCCTACACGGAAAAGCTCAAATATTTGTGAATCACCCATTCTCTTTTACAAACTTGGGAGTTGGAATAACAAAGTAATATATATATATATATATATATATATATATATATATATATATATATATATATATATATATGGCATGCAGCCAAAACCAAGCAGTCTTCGCGCGCAGGCGCATCAAAGTAAAAGCAGAACTGAAACTGAAAAAAGCAGAGACTCTTGAGAAAAACTCTTGGACATTAGAGAGAAAAAAGAGAAAGGAGAACGCGAGAGGTGCGTGAGCAGGCGTTACCTTCTGAATATGATCGTCAAACTTATCTGTAATATCTACCTTTTTAATTAATTTTTGTTTAATGTTAAAATAAAATAGAAGATAGACCAACGTCTTGGACCCCTTGTTGTCTCCCACAAATTATGGGGGCTCGGCCGGGATCGACAAAATTTCGATTTTGAACCAAAGTCTGGACAATGAACAACAGCGTCCGTGAAGGAGACGCTCCGCCATTTTTCGGAAACTTCGTTCAACCTGTGTAGAGGTTAAATTTTTCAACTTCATTCCGCCTGTGTAGAGGTCGGAACAAATAACAAAATAACCTGTGTAGAGGTATTTTGCAACGAACCATCGACAAATATTCCGCCTGTGTAGAGGTTGGAAAACCCATCGACGAAAATCCCGCCTGTGTAGAGGTTGGAACTAATTCAGTGTGAATAATCCGCCTGTGTAGAGGCCGGAACTACAATTTCAACTATATTACCTGCGAAGAGGTGACATCAGTGGAATCAACGTTTTTATTGGATACATCGTACGTGCGAGCAACAAGGAGCCAGAAAAAAAAGGTAGGATCTTTCCATTTCTAAAATGTATAAAAAACGCTCTTAAAGAGGATCTCATAAGAGTTGTTCAGGAGCTAGACGGTATTGTCGAAAGTACTGATACTATAGTTAAACTAAAGACTAAAATTGAGAACAGTAGTACATTTGAAAGTGATCCAGATTTCGTTAAAACTTTAATTCAAAACTGTATAGATGAGAGAGTATCGCAAAACGAAAGAGAGGTAATTTCAGAACAAAAAATTGAGCTCGCGAAACTTCAGTTAGCAAAATTAGAAAAAGAAATCGAACTTCAATTAGCTAAAAATAAAGCATTAAGTTTAAATCCTGCAGCTAAAGTCGAAGAAAAAACAGTTCGAAACTAACATAGAAAATATGATAAAAAAGTATAAAAACTTTATCTCTACCTGTTCCCACCAGATCTGAAAATTTTAATCTGTTCTTCCAATCATTAGAACGCGCATTTTTAACCAAGAAAATAAATGACGAATATAAATCTGAAATTTTAATAAATCTTCTGGGCTAAAGAGCTCATAACGTCTTACTATATATTAAAGAAGAGGAATTAAATGACTATGAAAAACTAAAATCTATAGTACTCAGAGAATTCCAATTAACCCCTCGCGAGTGTTTAAACTCATTTAAAAATGCTGTAAAATCATCAGGCGAGACGTACATCCAATTTGCTGCAAGATTGACGGCAAACTTCCAATATTATTGTTCGTTAAGAAAAGTTAATTCCTTTGAATCTCTATGTGATCTTATAATTTCTGATAAATTATTTGAAACTTTAAATAAGGAAACTGCAACTCATATTGGCATTCGAGAAGCAGAAGATTGGTTTAGGCCTATTGATTTAGCTAAAGAGTGTGATATTTATATTTCATCTAGAAGCGGATCACATAAAGAAATTCCTATTACTTATGGATATACCCAAGACCCCTTTAAAAATAAATCACAAAACTTCAAAACAAAGATTAAAGAGAACTATCCCCAATATCATAAAAGAGAAAATAAAAATTGCTTTATATGCGGTGATTCATCTCATTGCGCAAGAGACTGTGAGAAGCGTTTTAAACCTAAAGAATCTAATGATCACATCCATAATAAAATAAACGTGAATACTTTGAAAATCGAGAGCGAAAACAAAATAGCGAAGAATGCGCAAATCTTCAATACGTAAACATTTTTGTGGAAAATCAGCCCGTAACAGCATTGATTGATTCAGGTTGCCAGATCCCAGTTTTAAATTCCTCACTAATTAGAGTGCAAACACCTTCCGAAGAGATCATAACATTAAGTTCATGTTTTGGCGAACAGCGTATGGTAGAAGTTAAACCCATAAATATTTCTCTTAATCAACACTCTCCTAGCTTGAGTGTTGGAACGGCGATATCACCGACCTTGACCGAAGAATTTATTATACATCCCAGTGTATATGCTGAAATAAAAAAACTAGGCCACGCAAAGAGCGATGTTTTATTGAATGAAAGTGAATCCTCTTTAGGTGCTCATGCTTATGCTTATTCTAGTGCTATTTCTTTTCCAAATGTTTCTGTTCCAAGTGTGATAGAAAACTCTAGTTATGATTTGCCATATGTTAAAGACTTTAATACTAGAAATGATTTGAGTTCTCTAATTAAGGATTATAAATGTAATAAAATTCAGAGTACTAAGTTAAAATTGAGTATTGTAAGAGAAAAATGTGCTGATATAGTATTGTGTAAGAAAGCCAATGGTGCCATGAAAACGAGTTCCGTGGAATTCATCTCCCGCTCACCTACCCCTTCACCTATGGAACGTAATTATCGACGATTTGTGTTGCTCCGAAGGATCTTCCAGCCCTGGCAGTGGAAACGAAGGAAAAAGAGAAATCGTTTTGAACAGACGTCCAGAACTCTACAGAGGAAAATATAGATGCGTTCAACCAAAGATCAACTTGTTGAAAAAGATGTTCTTATGCCTATGAAACACAATGTTTTCCTGTGGAACCTTCCGGATGTCGAAGAGGTGCCTTCACATGATGGAGAAACTGTCTAGTTCAGAAAAATTATATGTTTAATCTCTATATATTTGTCGTATAGTCCTTGTCTGTTCCGTTTTTTTTGTATGTTTCAGATTCTTCTCTGGTCTCCATGGAAATACCGCTGCGGACAGCGTACGGTCAGAATGGCCGTTGTGGCATGCAGCCAAAACCAAGCAGTCTTCGCGCGCAGGCGCATCAAAGTAAAAGCAGAACTGAAACTGAAAAAAGCAGAGACTCTTGAGAAAAAACTCTTGGACATTAGAGAGAGAGAAAAAAAGAGAAAGGAGAACGCGAGAGGTGCGCGAGCAGGCGTTACCTTCTGAATATGATCGTCAAACTTATCTGTAATATCTACCTTTTTAATTAATTTTTGTTTAATGTTAAAATAAAATAGAAGATAGACCAACGTCTTGGACCCCTTGTTGTCTCCCACACACACACACCCATATATATATATATATATATATATATATATATATATGTATATATATGAAACCTTTCAAAAGTTTTCCAGAAATTCATATTTAATCCATTGTCACATAAATTGAATGGAATTCAATGCGTTTGAGAAACACTATTTACTTAGCCCAATTGAACAGTTACTTAGGTATAAATTTAAGAATAGAATGTTGAAACTTGTGTAACATTTCGCTAGAATGAGAAAGGAAAAAGGCTTTCGAAACAAAAATGAATCTACTCACGATTCTCGGTATCCGCCGCAGATGTGTCTCCAAGACGTCAAAGTCCTACAGAGGTACATGAGATGATTGACGTCACTCAGACTTAATTATATGCCTAAAATTTACATGTCTATTTAAAAGTAGGTTCAGACAGGTTTGTGTATGTGTGTTTACAGAGTTTTTCATTAATAGATTTTATGAAGTAATCATTTAGGCGCACAAAAGTAGTTTTTCCTTAGTTTCCGTGATCGTTGTCGCTCTGTGTTCATGGTCGCAAATTCATGACCAGGGTTGTGCAGTAATAAGTTCGACTGGTAATGCCAATGGGCTCAATTCATGACGGTCACATGATAAAGACAAACACATGTTATTTGTTGAATTCCAAACAGAGATCAAACTAATTGTACTTTTTGTTTTATTTGTAAAACTTGGGTAAAATTTCAAATTTTATAAAAAATAAATGTTTTCGAAAGATTTTAAAATGAAAAACAATCTTATTTTATGTATGCACTTTTAAGTAAAATGCATTTTGTTTACCATGGACATTATTTTCGTTGAAAAAATGTATTTCTTATGATAAAGTTCCTGGAAAGATCAAAAGTTGGCAACAACTGATTAGCTGGAAAGACATCGTAGGTTTTATCGTATGAATATGACGTCATGAGATTTTGAACTGATTGGCTTTCAACACGTAGTTATCATTGTTATGCGACTGTAACGTCATGAGATTTTGAACTGATTGGCTTAAAACACGTAGTTATCATTATCATGTGACTATGACGTCACATAAATTGAGCCCATTAAAGGAGCTGATGAGCGTTCAATATGCCTCATAAACATGGGTGAATGTAATGGAAATAAACAATCAACAATTTATACCATCTTTCCCATGAACTAAACCATAGCTCGTAAATAAAGACCTTTTCACAGAAAATTATTTGAAAAAGATAAAATCTGATATTATTTTTTTGATTATATTACCATTTCATACAAAAATTTGAAATGATTAATACCTCATTTATACCTAGGAAGAATATTAATGAGAAAGATAGATCGAAGAATGCCTACAATGAACGTTTATCTTGCAATGTGAAACCAATTTGCTATAATAGGATTTTTTTTTTTAAAAATTTGAAGTTAGGTCAGTGTATATAAACGTTCTCAAATTTTTAAAAATAACACAAAAAAATATGCTTTTTAAAAAAAAACTCAGAAAAAAATCCTTTTTATTAAAATATCTTAAGGATGATGTTTTGTTAAATAGAAAAAGCAAAAATTGTATCTCCGTAATTTTGCATAGCTAGTTCTTTATCAAGATAATCTGCGTGAGTATTATTATTTATCCAAATTGCTTTCTTAGTACTTTTTAAAATCTCGAGTTGTTTCTTACAGAGCTTCGACTATACTAGTTGAAACGTGTTATTTTCTAAATGCAGGAAAAAAAGTTGATAGTTCCTACTAAAAGGGAAAAATAAAACAATAATAAACATTCCGATTAATTCGAAAAATTAAAAAAACCCGGACATAATCATAAAAATACACTTTCTTTTTACAATTTTTGTCCTATATTTGAGTTATTTTAATAACATACTTTAAAAAAAGTAATATGGTCTAAAAGTGTCGCAGAATAAAAACTTTAAACAAAAATGAAAAAAAAAATGTTTTTTAATAAAAAAATTTAATTATATACTTAATAAATTTGATAAAAATGCGATTTTTCTACTGAGAAATTTACTGTACTAACTTTTTGGGTTGTAATATATTATATTATAATATATTATATACATCTTTTTTTAAAGAAACCTTTAATACTTAGTAAAATTATATATATCACACTTTTATTTAAAATATAGTTAAAACTTTCTGTATTTTGTATATTTTGTTGAATTTTTAATCTATAGTACTGCTTTATAGTCAAGTCTTTTCGACTTATCGTCCAATTTCTTTCCAATAGGTGTTTCAATATTATTTCCTATCAAATGAATTATAGGAATTGTACTTGTGAAACATAGAATATTATATGTGTGTAAACACACACATACACTGGTTACCGTAAAATTGCGATAACTCCCCGAAAGCCAATAAAATTTGAATACGCTGATATGTAAAAGTAGCTCAATGATATTACATTATATAAATTAGTAGTAATGCAGTCGGAATATTTCATTTGTGAGGAGCATAAAAATGGATGTCTCGAAGCAAGAGTTGCAATTGTCTCTGCGTGTCTGAGTTCAAAAATCTCGAGTAGCGAAATTGTAAAGTAACAATCAGGCATCATTTGACCAAAGAACTATGATACCGAGCTATTAAGAGACTAGAGCAGTGCTTCTCAAACTTTCAATACTGGCGCCCCCCTTTTCAATCACAATTTTTATCGCGCCCCCCTTATACATTAATAATGTAATGGATGCAATAATGCACTTTGACGCTAAAGCTACTATACGCGATCTTAATTATAAACCATACAAATTAATAGCATAAGTATTACAGTTTGTGTGTATACTACTTTTGCAAAATAAATAAATTAAGTAAGACAGTGCTTCTCAAACTTTCACTACTGGTGACCCAATTTTCAATCATAATTTTCATCGCCACCCCCTCCCTCAATAATAATGTACTGAATGCAATAATAATGCACTTTGAGTATTAAATTTTGTATACGTTACTTTTATATAATATATATTTTAAGCAAATTACTTTTAAGTAATAATTATAATGTTATGTTATTTTTCCTTTCTCATTTTTTAAATTGGGACAGATTGCAAAATGACATTTAATTAAAAATTTATTTCGTCTATCATGCATTTCTAAAAGTACAAATGTCATTAGAACAAGTAATATAAAAATGAATTTTAAGTCAATTCCTACTTAGGCCAACAAAGAAAAACTTATTTTAGTTACTTTCATTAAATAGTTTCAATTAATACAAATATGTAATACATATGACAGAATCACAATGTTAAGCGACAAAAAGAGAAAGCAATTTTCCTTGCAATTTTTCCTTTTCTTTTCTATATATGGGGTATTGAATATTCTTTTTTTCGTTACTATTTATTCATTAATTAAATTTAATTAGTGTAAGAAAATAGTAAAGTAAAGAAGAAATCACACACATTCTTAGAAATTAGGCCATCTCGGATGGAATTCGAACTACCGTCCTTAAGATTAGAAGCCCAGCGCGCGCTATCCATTGCGTTACAGGGGACAGCACGAAAAGTTTTCCTTTCTATAAATGCTTTTGGACTATAATTTTTGTTTGTTACTATTTATTCATTTTTTTAATTTAATTAATGAATTAAAATTTGAAAGAACTGTATTAACATGAAGTGTCACCCACTACAAGTTTTAAAAAATGTATTTGAACTTGAATGAATGAATAGAAAGTATTTTATCAACGATTGAAAATTTGAACAAGATATATATAAGAGAGTGAACTTATAGTAGAAATTGAAAAATAGTCTACTTTATGTTGCGCTCTCTCATATCCATCACATCTGGCATTCTCGCGAGCGTCTGCGTGAGTCTGGCCAAACTATCGGACGTCTGCGCAAAACATGTAATAATGCTGTACCTCGTACAATTCCAATCAGTCTTGGTCCATTCGATGCTTCTATAGCTACCAAATCTATCTCTTAAATGTACATTTTATAATTTGCGCGTTAGTTGTAATTCACACTATTAAGTATTACTGCAGAAAATTGGAACAAAAAAATCATGGATAAATTTTTAAGTCATAAGCGAACATTCGACGATAATAAAGCATCAACAAGTGCACAGACGAGCATAGTTCCTAAAATTAAATCAAGGAAATATTCTCAAGAATACTTGAATTTTGGGTTTACCATTACTGAAGTAAATAGAGAAGAAAAGCCCCTGTGTGTTATTTGCTCAAAAATATTGGCAGCAGACAGTATGAAACCTAATAAACTTAAAAGACATTTCGAAACGCTTCATGGTGAGTACATTAACAAACCTCGAGAGTTCTTTGAATCAAAATTAAAATCATACGGAAAACAAAAAACATTTTTAAAAAACTTTGTCAGTGAATGAAAAGCTTTACTTACTTCTTACAAAGTATCATATAAAATAGCCAGATGTAAAAAGCCTCACACTATTGCCGAAGAGCTTATTTTGCCTGCAGCAATTGAGATTGTAGAAACTATGTTTGGAGACAATTTTGCCAAAGAGTTGCAGTCCATACCCTTATCAAATGATACTGTTTCCCGTCGAATTGATGATATCGCTGAAGATGTAGAGCAACAGCTTTTCGGTAAGTTGCGTGATAAATTGTTTCAATTCAGCTTGACGAGGCAACAGATAGCAATAAAGATGCTCATTTCATTGCGTATGTTCGATTTTGGGATGGTATGTCAGCGGTAAAAGAACTACTTTTTTGTAAACCAATAAAACTTAAAGCAACAGCAATGGCATTATTTGATATTTTAAATAATTTTATAAACGAGGCAAATATAGAGTGGAAAAATTGTGTCGGAATATGCACCGATGGTGCTCGTATAATGTCAGGAAGATTTAAAAGTATACAAGCACTTGTGAAACAAAAACTCCACTGTGCATCTGGACACATTGTATGATCCACAGAGAAGCTCTGGCTTCCAAAGAAATTAGTCCTGGCCTGAATATTGTGCTAATGACAGTTGTGACTGTAGTAAATTACATGAAAATGAGACCCCCCTAAAATCAAGAATCTTTTCTGGACTTTGCAAAGACATGGGCACAGTTGGGCATTGTTGCTATTTTATTGTGAAGCAAGATGGTTATCACGCGGGAAATTTTTACAACGTATTTATGAATTAAGAAATGAAATTACCATTTTTCTAGAAGAGGAAAACCTACCGGAAGCTGATAAATTTCGAGATGGTTTATTTCTGATGAAGTTGAGCTACTTAGTCGATATATTTGAGAAATTAAATATATTGAATCTTCAACTTCAAGGATCAAACGTACATATGTTTGACACTCGTGATAAAATTAATGCTTTTTGTAGAAAATTACAATTATGGAGGCGAAATTTAAAGCAAAAAAACCTAGAAATGCTTGAAAATACGGATAAATGTGTAAAAACTTAACAAAACTGAAGAACAACATGTGGAAGTTGTTTATAAAACTATTGAATATCATTTAGCTATGTTAGCAAAAAACTTTAAAAAATATTTTTTTGCTGAGGACAACTTGATAGCAAGTTACGAATGGGTGAGAGATCCATTTCAAAATACCCCAGAAGGATTCTCCACTACCGAAGAAGAAAGTTTCATAGATTTCACATCTAGTGGCGAAATTAAAAGGCAATTTTCTAATAAAACTCTCTTTCAATTTTGGGCAGAAGTAGATGATGAATTTTCTGAACTGAAAACAAAAGCATTTCGTATACTTTTACCGTTTTCAACATCGTACCTTTGTGAAACCGGATTTTCTGCGGTGGCTGCTTTGAAGACAAAATATAGATCTCAGCTAAATATAGAAAAAGAACTCAGAGTGTCAATTTCTAATATTAAGCCTTCATTTGAAAACCTTTGCTCTGCAAGACAAGCCCATGGAAGTCACTAATAATAATTAAACTTGCTCTTAAGGGACTTGGCACCCTTTGAGCAAACTTTTTTTTTTTTTTTTACGTATTTAAAAATTATATTTTAACATTTTATACAATGTTTCTATTCAAGAAAATGTTACCAGATGAAAATTTTCATATATTATTCACACAATTTTAAAAATTTTAATTTTTTGAAAAATTGGGAAAATTTTAAAATCCTACTCCTTTTGTAAAAATTAATTTTTTGACCTGAAATTTTTTATAATATTCTTATGGGTGTTCTTAACTTTAGGGATCGATTTTAGAATAATTTCATTCGTTTTCGAGAAAAAAAATAAAATGTTGATATACAAGCTAAAAATCAACGAAAAAGCCAACATGTCTTACATTTCATTTTTTTTAAAAAAGTATTCAGTTTATAGCAAAACGGATCCCTAATTTTATTACATGCTTTATTTTTAACACGCTGGAAAAAAATTGAAGTGATTGGTAAATAATTGTCGAAGGAGTAGCATTTTGAATGCACTAAGGTTTCGAAAAACACAAACTGAGAAAACCACTTTAAAGTTTATAATTCGAAAAAAAAAAAAAATTATTATAAGCTTAATTAAACTTAAATTACCACTTTAAGATATTACTTATACGTTTTTCTTTAAAATAATTGCATTTTCATATGTTTTCAACCCACACATTTTTATAAATGATCAACTTTTAGAGAGTACTAATTGCACAAAAACTCAAGAAAACTTAAAAATTTTTTTTTTTCTGTCACGACAGAAATTTTAGCTGTTTTTTCTTCTTATAATATTAAAGTATTACATTTGTATGAAAAATATATCAGGAATAAGAACTGAAATTATAAAATTATTAATATAAAATGCCTTAATTTAAAAATTTTACATGCACACATTTCACAAGGAAGAAAAATTACATTATTGTATTGCCTCGGAAATATTCTGCTTTTAATACTACACATTCTTTTTTATAGTTATTATTTCTATTTATAAAATAGATTTTTTTTTTATCATAACACATTTTTTAGCTTTTTTTTTTTTCTAAAAGGGGGGTGTGGCTGAATTACCTAATTTGTTTTCAAATGAAGTTTTATTCAACTTCTAACTTTCCGACATGCACAAGTGATATATCAATCGAAAGATAATAATGCAAAGAATAAGATTAAATGAAAATAAAAAAACGATAGGTTTGTGATTTTTAGGGTACCAAGTCGCCTTAAATTAGTATTAATAAATTAGTTATAAAATACATTGTGCAGTACTGATACATTTATAAGTAGACTGGCTGAAGTACCCGTTCTGCGATTATTTTTTAAAAAATAATGCATTATTCTTGATATAATAGCTTAATTGTAAGAAGAGTAAAACCAAGTGCACAACAATGCATACAAAAATATAAAAATGATTTTAGAATTAATATTAAATAAGGAAAACGCATGAAAATTCCAATGAAGAATAATTGTGTTATTTTTTTAATATTTAAAGCGAGAAACCTTCAAAATGTTTTAACCCGGAAGCAGGCGCCCACTCCACACTAACCTTAATGGTCGCGCGATCACTTCACCAAGTCACCCCAATCCTTTTTTTTTATAATTATTTTTTTCTGTGCTCGATAAAAATCACAATTGCAGCGAATAATTTAACTAAGAGAAAATGTACTTACCTACTTTAAAGGACTTTTTAATTTTTCTTTGATGATTTGAGAAAAAATCCAATAAAACTAATGAAACCGTTCCAAATGTGCGTGACCTTAATAAAGAACATAAATCACAGACACTTTTCACTAACAATACAAGAACGTTATTTGCAATCAAAACTGTCATATTTTGCTCTCGTTATTGTAATTTTTCTATTCTTTGATGATCTACAAATAGCATGTGTAACCTTTTCTTGCTTGTGTCTTTTTGACAAAAGGCGAAGTGTTACATTTTTATGGCTTCTTAGTTTTCTTGATATCTTAATTTTCTTGATAGAGTTCTTTAGGCAGCATTTGAAAATTACAATTCAACTCAAACGTTTCATGTCTATCACTTTTGTCATATTTACTTTCGCTATCACGATTAATATGCATTATTTCATCAGGTTCTTCAATTGCTTGATCAGTTTCATCTTCCTTCAATAGAGAGATCACAGATGCCCATTTTTTTAATATTCTGCTCATTTACATTTATAAACCATAATAAGTTGTACAACACAGCAATTAAAACCACAAAGTTAATCGTAGGGGAAAGTATAGCATATTCATAGAAAATATTTCTGAACAAAAGTGGTCGTGAAGGGAACTTGATCAAAACAAGTACCTTGATTGTAAAAAACCGTTTGCCACTCTCAAAAAAGAGGCATAAATGTGACAAAAATTCATTTTAGTTTCCATTAAGACTGTCATATTGGAGGATACTGTCAAGAAATTGTTAACGAATAAACAGTTTTACCAGAATTTGGAGTGATTCAGCGCCTCATGCGACCGCTCCCATGAAAAAAATGTATTCGATACAAAAACATCGATGTCAGTTATAAAAAAATAATTATGTAAAACGTTTTTTACAATGCAATTTCAGATTACTCATAAAATACATCTTGGCCAATTAATCCTTCAAAGTGCTCAATATGCTTATCCATACATCATAAAACTCATTTACGTGGTGGGAAAAGCAACAGAAAAATATTATTTACAACTTTCCCAAAAGAAAAGTAGACGGAGTTAAGCATACCAGTAAGTTTGAAGGTCAAAGAGATGATAATCAAAAGTACTATTCTAGAGGTTACAAGAAACGTAGTAAAAAATCTCTCATCGCGGGATTACAGCAAAGAAAACAAAATATCTTTTTTATTTGGTTTTGGGATCAAAGATAGCTAATGAGCGTTTGAAGTGGAATCTTTTGAAAGTGGAAAACCAGATGATATATATAATTTATATCAGTGTAAATGTGTATTTTTTATTTTGTCAGAAAGCATTTTGTTTTACTTCATTCCAAAAAATAATTTTTTAAGCCTTTTATATTTTCAAGATGCTCGCGCCCCCCTCGAAGGGTTATCGCGCCCCCCCAGGGGGGCGCGCCCCACAGTTTGAGAAGCACTGGACTAGAGGCAGAAAAAAGTCAGATAGAAGTGGCTAAATGGTTTAATATCAGTTCTTCTGGGATTCATAGACTTTGGCAACGATTTCTAATCACGGATTCGGCATCTAGAAGTGGCCATGGTAGTCTAATGGTCAAGGTAACGGACTCGTGGCCGGCGTGATGAATTCGAGCCTAGTACCACTCAAAACCCGCTGGGTACTGGAGAGATGTAATCCACCGAGAGCTCAAACGTCCTCCCGTTGGTGTGGTGTGGTAGTTAGGAGAGGGGTTCCAACTCAGATGTGGTCTTCGTCACTTGACCATGGTACAAAATTACGAGCTCCATCACCAAACGCCACCGAGTAGCTGAACAGTGCGACGTAAATATTCACTCACTCAACCGGCCTCCAGAAGGTTCAGCCAAGGACGGCCACGTGCTACATCGAGTGTCGATGACCGATATTTGTCATATAGAACGGAAGGAATAGAACCGTAACTCCCTCTAAACTCGGATCCCCCTCCCTGCAAGCTTCGGAAGTTTGGTATCGAGGTCAACCGTTCATCGAAGACTTCATGAATGTAGTCTTTATGCGAGACTATCAGCCATTTGCGTCCAGCTCACATCATGCCATAGGCAAGAATGTTTTCAGTAAGCATGTCGACATGTCCACTGGACGCGGGATCAATGGAGGGTGGTTCTCTTTACTGATGAGTTCAGGTTTAGCCTCGTAATCGGTAGTAGGTGTATTTTCATTTGGAGAGAACCTAGAACTCGTTTTCATCCGTGACACATCCGAAAAAGAGATAAATATGGATCAGGCAGTGTCTGTGTTTGGGGGAGGGGGTATCTCTTTGAGAGGATGCACAAATCTCTATCTTTTCCCGTGGAAATGTTAAAACTTACACCTATAGGGATGACATCCTGGATTCTTATGTGTGCCTTTATACCGGGGCAATAGTTGATGCTTTTGTGCTAGAAGATGATAATGCAGACCACACAGGGCTCGCATCGTGGATATTTATCTTGAGCAGGAAAAAATTCAGCGCATGCACTGGCCAGCTTGATCAATGGACCTTAGCCCTATCGAGCATGTTTGGGAAACTCTTGGAGAATGTATAACCACTCTCAATCTCCCTTCTAAAGCCCCTAGTCATGCTTTCAATTACCTCGGAAGAGCAGTGGCTTGTACTTTCTACAGAATTATTAAACTGCATAATTAAAAACATCATATACAATGACTCATTTGATGGCATCACACCCCATATTAAATGTACTCTAAGTACTTTTCCTATACCAAACTGATGCATCCAATTCGTTCATTGTATACATATGCTAACTTCTATAACACCATAATTGTCCGGGGATTTCTTTTTATGCTATTTCATACCTTCAACCGTGTTGTACAATGTTACATTTTTAAAAAAATCTACGCATAACATTTTGATTTATCGTCATTTTTGTGATTTTAGCTTAATTTGTGATAACTAGTGTAATTTTTGCCAAAAAATCTTTTTACATCGTGGATGGAACACTTAAATAGATTGCTTCTACCAAAAAGGAAGTTAAGGTAGACTACGTTCGGAACCGTGATTTTAAAAAAGCGCATAAATGGATAATTTTCATGATATTTAGTGTCACTTAGATTAGAATACATGTGTAAAATTGTTTTAAGGACATTTTGACAAAAAAAATTGTTTAAATACAATATTTCGGCAAAAAATTAACTTAGAATAACATTGTTTCAAAATGTTCTCCTTTTGTAAAAATGCCTCTATTATAATAATATTTTGCGTGTATATAGCTCAGACCTCTGTACAGAGGCTCAACTATGATTTTTGAAAATTTCACATTATTTTCAGAGTTACAACCCATTGAAATAATTATCGGCGTTTTTTTCTTAAAATTTCTCCCCTCTCTTGTCGTAAAACATAGATAAACCCACTTCTAAGTTATATATCTCAAAAATTCTAGTTGAGCCTCTGACAGAGGTCTGAGCTATATACAGGCAAAATATTATTGTAAAAGAATCATTTTTCTCAAAAGGAGAATATTTTAAAAATTGGTCATTGTATGCTCATTTTTTGTCAAAATATTGTACTTAAATAATTTTTTATTGTAATACTCTTCTTAAAACAATTTTATAGACATTTTCTAATCCAAGTGACACTAAATATCAGAAATAGTATCCATTTATACGCTTTTACAAAATCCCGGTTCCGAATGTAGTCGGATACCTTAAAGATGTCTTGTTGTATCCAAATGTAGTGGAGTGAATTATTATTAGAATCACACTTTAAAGCAACGTGAGGGGTTTTGGAGACGAATCTCGTTAGTTTTAGCCACGGTCAAGCAATGAGGATGGCGCCTGAGATATACCACCCTCTACCAATTTCTACAACATGCCAACGTGAGTACTTTCAGCTTTGACATATTTTACGTGCATCAGCTTGAATACATGGTGGGGCTTCAGTGGCCGATCTCACGATACGTCGGTTACCAATTTGGGATCATGACCACTAAGTCTTAACGGGCTCCCATATATAGTTAAAAAACAAATGATCTTTAATTCCTTATTTTTCATTAAAAAGTGAATTATTTTATTCTGAAAATGTTTCCTCCACAGAAATGTTTTTTTTGTTTAGTACAACATTAAATAAAATTACAACCTTACATGAAATACAAATTATTATTCTTTTTGGTTTTAGAAATTTTTTTTTTCATTGTACTAATCATTACAAATCTTTTAGTTACCAGAATAAGTACTCTTTAATTGGTAATTCTAAGTAAGGACTATAAAAATAAAATAAAATAAAAGTTTCCCCTTAAAGTGCTTTTACAGACTAGAGAAAAACAATTGCCTCTTACAGGACCAAATGGGCCAAGTTGTCCTTCAATTCCTTCAGCGCCCCAGACATCCTTTATTTCATTATTTTTACTTTTTTTGATAACACTTCTCTCCGAAGCTCTTTGAGTTGATTGCCGCCGGTGAATCTTAAACTTTCTGTTTAAGCGCTCTCAACTAAGGTTTTCCATCTCCCATAAAAATCAACGATGGAACCCTTCCACATGTTCAAGACTTATAGTATACCAAGACAAATTCCGATAGAAGAGAAAAGAAAATACTTTTATTGATTTTGTCTTTTTCCTGGCGACCACCTTGTTGGAGACCTACTTTTATGTACCTAATTTATATGAGTAGAGTCGTAAAGACGCTGCTTCATGTACCCCACAACACAAGGTACCTTCCCTACCAGAAAGAAAGGAATATTGTGTATAGATGGACAAAAGGGAGAAAAGGAAGGTTGTATATATATAAAAAGTAAGGTTCGTTATATATATTTCCCCTTTTTTGTCGGCTGGAATGTTGGCGTTTTTTAAGTTTCTTGTACGGTTGGGTTGACAACAACGACACATTGGGAATTGATCGATGATATACCAATGCACAATTATATTTTTATTACATTTGTACGTTGATGTATTGTTGCTTAGAATATAATCAGTGAATTTTTATTAGCGTCACATTGTAAAACAACACGAGGGCTATTGGCAACGGAACTCATAATCTTGAAGCAAGGTCATCTGAGAGGATGACTTCAGAGCGGGTAGCCCAATCCGAAATTCCCCACTACGCCATCGCGAGGACTTTGAATCTCGACAAATTTAATATGTATCACAGAGCTCTGTACCGGGAGTATTCAACAGCGATAGGGCTTGAATTAATGACACGCCAGCAACGAGTTCTTGACCATGACCACTTGGCTACTACCACCACCACACTTAAAATGGTAATATTCTTAATATTTCCCAAGAGGAAAATATATTAATTTAAAATTTTAGAGAAAGGTTTGGAAACACTTTTAAATTATGTTTTCCATTTATTTGCAGGGTTTTACCAAGCAATCCTTTTGCGATTTTAATATTATAGAAGTTAACCAAAAGAGAGTTTAGCCTTTGGGAAATCATTATCTACCCAAAACCGCCAATTTTAGCGATTATCCTATATTTTACTTTAACCGAGAAAATGTTAAATTTCGAAAGAAATTTGCAATATCAGCATTTTTAACCAGCGCATAGTAAAAAGTACAAAAGATATTTATATACAGATGTTTAAAAATATATTTTCTTCTTTTCAAGAAAATAATACAGTCATTGGAAGCATTTTAAAACTCAAGCGCTTAAAAATTTTCAGACAAGTTGTTTGCGAAATATTTACAAACAGGGATGCTATGATACAAAGAAGCAGAGAAAAAGAACAGAAACATCAATAAGTAATAAAAACAGGAGTTCGAAAGTATGTTTACTTCCAGGTTCACATAAAGAGTTTGGTGTACAAGACAACAATCCCTTCAGTTAAAGTAAAAGCTCGAATATTTATAGCTGCCACGAGGCCGCCAGGGAAATTTCCATAACTTAAGGAATTCCATGCAGCGTCACTGTAAGGCCTACTAGGCAACTTCAGGCCGTAATTTCAAGCACCTGTAGTTGCACAACTTTTCAAAAAATGTTTTCTATCCCATTAATGTGCTGCTACTTCTGTTCTTTTTTTCTGCTTCTTTCACCCATAGATCGTAGGTGTATTTGCGACCCTGCATTTCTATGTGATTCTGAGTCTTCTATGTACCCCCTTACACACCCTACCAGTTTGTCAGTCTGGTAGCAAATAACCCTGTGTACGATTTATAAATATCACTAATCATAGTGATATATAAAAACAGAAGAAGCACTTAATCGCATAATATACACGTGAATTGGTATTTTAGATAAAGGGACTAGTTGGAAAACGAGAGATATGCTACATATTTTTATTAATAATAAAGTCTCCAAGACTATATTTCATCCTATGAAATGTTTGAGTAAAAACAGGCATTGAGTCAAAATGAAATAATATCGAATAGAAACACAAATCCTCATAAACTATTTTCAATTCGAAATTTATGCATAGAAACGAAAATAAATCTAGGATGAATCGAAAACAAAATGATGTATATTCAATAATCTGAAAAAATCCCTGAAGCGTTTAACAAGACAAGTATGAATGTCAGAACATTTTTGGAAGTACCAGTTATTGTGAGGTACACAACAAAGCAGTTACTGAACCAAGAAAAGCTCTTCTCTGATAAAACTAAAATAAATCGAAACGTAGCGACTGTTAAAGACAAAAAGGGCGGATTTTTTAAGAAAATATCCAAAAAACTCTTTGTCATTTCGTTTTCATAGATTTGAAAATTTTAAAAAGATTTTTGGATTTATGCGCATGAGTACTAAATCCTTGGAAGCTTCGATTTGAAGTTTTTTGTTACATATATATTCAAATACTTTACGTAATCCTTCTTGTTACCATTGGATAGAAGGTTTGAAGAGATTATTGCATTTTAATCCAAGGAAATGCTTGACCCATATTAAGTTCTGAAAGGGAGCTTTAATATATCTTGTTTTCAGACCTAGGATACTTTAATACAGGGTGTCCGGGCTTAAAGTGAGCAAAGGTTACTGTGCTTATTATTACGGAATTACCCATGATAATATGTAATAAACTGTTCATCCGTGGATTTGAAACTCCTCCGAGATTTTTTAGAAATATTCCTATCGGTTGTACATGCGCGCATTATTCGGCAATGACAGATGATAAATTTGTTACACTGATTTAATTAGTAAAGATGTCGACTACACAGCAAAAGGTGCAGTGTGTACTTTGGTTAACATGATTTAAATCAGTCACGCGTGTATAGCGACGTGTTTGAACAAAATGAAATGTCATTACTGGCATTCCTAATAAACTTATCAGGACTCCTACAAAAGGAATCACACACACGATCAAGAGTGTCTTCTATCACGAAAACTTAAGGATACTTGCCAGTTTGAGATACCAAAGTTCCCGTCTCCTTTAAAGTTCTTTGCCTTTGGTGGATAGATTTGGATGTCGGAGGATCGACATTCTATTCTGTTCGAATACGTCGCTGTACATGCGTGACTGATTTGAATTCCGTTAAACAAAGTACGTGTCGCATCTTTTACTGAGGCGTCCACATCTGCACTAATGAAGTCAAGGTATAAGGTTTATCGTCTGCGATTGTCGAATAATACGTGCATATGCGGCCGATCGGACCAGATCCAAAAAAATCTCGGAGGGGTTTCCAATCCACGGATGAATAGTTTTTACATTCTGATGGATAATTCCGTAATAATATGCTATAACGTTTGTATACTTTAAGTCCAGACACCCTGTATAAGTTCACGAACAAATTTTAATCCAATCAATGAAATTGTTAATTGGATACAATTGGAACGAAATATTGCAAAAACTGTTGAATATATTTTTTTTTTATTTGGACGACTCGGGATGTTGTTTTGTGGTCGCAGTACTTAAGTAGTTATGGTCACGAACTCATGACCGGTGTGTCATAGTTCGAGTCCTAGTGCCATCGAATACTCTCCTTGCTGATACACATTAAACCTGTCGAAAATCAAATTCCTCCCATTGGTGTGGTGTGGAAGTTTAGAGAAGGGTGTTCCCTATCAGGTGTCATCCTCGTCCCTTGATCGAGTTTCGTCACCAAAAACCCTCGTGTTGCTTGATAGTGCGACATTGATGCTCACTCTCCCGTATATAGTTTTACGTAAGAGCATTTTAAATTTACTCACTTTTCAAATATAGCACCAGAAAAACGTAATTTCAAGTAATATTTATTCATTGAACTTTGTACGGTTAACCTGAGAGATTAAATTTACCCGAAACTCGAAGATAAGACAAATGCATTAGTAAATTTAATAGTTCGTTGGATATAAGATCAATTCTCATATTTATATCGTAGTATTCTTAATACGAAGGAGGGGGGAAGCTCCAATAATGATTCAATACCGAACGAAAAAAATGTTGTCTTTATAAATACACTCAAAGGAAAACATCAGAAAATTAAAAAAAAAAAAAACCGCCTGTTCTCATATGAGACTACATGAAATCAATTTTCATCAAAGAGAAAGAAAAAATAATTGTGAATTCCAATAACTATGGTCAGGGCAGAACAGAGAAGTGAATAACTGAAAAATAGATTGAACCGGTTTCTCTCTTTCGAAAATTGCTTTTATAGCATCAATTAATTCGAAATATTTGCTTCTATTCCCTTCTTTTTTTAGTTTGCATGTTATGCTAGCTTAATTGTGTTTTTTTATCTGATAACTTTTTAAACAAAATCGGTAGGTGTCTTGATTCCGGCCCATAGTCAGTTAACGAAATCAACGTTTGAGTTGGTACTACTTTGCAACGTGAGAATTTTCTGCTCCGATGGACTTAATATGCACCAACCCTTGTGTTACAACTCTATTAACCCCTTAACTGCCGACGGCGTACATATCCGTCTCTCCCAACCAGTCCGTTAAGTACATTAATTAAGTATATAAAGTAAGTGAAGCCTAGTGGCTGAGTGGTAATGTAACGTGCTTCCATACCAAAGATCCGGGGTTCAAATTCCGGGGTGGGTAAGGTCAACTCAGCCTTTCATCTCATCAGTGAGTCGATAAATGAGTTGCAAGCTTGCTTGGGAACTGAACACTGGGGGTTTCACGTCAGAATGACCACTTGACCGACATCTGCACAAGCACCACAGCGGTGTTCAAGCACCACACTGAGTTCAGTTCAGTATATGAAGTAAGTTCCTGCCCCTGTCGTATAAAGGGTGTTTTTTGAGAGGTATAGAACTATAAATTGCAATAAAACAACGATGTATCATTCAAATGACATGAATTTTTTTTATTCGAAAGATAATCTTGTGGCATTACATTTTAAATATGATTTCTGGCATAGGAGTATCACGGCTGGCTCGGATGTAGTCCAATCTGGACGTCCAATTTTCGATGACTTTTTCCAACATTTGTGGCCATATATCGGCAATAACACGGCAAATGTTGTCTTCCAAATGGTCAGGCGTTTGTGGCTTATCCGCATAGACCAATGACTTTACATAGCCCCATAGAAAATAGTCTAGCGGTGTTAAATCACAACATCTTGGAGGCCAATTCACAGGTCCAAAACGTGAAATTAGGCGGTCATCAAACGTGTCTCTCAATAAACCAATTGTGGCACGAGCTGTGGGACAAGTTGCGCCGTCTTGTTGGAACCACAGCTCCTGGACATCATGATTGTTCAATTCAGGAATGAAAAAGTTAGTAATCATGGCTCTATACCGATCACCATTGACTGTAACATTGTGGCCTTCATCGTTTTTGAAGAAGGATTCGACCAGCCCATAAAGCGCACCAAACAGTCAGTTTTTCTGGATGTAACGGTGTTTCGACATACACTTGTGGATTAGCTTCACTCCAAATGCGGCAGTTTTGTTTGTTGACGTAGCCATTCAACCAGAAGTGCGCTTCATCGCTAAACAAAATTCGCTTATGAAAATCGGGAACAACGGCAATCTCGTTTTGGGCCCATTCGACGAATCTACGCCTTGTTTGATGATCGTTTTGATGAATTGTCAAACCAAACTGAGAATAAATCACTTGACAGCTGTTAAATCGGTCGCCATCTTGGAAAGTAATGCCAACTTAAACTTCTATACCTGGGGAAAAAACACTCCTTATATATATGCGTCTTTCCGAAATACGATTTTTTTTCTTTGCATCGCTATCAGTAAAGCTATTCAGAAAGCTTTGGAATGCAATAGAATGACTTTGACAGTCTTTGCAAAGGATTTACTTATTTCAGAGAAAAATTTGTTTATATGTACCTCTCCCCAATACATTTTGTGCGCGCGCCTGTATGAAAAACGGTGGCGCTGGGGAGCGGATCGCGTGACTTTTAATCGGCAGTTAAGGGGTTAATAAGGGTTTTAGAGTCAATTGCATAAAATAAAAGTTTATATAAGTAATTGAATTTGACAAGTTTAATGAAAGGCATGCCGGGAAGTACTGATTAATTAGAATGCTTTGAAAATGGGAAATTTGTCTATATCGTTTCCATGTCTGAAATAGAAGGGGGGGTACCGACAGCTCCTGATACCAGTGATATTTTGGAGTGTAGTTGGCTGTAGAAGTGCTGGCAAAGAACTGGTTTCCCTGATTTAAGGAGCGCGGATTTTTTTATTCTAATTCATCGCTCCGTGCCAAATTAGGGTTGTTCCAGTAGTTTCTGACGGCTCATGAAGTTCTGAATGCTTCCGAATTTTCGCAGCATACTTCCCTCGATGCGAAAGGGCTTCCAATAAATTGTGGAGATTAGGAGAGTCCGTATATGGAGAAAATACAAACACAAGACTTCTCATGAGTAAAATTACTGAGTGTGAATGTGGAAGATAAGATAAAACCTCCGTAGAGAATTTTTGAGAGAAAGTTAGAGGATTTAATTTGATTCCTTACTATTAACGTAGAACTTTAAGAGAATGCGAGGGATATTGCTGACGGAATTCGTAGTTTCATACTCAGTAAACTGACGAGGATGCCATTTGAGCTGGCACTACTCCAACTCACCTGATCTGACGACCCTAAGCTGGCTTCTCAAACTAACACAACTCATCAAAAGAATGACTTTGAGTCTGGACAGACTTCAAGTGCATTAGTCCCTCAAGTCATGACACGCCGACCACGAGTTCATAAAACTGGGTATAAGCGATCTCCGCTGGCACCCGATTCATCTAATTTTCGTCGAGTTCATAACCGTAAACACAGGGCTACCGTGGCAAAGCGAGAAAGTGAAGTAAAGGCTTTTGCTACAAAATTTAGATATATAGCCACGACTTTCTTCATGCAGTTATTTCAGTTCCTATAGATATATGTTCTTGGTACTATTGTTGAAGCCTCTCTCGAACCCATCATTCACACCTAGTGATTTTACGTTTATGCTTTCTTAGGTTAGGATAACTCAGTCACTACTCAAAATCATTCGCTTCCACACTTTTCTTTACAAATATAAACAGGACTTTATTACACACTATTAATATATATTATTATACGCTAGTTAAGGGACCCGACTACGTTCGGAACCGTGATTTTGCAAAAGCGTATAAATGGATAATATTTATATTTAGTGTTCCGTAGATTAGAAAATGTATATAAAATTGTTTTAAGAATAATATTACAAAAAAAATTAAGTACAATATTTTGACAAAAAACGATCATAGAATGACCCATTTTCAAAATATTCTCCTTTTGTGAAAAATAGTTCTATTATAATAATTTTTTGCCTGTATATAGCTCAGATCTCTGTACAGAGGCTGAAGTAGAATTTTTAAAACATATAACTTAGAAGTGGATTTCTCCATATTTTACTACAGCAGAAAGGAGAAATCTTAAGAAAAAAACACCGAGAATTATTTCAATTGGTGGTAGCTCCAAAAATAAAGTGAATTTTTCAAAAAAATCCTAGTTCAGACTCTCTGAAAAAGTCTTTACTTTATCTAAGCAAAATATTATTATTTTAGAAGTATTTTTTATGAAAGGTGAACATTTTGAAAGAAGGTTATTCTAATTTAATTTTTTGCCAAAATATTGTGTTTAAATATTTTTTTGTCATCATGTCCATAAAACAATTTTATATACTTGTATTCTAATCTAAGTGACACTAAATATCCCGAAAATTATCCATTTATACGCTTTTTTAAAATCACGGTTCCGAACGTAGTCGGGTCCCTTAAAATACTTAATAACATGGTAAACTCGAAACAGTCCGCATCACATACTTTCGTTCACAGTGTATCACTCTGAGTGTGTGGGCATAAACACCACTGCACCCTTAACATTCCCGTGCTTTCAAAGCGCCCACTACATTTGGGTTCTACAATATGGAAGAAAAATTCTTCTTCAATCTTTTGGTCTTTTTCAAATTTGAAAACAAATTTCAATGCTAATGAATTTGTCAGAATGACTGCTTCATTATTTATTCAATCACTTTAAAATATTTTACATTTTTTTTGTGCGCAAATGTAAGAATAATTTTCGATTTTCACAAGAGTTTCTTCTTGTAAAAGCTACTTCCTCAGCCTCTAGGAGGTATTAAATCACGCATACAAGCTTAACGCAGATTTCGGGGATAATAAGCTTTTGTTGCTCCATATCCCACAAACCTGAAATGAACTGAACACAAATTTCATTTCTCAGAGAATCTCTGAATCGTACTTTTGTAATGAAGTTTCATTGAAGAGCCTAGGCCTTAATGTATATCAAAAATTGCTTCCATTTTGAAATAAAAAAAAGTATATAAGTACAGTGAATTTCATAAATATCTCATTGCGAGGTACATTTATTCATATAAATTATTTTGTTTCGTTTTCCTGACTTCCACATAGAGCTCAGGAGTGTTAATATTGTCTCGAGGGGTGAATATATAAATAATTTTTAAACAGGTATAATTCTTTTAAATTTCAATTAAGTAATTCGAATCTCTTACACATTAATTACAAAGGATTATGGTGTCACAAAAGTACAAAATATTTGATATATAATCATAATTTAAAAGACAATTATAAGCATATGTGTGTGAAAATAAGAGATAATTCTGTAATAAATATTAAGTAATTTTTTTGCGTTGTGCATGCTGTTTTCTAAAATAGTAGCCTCTGATGTATAAAACTTGAAAGAATTATAAAATGCATCATACTTTTTAAACCCTTCATCTAAGAATAATGCACTCATGGACAAAAAAATTAGCGCACCAAGATATAATTGCAAGATCGTAACGAAAACTTGGCATAAAGGTACATGTTGGGGAGATATGCAAATGATTAGAAATGCAGTATGATTGCGCATTACGTATAGCCGGTAGAGGGCGTTTAGCGTCATTCTCCAAGGAGTATAAAACAGGTAAAACCAAAGCTTGTTTCATTGTGCTGAATCGTTTACAAAGAAAGTTTTGAGGTATACATGCCATTACACCGTTTTCAAGGACAATATGGGCAGCTGTTGCAGTTTGAGAGGGCGAAATCATCGGCATGATGGAAGCTGGGTGGTCAGCTAGGCGAGTTGCTCGTCAATTAGACCACTATGATTGTGTTGTGAGGAGGTGTTGGGACCAGTGGATCCGAGAGATGTCTTTTACACAAAGACCAGGCTCAGGATGCTCTCGACAAACCAATCGTCGACAAGACCACCACATCGTAAGAAATGCATGCGTACAGCCAGCTGCTTCATCGGCCTCCATCAATGCACATGTAGTATCTTCATTAGGGGCCCCTGTGTCTTCTCGAACCATACGAAGACGCCTGGCTGAAGGACATTTGGGATCGCGGCGCCCATTACGTGTGCTGCCCTTGACGCTCACCCATCGACATCTCCGTTTGGAGTGGTACCGCTTACAAGGAAACTAGACTGCAGCTGAATGGAACCAGGAAGTCTTTAGCGACGATCCCAGATTCAATCTCAGCAGTGATAACAATCGTGTTCTTGTGTGGAGAACCCGTGGTGAACACCTCAATCGTGCCTTTGCCCAACAGCGACACACCGCTTTCACAGCTGTTGTGATGGTATGGGGTGCTATTGCCTACATTACACAATCACCCTTAATATTGATCCGTGGCACCATGTCAGCCCAGTGGTATGCTCATGACATCCTGCAACCACATGTGTTGCCACGCATGCAACGGCTCCCAGGAGCCATTTTTCAATAAGAAAATGCTGGACCTCCCTCGGCAAGGGCGTCAGAAGACTGTCTCCACACTGTTACTACCCTTTCTTGGCCTGCTCGATCCCCAGATTTGTCTTCAATCGAGCATATTTGGGATCATTTGAGACGGCGAGTTGGGCATCCCACGAGTTTAAGCGAACTAGAGGCAAGGTTACAGCAAATATGTCTCAAGACTTCATACAGAACTTGTACGCCTCAATGCCTGATCGTGTCATATCGTGCATTTGCGCTAGAGGGGGTTCAACAGGGTATTAAATCCTCCGCTCTTTTGCCTCTTTCTCTTAGAGAGAGAGAGGGAGAGAAAAATAAATATTTTTTCTTTGATTTTCTAATCATTTACTTATATTAAAGTACTCATTACGTATTTAAAATTTCGTTTCATTTTGACGACTCCTTATTGATGCGCTAATTTTTTGGTCCATGAGTGTATATCTTTTGTATTTCAAAATATTGAAAAATATTGAGAAATTTTTTTAAAAAAAATTTCAAAATGTAATTTTTTATTTTTAAAAAATATAATTGATTATTTTTTTACATAAAAATACTGCAATATAATAAAGGGATACATTTAACTAATAATAAATCAATTTATAGCTAGTAGTTAAAGCTACTATTTTAAAAAATAGTATGCGGAACGTAAAACTTAATTAATATTTCTTACAGAAATGTTTCTTATTTTTGTATGCTTAAAATTTTTAAAATTATGATTACATTTAAACATTTTACACTTTTCTGAAGTCCCATTCCTTTATAAATAATGTGTAAAAGATTCGAATTATTTAATTTAAATTTTAAAAAATTATACTTGTTTGAAAATTGTTTATATTTTCAGCCCTCTAGAGATATTTAGCACCATTGAGATCCCTTTTTTTGAAGTAGCTTTCACAACTATGCTGAAAACTGAAACTTTTCTTAGTTTTATTACAAAATGACTCTTTTGTCCAGTAAAAAAAATAGGTATTGTATTGAGCAGAATAAATTAATTACTTTTCGTGTAGCAGTTGATGTGATGAACAGCATTTTTATAAACTCGCTGGTTAATTTAGTTACATCTTGCATTTACATCCCATTTTTGTTATCTTAATAATTATTCTGTTTTAAAAATTTATTTGTCGATATTTATTTTTAATACACCGTTTTAAGTCAATATTTCATAAATAAACTGGCTAAATAAGAATAACTATTACATTAATTTTCCGTCCTTTGTCAATGTCTGGCTTCTCAAACTCTAGAATGTTTATCAAAATTAAGTTAGGCCTCGTAAACATTCTTTGGAAAAGGTCAACCTTGCTATAGATTATTGAATACACAGAGCTGTTTAGACTTTCAAAGTTGATTATGTTGATCCTTTCAGTGCATTAACCCGTATTTCATATTCGTGACTTGCACCTCATTAAAATCAATGCAAAACTAATTACTTGTGTATATTATTTGTAAGCTACATGATTTTAGGCATACAATAATAGTTAATTATCAGCTGTAAATCCAGTTGAGAAATTTTCTCTGCTCTCTTAGGCTGGGGTCGATAAACCGCAGCTCTTTGTGTAGAGCAGTGATTCTCAGCCTCTTTTCTGTTGCTATACACTTTGAATAATTTCAAAATTTGGCGGCACACTAACAATAAAATTAGTTTAAAAGGATTTTATTTATATATAATACACTGTGCCAAATAGTTTATGATAATAATTTTCAATTTCAAATAAAATAGCACGTATGAAAAAGACTACAAAATGTATGTTGGGTAATTAATTACAAATTAATTATAAGAATGCATTTAATGCGAAATTTGAGCTTGATATTTTTTCGTCATTTTTTTATATTTGGTCGTAAAAATGATAAAATACGACTCTCATTTCGTTATCTACATTTAAAAGTCTCGATGGTTTTCTTTCAAGTTTATATTTGTTAATGCTGAGCATCTGAATTCACATAAATAAGACGTAGAAAATTTTTAAATCTGTTTTGGCAATTATGGGATAATAGCCTTCAATTTTAATCCAAAATATATTAATTGACTCTTCTTAATGCTTTGAAATTAAATCTCGTTTATTACAGAGCGCGAAATTATATATATATATATATATATATATATATATATATATATATATAGTTCTTCCTCTTCATTCAAAGTTAATTCATATACATATGTATCCGTTATCATAAATGAATTACTAACACAATAAAATGTTTTTATTTTTGAGTTTGGGAAATAACGTTAAGTCAGAATATGATTAAAATATTTTAAAAAATTGGCGGAATTCCTCGGGAATTTGGTGGCACACAAACGTGCTGCTCTTTATTCGAAAAAAGTCAAACTCTTTATCATAAAAAATAACTGGTTTTTCTTTATTACCTTCCTTTGTGGCTGAGTGGTAGCGTATCGCGCTTCCACAGCACAGGTCCAGGGTTCAAACCCAGGGCTCCGCAAGGTCCACTCAGTCTTTCATTAATCCAGTGGGTCAATAAATGAGTACCCAGCTTGCGTGTGCTTGGGAACTAAGCACTGGAGATTTCACGTCATACTAACCACCTGGCCAGAACATCTGCTCACGCACTTTGTGACGGATCTGTACGGCAATTTATGACTAATACTCTTGGGCGTCTTTGGGAATTGTAAATTCGCGTAGATTTTCAACCAACTCTAAAAGAAGAATCCGGGATATGCAAATTAGTCCAAGTATTTAAGGAGAGTGTTGTAAGTTAGCAGTAGAGGCTATTACGCCAAGACATAGATTGACAGAGTTCTAAGAAGATTCAAGTTGATTGTGCGATTAGCGTCTCGCTAATTATTAGGCAGCGATCTACAATTGGAAAGTTTGATCCGCCTGGAAAGTGAGGAAGTAAAAGGCAGGTGAGATTTAAATTTAGATTATTGGATCATAAGAGTAAATATATAATAAAGTGAGTAGGAAGTTAATGAAGGCTAGTAATTCTCAAATTGCGTGTATCTCTCGGTCCTCTTATTCCGGTAGTCCCGTTCGATATTGAGTTTAATATTTTATAAGTATCATATTTCGTGATTTAATTTAGTAGTAAGGGTCACTCACATTGACGTAGACATCTTGATAAATCTTTGTAATTAGATGGTTGATAATTGATACAAGTGAATAAATATTATTTGCTATTGTAAAAATGTCGTCTGGTCGTTCTTTGCCTCAATTCAATCTTGATGTCCAGTGTGGAATCCAGGGGGATTCCCACAACTTCAGTGCCCCAGGTCATGAAAACTGAGATGAGCACAGTAGGCTTTAGACCTCTATGGGCTGTTACACCGCTGAATTTAGTTTAGTTCTCTTTATTATCGGAAAATAATAGCAGTAATAAGATTAAACCAAAAAATTTGTCAAGTTTTTGATTGTTTTTCTACGAAAAAAGTAGTGATTGTGTGTGCTTTAGTCTAAACACGATTTTCTCATGTAACAAGTGAAAACTGTGGATATATTTTACTTATATAATCTTCTTTCTGTCTTTTCTCTGTGTATGTAATCCCCTTGCCTAGTTCCCTCTTTTTCTTACCTCCTATGTATCTTCCAATGTCTACGTTAAGCGCTAAAAATTATTGCATTAAACTCTTGGTTTTTTTCTTCATGTTGTTCAGCTGAATCAATCAGCCGTCCACGTGGTTCAAAATAATGAGGTCCGTCGATAAAAGCCACAAGTATCTGAACAATGCGACGTTAATATTTACTCACTCCCTCACTTAAATTCTGTAGAAAATTATTACATTCCTAAATATTACTAATTTAAAGAGAAAAGAGACTTATGTTGCATAAGGTACACATATTTCACTGATATATCTATCCAATTATTGATAAACTACAGATGAATCTATTTGAAAAAGCAAGTTTATACATAAGTATAGTTTTGGTATAGTGTAATGTTTTTGGGGATGAATTATGTATTGATTTGTATGTAAAATGCTTATTTCTACTTAATATTTTTGTTCTAAATATTCTTATTTGTTTGCTGAAAATGAATTTCGTGTTGAAACTTCTATGTTTTTAAATATTTTAATAAAAATAATTGAAAGATAACGTAGTTTTTGTAGAATGCTCATTTTAGAATGTCAGATAATAAAATTTACTGCGAAGAATGGCAAGCTTTGAAGCAAATACTTTTTAAACGATTTTTATGTGAAATCTGAAAGGATCTCGTAAGTTGAAGCAACCTGTCATTTTACAAGTACTTGCTTTTCTCAATAATATTTTAAATGCAAAAAATGGAGAAATTACATCGATTTAGATACATTACGATATGTAATTTGGATTGTAGTTGTTACTTAAAAACAAAGCATTTGTTATTTAATACTCTCTCTCTCTCTCTTTAAGCTAAATCTCTTCTAATACTTTATTTTAAGATTTACATCATTTTTCTCTGTTTTCATAGCATAAACATTTTAGTAATGGCCTCAAGTCAAAAGTTAAAACAATGGGCTTTTTTTTGAGAAAAAGTGCGCACGCATGCATGCTTGCACGTGTTATAATACAATTAAAAAATTTAGATCAAATGAGCAAATCATTTTTCCTAAACATCCGTTCTTTCCCTTTTCTATGTCCTGTCTAAAATGCATCGAAAATAAAAACTTAAAATATCTCTAAAAATGCTTAAGATTAATCTTTAACTATCAATTTGCAAAAAGAAACTCTATTAATTATTCTAAAATTCAAAATGTTTATTTCCGATTTGAGAAATCATACACTTTCTTTTCTTTTAATTTAGTTTTTTTCTACTATTTTTCGTTGTATTAATAAAGCAATTTACTTTTTATTCTTTTATGAAATTATAAGAAAGATGCCTTCTTTATTTTATTCTGTTTGAAGTTTCTGATGCATCAAAATGAACATAACTCTGTACACAAAAACCTCCATTAAAATACTACATTTTTACTAATTTTTATTATATTTTTGCAGAAAATAAAATCTGTTTCAGTTCAAAAGAAAGTAAAGAAGCATGGAAAAAATGAAACATAATCTTCGATAAATGCTTCAATAAAAATCATGAATTCAACTAAAAATCATGAATTCTTTTTCATATTATAAAAAAAATGTTTTTATACATGATAATATTGCGTTGTACATATCTTTTTACGAAAATTTCTCTAATCAATTCAATAGTTTTTATAAAGACATTACTATTATTTTATTGTATATATATTCTTCAGAATAAATTTTCCAAAGAGCATGTGTCTGTTATTTTTTACCTATGTGAAGTTAATGCGCGATGAAAAAAAAAGGGTTGCAACTCATGTTAATAAATAAAAGAAAGGGGGAAAAAAGGAATTTTCACAAATACAATAATTTTATGCGGAATTTTATTTTACAATTTAAGCATCTTAAGAGACTATTTTTTTTTCTAAAGCTAATTTTAAAATGGATTTTTTCCCTTTTTTACGACGAATATTTTTCAGCAGAGGATATAAAAATTAAAAATAATAGATATAAAATTTTTACGAAAAGCTTGTATTAATAGCAATAAGTTTGGTCTCAAGTGCGAAGGAATTAAGATAAACAGTAATTTTTTAGATAATTTTAAAAAGATTTAATTATTTAAAGTACAAAAAAAGGAACAATTGAAGTAAAAAATCCTTTTTATTTTATAAATGAAGAGGATCAGTTTTAAAGTTTTTGGAATAAATTTTTATTTCAAGGTACTCATTAGAGCAACAATTTTTCTAAACATAGTTAATTTCATATGCGAATAAAAATGTGTTTTTTTCTCATTAAATGCGATATTTTTCTTATTCAAATAAAAAAACCCTTGTTTTTATAGAACTATGTAAGAAACAAGTCATATAAAAAGAAAATTTTTAAGTCAATTCCTACTTATACAATTAGATCAACAAAAAAAATTTATTTTAGCTACTTTTTATTCAATTAATATAACTGTGTATAAAATGAGTTACAATTAATATAAATATACAAGTGATAATAATTAATATAAGATACAAGTGAGAGAATCACAACATTAAGTGGTAATTAATTTTTATTAATTATCATGTAAGTATCGTATTGTCATCAAAAACAATCGTATATATAAAATTTCAGTTCAACTGAATTGTTTAAAACGCGAGGAAAAAAAATCTTTTAAAGTTTTGGCACAAGCCGCCAAAAGGGTTGCTAAGTCACCAAAAATGATGCCAACGTAGCTGTAGTTGTCATTCTTTGAATAATTAGTTTTAATCAGTAAATTTTTATTAATTATAATCAAATTATTGTATTGTTATCCAAAATAATCATGTATATAAAATTTCAGCTCAATTGAGCGCTTTAAAATGCATTTTATTAACGATTAAAAATTTCACCAAGATAAGTAAATAAATAAATAGAGATTAAAGATTAAATTTTTATTTTGGATTTTAATTTTAGCTGTAATTTTGAAAAGATTGAGTGCTTATTAACACATTCGCTGCCATTGCGCACTGGCACGTCAGCATGGCGTAACCTCGTAACCCGGAGTAGCTCTGGGACGACGATCGACTACGATAAATCTAGGAGGTGCTGGATAAGTTCTATGCTTCATTTCTAGTGCTGTTTGGAGGTTGAACGAAGAGGTTTTTGAGGCGTGTTAGTGCAGCATTATTTTTATATTTTATCTGCTTAGTTTTAAATTTTATGTTTAAATTTTTTTACATCCATTTTTAAAAATGGCGGACATTGCAGGGCCTTCCCAGCTAAGAAAAGAAAGTAAATAAAAAATTGACTGAAGCCGAAATATTAGAATTACTAGAAAAGATTGAAACTTGAAAATAAAAGGTTTTTCCGGTTTTACTATTAAAATATTAGGAATGTTTATAATCATTAAATTATTATTTTGTAAGTCGGCTTCTGAGGATAGATATATCAATTTTACTGGCTGTGAATGTGTTAACGACGCACCCTGTAACTATTGGCGACAAACCTCGTAATTTTGAACCACAGTCATTCGATGAATAAATGATGAATTCGATTTCAGAAAATAACTTTTCATGCATTGTGAAAAGGTGGTTTTTAAATTATTTTATTTTATTCAATAAACTATATTTTCTTTCTCTTTTTGTGTTTACCACAATATGTTCCTTGAAGAGTCGGTACCAAGACTATCAAACAATCTCACCGAAACTTATTAAAAAAATTACAATCAAATTTAAATTAAACTAAAATATTTTGATGCGTAAATGAATGGAGCTTAGTTTATGCAAAGATATGAATCATGAAATCGCAAAATTTTTTTTACTAGATGCCACAAAAGATGTGAACCTTACTTTCCTAGATATAACAAATTTCCTGTTTGAGTTTTAATGTGCATGTGTATATTATCTTCACTTCCAAAGTTTTCTTCAGTCAGAGTTCCTAAGCTATAATTAAATTTCTTCTGGGTTATTGGCATACCAAAAATTCTCTCAAAGGCATTTAAATGAAACTTTGTTGTATATTGTAAATTGTAGCATATTTCTGTGTTAAATTTCATTTAAACTCACTGAATAGTTCATCAGTTCTTCCAGATTTTATGTTTGAGACCTTAATTTTGGACATGAGTGCATTACTTCATTATGTGTATCTATCTTTTGAATCAAAAATGAGAAAAAGCATCAGAGACTACAGATTAAGAGATAAAAAGCAATTGTTTTTAATAGTTTTATACAGAAGTATTTTCTTTATATGCTGGTGATTGTTCTTCTTTAAGCAGGAATTGCTGGTTTGGTTTTATATTGATTCGACTATAACCCTTTTTAAGACCCAACCCTCATGATCGTGCGGGCTAGATATTCTTACTCGTTTTTGCTTCTGGAATAGTCGTATGTAAGAAAATCCCGAATCCAACAAATGAACGTGTTTGCAGAAAGTGTAAAGTATCACTTTTTATCAACAGACGGTGGTTGTAGTCCATTTTTTACTTTCAACTGGCAAATCTAGCTTTGTTTTTAAATACAACGAAAACACATCTTCCTTTTATCTGTCGTAAAAAGGTAATTATGAATATATTTCTAATTGCTTAGGTTCAAATTTATTTACTAATGTTTAAATAATTGTAAAATGGAAAAAATATTAATTATACTTTATAAATGTTGCCTGTAGGACTCGGGATTTCGTTCCCCGCACGGTCGTGTGAGTTGAACGTTACTTAAGTCATTGCAGCTATAAAGGTAAATTCCTGCCATGCGAGTTTTCTTTTCTGTTTCAATAATGTTGACAGAAGCCTAAATGAAAATATATTATTTTATAATTAAAACCATATTTTCTTGGGGGTTACCGTAGACGAACCCCTTTTTTCTTTCTATGGCTCTTCTTAGCAACTAATTTTCTCTTCCACACATTTAATGAGGGATGTGGCATTTTCATTCTTTACACAGATATCTGCATCCATATCTCTTCCCCCCAAAAAATCTGGGTTTTCCGGGGGGAGTTTGCATAATGCGGTTTAAATATTTTATTCTTTAAATAATAAAACTTTATCATTTATATTGAAATTTTATTATTTTTCATGGAATACTGTGCTAACTTTTAATCAAAAACTTTTTCAGATGTCTCAAAGGAGAAGCATTCTTGAAAGAAGAAGAAATTTTGCAATTGATGAAATAAATCAGATTGAACTTAAATCAGAACTTAGGGATCTCTCGGATGATGACAATGTTGTGAGCAAAACATATGAATCACGTATACTGAAAGGAGAATCATGTTCAGATGAGAGCAAATTTAAAAACAGTGAAATATATGAAATGGAAAGATAATTTAGGATCATTCTTTACCATCAAAGTCTCTTGAATATATTCATTTCATTGTTTTAGCTGCTGCAAATTCCTGGTTTCCGTGCAAGCAAAATGCAATATCAAATAAAATTCCTCCAAAAATTAGAATGGATCTCTTAAATTTTAAGTTAGAGATAGTTAAAGCGTTAGCAGCTTCTCCATCAACTAACAAAAGTATTTTAACTCATGATGAAGATAACAGTGTTGTGATTCCTCTCTCAAAAAATCGAAGTGTTATGATCCACCAACTATACATGTCATGCCTTTTATCCTGGCCATTCTAAGATAGACATTCTTGACACATATAGCCATTTTCGATGTGTTGATGACATTTCAAGGCTTCTGAAGTGCACATTTTAAAACTACGAAAGCAGTTCGAAAATATGTTGTGAAAAATGCAATGTATATTTATGCTTATTAAAAACAAAAATATGTTTTAAAAATTTCCACAGGAAATAAATAATGAGCCAATAAAATAATTAATTGTACATCAATAATTTACTTAATTGTGTGTAGTAACAATTTTAGATAAATTAAGTGTGTTTCTTCCATCAACTTAGAGCCAAAAAAAATGTAAAACTTAAGAGTTGCTGACTTCCCAGAAACCGCCCAACCCGCACGATCGTGCGGGAGCCGTCTACATTCTAGGGGGTGAGTAGGCATTTTTTTTTACTATTTTTCCCAGGGTCATTGGGGTCAATATAGTATTAATAACCGGAAGAATTTAATATTTGAAAATTTAAGTAATTCAGATCTTATAGAGATAAGTCAAAGCAGCCAAACATACAAATTATGCACATATTCTTTGTGAGAATAATTAGAAACGTGCCACAGATTGAAACGGGGAGCTGATTGTAAATTTAAAAGCTTCAAAAATTTTTTCTTGTGGGAAGCATAGAATTTTTTTCATAATCAGTTATTCCATTATGCACATTCCCAGTTCATAGATGAATGCTTTATAGTACATCACAAAAGGTTAAATTTCATGTAAAGTAAAACACTCTCATTCATTGGCTACAAATTTTTAAATCTAATTTGTCTTCGAATCCATATATTACGAAGAAACATTTTTGCAAGCATGAATAAACAATATTCAAATAAAACTCTTCTATTTTGTGTTCTCTCAGTGATCTCTCTCTTAAAAATGACGTCATAAATAAACAAACATCGTTCCATTGTGTGTTCCTTTGATGTGAAATAAAAATTCTCGCATGAATACGAACGACAAAGTAACTTTATTGTAGTCGTGTTGCACAGGAACACTCTGTTCTTCCTTTAATCTGCTTTCGACATTTCTTCACCTTTGATTTCAGGCACGCGTTTTCGAGCAGAATTCCATCATTTATTCAAGGTAAAAATGCCATAGGCGAAACTTTTGTGATTCAAATGACATGGTTTGTTATTTGCTGTTGAAATACGATTTAAAAACATTTAAAGGATAGCTGTTTAAATACTATCTAAATAACATTTAAAGAAGAATTTACAGCAAAATATATAAAAAGGAGGTTTGAATGCATATATTTCTTGACTTCCACAGAGCAAGAAGATGTAATAACAATTTCATTTCTTTTCAGATTAAAATTATCTTTTTTCTTTTAAATCATCAATATATTTAAATATGAATAACTTTTTCACTGTATACGGACTTTGTAAACAGTAGAATGATTAATAAATGTATAGTTATATGAATCAATATAAAAGCAGATTTCAAAAGTACAAGCAATATGAAATGACGATCATTTATACCGAATGAAAAACTCTAGTCGGTCTTTACCATAATTGATTACTTATGAATTATTCCAAATTATTATTTTTAGAGCAACACGAAGTTTATTGGCAATGAACTTCCTAATTCTTAGCCTCGGGCAAGTGAATAAAACGACTTCCTAGCGGGTATTTCATTAACTAAACTTCAACAACACGCCAAGGGGAAGACTTGCAGCCTTGTTAAGTTGAGCATGCATCAGTTCCTATGTACGGCAGGCTCGGTTAAGATGGAAAAAAAATCAATAACTTTTGAACCATGATCAAGCGACGAAGGCAAGACTTGAGCTTATATTTCCTCTCCGAGCTTCCACTCCGCGCCGACTGGAAGACTAAGCCTCCAGAGACTTAACGCACATCAGCGCCTCTACACCACGGGTTTTCATTGACACTGGGGCTCGAACTCATGATATATCAGCTGCGAGGTCGTTACTATTACCACAAGCAACCATCACAAAAGACCCATCAGAATTTAAAACAAAATCCTTAAATAAAATCAATTATCATATTCAATCATAAATATATCAATTATCATATTCAATCATAAATCAATTATCATATTCAATCACATATCGATTATCATATTCAACCATACATCAATTATCATATTCAATCATATATCAATTATCATATTCAATCATATATCAATTATCGTATTCAATCCTATTCAATCATGTATCAATTATCATATTCAATCATATTCAATCACATATCAATTATCATATTCAATCATATATCAATAATCATATTCTAAAAACTATCATATTCAATCATGTATCAATTATCATATTCAATCATATTTAATCATGTATCAATTATCATATTCAATCATGCATCAATTATCATATTCAATCATGCATCAACTATCTTATTCAATCATATTCAATCACATATCAATTATCATATTCAATCACATATCAATTATCATATTCTAAAAACTATCCCATATTCAATCATATATCATTTATCATATTCTATAAACTATCATATTTAATCATATATCAATATTATCATATTCTAAAAACTATCATATTTAATCCTATATCAACTATCATATTCTAAAAACTATTGTATTCAATCATATATCAGTTATCTTATTCTACAAACTATCATATTCAATCATATATCAACTATAAGGTTCTATTGGGACGTCGGCTCATTAGTAGAACACTTCCCAACAATACTTGTCAAGATTGATGACCGGGGTGACAAAGATGTCCGTATGGGACATTATATCTTCCATAAAAGACCGCTATTCTTCTCTCATGCCAGGGAGATAACAAATGATAGCCGATTCAGAAAGCAGCTTTGATGTTGCAACACCTTTTCTTTCTCCTACATCCAGATGATTTTAGTCTCAGAGATATATAGAAAGGACACTCCTGTGAATAGTCTCTTTCGTTGGATCACCCTCGCACATGTGGGCCGCGAACGATTTGGATGAAGAGAAATGTTGGCCGGTCGAGATAAAGACATACCCCTAGTGTCAATGTGACAGGGTGATTTATAGCCCTCCGGATAGTGAACTAGATACTGCGTCCGAGTTGGGGGTTCAGACGTACCGGCTTATTTTCTCTAAGCACCAATGAAGTGGGACTTAAGTGAAAAGAGCCGCGTGCACATCTGCTGCGCCTCCCCATCAGAGATGATTGGGGACATAAAAGTAGCCCACCCAAGGGGTTTAACCCTTTATCTACCGACAGTACTTATAAATACCACTCACTTTAAAATAATATAGAATAACTAATTTTACGAATATTCTGACAATACTTAGCAGGAATATTCTTTGAAATCCACTCTTCCAAGATATATGGAGCACGGTTTCTATGGGGAATATTTTAGCGTGGAAGGTGAATAGTTTTAGAGCAGAAATTGCATTTTCAGCGGATTGCAAAGATTATCATTTTTGTCCCGAAAAAATAGTTAATGTCAAAATTTAAGTGCCTTATTTTTTTGTATGTTAATGAGGACCTTAATAAACGATTTGACTCTTTATTTTAAGGGAACAGTGTATATAATTAGTTTTACAGTGGAATATCTTTAATTAATTAATTAGCTGTAGCGGATTAAATTTCCCAAAGTTGAGTATATTGTTTATGTATATTCCTTAATTTTCAATGTAGTGATCCCCCAAAAAAATATTTCATGAAAAAAATTGTAGTAAATCATAATGTGGTATATAAAGGGCCGGCTCGCAAGTTGACAAGGACCTTCTCGATCTTCTTTCACTTTCGGTATTACCTTCCAAATAAGGTTTTTCCATAGAGTTTGGGGGGAGGGCAGCCGCACCTAAAAAACCAAGGGCTATGAACATCACAGACTTTTGAAAGACGGAGTGGCGGAGTCGGTGGAGCCACGTTGGGAATGAATTGACGTTGGACTAGAACTTTTCTTCAGCAAAAGGTTGGGAACATTTTTAATATACTAATGAAATGTTTCTCAAACTGTGGGGCACGTGTCCTAGAGGGTGCAATAACACTACAAGGAAGGCTCGAGCACAACGAAAATAAAAGGTTTAAAAAATTAATTTACTGAAACGAAGTAAACAAAATATTTTCTGGCATATAATAAAATACGCATTTACACTGATATCATTTATTTATATCAGCTGGAGATATTTAAAAGTTTCCACTCTGATACGTTCATTAACTATCACCTATAACTAAAAAAACATTTTGTTTGATTTGCTGTAATCCCAGGAAGAGATTTTTTTATTACGTTTTTTTAAACCTAAAATACTACTCTTTCAGAAAAAAAAAAAACAGAACTCAGACCCAGAAAAAAAAATTCTAAGAAGGTAAAAAATTCATCACTATTATTATTATTGAAATGCTGTACACATTAGCTGTAGAAAGAAAAGGTAAGACTTATTCACTTTTCACCGAGGAAGCAGATTTGCTGATCATTGTTTGACCTTCGAACTTCTGTTGCGTTTTTTTTCCATGTGAAAGAGTTATATGATATTTAGAAAAGCACATATATAGAGCTCTTTGAAGGATTATTTGGCTAAGATTTATTTTTACGGGTTTTCCGAAACATATAAAGCATGATGAAATACGCATTTTACACAATTCTTTTTTTTTAGAACTAACATCCAAATTTTTATATTGAATACACTTTTAACCCGGGAGTGGTTGCGTGGGACTCAAAGTCCAAGAACAGTAAAACTACAATAATTTGAACAAAATATGACGGTTTTGGTTGCAAATATTCCTGTAATGTTAGTGAAAAGTGTCTGTGATTTGTGTCTTTTAATAAGGTTAAGTATCTTTGAAACATTTTAGTTCAATTTTAATGGATTTTTTTCTCAAATTATCAAAGAAAAAATTAAAAGTCCTTGAAAGTAGGTAAGTATATTTTCTCTTAGTTAAATTATTCACTGGAATTGTGATTTTTATCGTATATAATAAAAATAATTGTAAAAAACAACAACAAACAAACAAAAAAACATTGGCGCGATTATTAACATTAGTATCGAGTGCGCGCTTGCTCTCCCAGGTTAAAACATTTTGAACTTTTCTCGCTTTAAATATTAATGCCAAATGTGATGTATATGATAGAGAGAAACATAGACTAGACTCTTTTAAATGGACGATGGGGGGAAATAAATTTTTAATTAAATATCATTTTGCAATCTGTTCCAATTTAAAAATTAGAGAAAAGAATAATAACATTAATTATTACTTAAAAGGAATTTGCTTAAAACAAACATTACTTTCAAGTAACAAGTACAAAACTCAATACTTATCTTGTTAATTTGTACGATTTATAATTAAGATCGTATTGTAGCTATACAGCCAAAGCACATTATTATTGCATAAGGGGGCGTCATAAAAATCATGATTGAAAATTGGGTCGCCAATCGTGAAAGTTTGAGAAGAACTGTACTAACTGTTATGTTTAATAGGTAATTAGTTTGGAATAAAATGCTTTTTTTGGCTAATACACTGCTGGACGGATAACACTATCATCCATAGCAACCACAAAATGAAAGGAAGCAAAATGTGGAAAATTAGAATAAGTGCGGGATATTAGTAAGAAGAAGTATGAGTATGCAAATTTTTTCTCCACGTCTGTTCATCACGTGATAGCGTTCATAAGAGCTTTAAAGGTATTGACGCGTGTGGACAGTTGTTGTTTCAAGTCAAAGTTTTACAGGAAAGATTTAATAGACGAACTTAAAATTTTTGGCATGTCTTCCCGACATCACATAGATTATTTTATGCGTGGCCGAATTATTGGAAAGATCGAAGAAGGGCGAAAAATAACAGATGTTGCCAGGGAGTTCGACATCGCTCACAGCGTTGTTTCACGGCTGTGGAAGTCATTTAAAACTACTGGAATGTGTAGTAGGCGGCACAAGGGAGGTCGTGTTAGAAGTACGACGCTTCCAGAAGACAGATATATCATCCTATCAGCAAAAAGGAACAAGCGCACCACAGCTCAGCAGGTGGCAAATCAGTTTCTTGCTGCCTCAGGAAAGCAGATCTCCCGAAAAACTGTTGCCAGACGTTTGAGGGGAGGAGGACTATACGCACGCAGACCTGTTGTGTGTGTCCCATTGACCAGACAGCACCGTACTGCCCGTTTGCAATGGTGTCGTGAGCATCACAATTGGACTGAACAGGACTGGGCATGCGTACTATTCTCAGATGAGAGTAGGTTCAGTCTGTCATCGGATTGTAGACGCCAACTGATCTGGCGCGAGAGTGGTACTGCTTATCGTCCAGAAAATATCCAGGAAAAGGACCGATATCCGACATGCAGTATCATGGTGTGGTCCGGCATCATGATCAATGGCCGCACGCGCCTACATGGGGTTGCGAATGGGACTATGACGGGCCAACGATACATTGATAAAGTTCTACTTCCTCATGTTTGTCTTTTCCGTGGTGCTGTCGGTGATAAATTTGTTTTTATGGACGACAACGCAACATGTCATCGAACACTCGCTGTTCAGGATTGTCTAGACAGCGAGGGTATTCAACGTCTCGTATGGCCATCGCGTTCTCCAGATCAAAACCCCATTGAAAATGTGTGGGATGCTTTGGGGAGGCAAGTTGTTGGTCGAAACTATCCTCAGACAAACAAGAACACCCTCATCCGTGCACTCACAGAGGAATGGGATAAATTGCCTCAACAGCTGCTGGATAATGTTGTGCAAAGTATGGTACGACGTGTGGAATGTTGCATCACACTCCACGGTGGACATATCCCGTACTGATACCTTTCTTTAAGGTGCCTTCTGACTTTTAGATCAGTGTTTCTCAAACTGTGGTGCGCAACCCCTGGGGTGGCACGGGAACTCTGTGAGGGAGGCGCGAGCATATTGAAAATAAAAGGTTGAAAAAAAATAAATTTTTTGGACTGAAGTAAAACAAAATGCTTTCTGACGTAATAAAAAATACACATTTACACTGATATAGCTTATTTTTATCATCTGGTGATCATCAAAAATAAAATATTCCACTTCAAACGCTCATTAGCCATCTTTGATCATAACCAAATTAAAAAAAAATATTTTGTTTGCTTTGCTGTAACCCCACGATGAGAGATTTTTTATTATTTTTCTTTTAACCTAAAATATTACTTTAGCTGACCTTCTAACTTAGTGGTATGGTTATCTCCGTCGTTTCTTTTAGGGAAGTTGTAAATATAATATATTTCTGTTTCGCCTTTTTCCATGTGAAAGAGTTTTATGATATATGGATAAGCATATTGAGCACTTTGAAGAATTTTTTGGCCAAGATTTATTTTTATGAGTATTCTGAAACATATGAAAAACGTTTTACCAAATTATTGTTTAGAACATGCTACACTTTCTCCATGAACAATTTTGTGGTTTTGATTGCTGTGTTGTACGACTTATTATGGTTTATAAATGTAAATGAGCAGAATATTTTAAAAAAATGGGCATCTGTGTGTGATCCCTATTGAAGGAAGTTGAAACTGATCAAGCAATTGAAGAACTTACTGAAATAATGCATATTAATCAAGATATAGAGAAAGTAAGTATCAGAAAAGCGTTAGACATGAAATGTTTGAGTTGATTTGAAATTTTCAAATGCTGCCTAAGGATCTCTAGGAAGAAAACTATGAAGCCATAATGTAGCACTTCACCTTGTCAAAAAGACACAAGGAAGAAAAAGTTCAAAATGCTCTTTGTAGATCCTCAAACGACAGCAAAACTACAAAAACGTGAACAAAATATGACAGTTTTGCTGGAAAATAACGTTCCTCTGTTGTTAGCGAAAAGTGTCTGTGTGATTTATGTCCTTTATTAAGAACACGCACATTTGGAACATTTTCTTCAGTTTTATTGGATTTTTTCTCAATTTTTCAAAGAAAAATCGAAAAGTCCTTGAAAGTAGGTAAGTATATTTTCTCTTAATTAAATTATTCACTGGAATTGTGATTTTTATCTTGTATAGTAAAAATAATTATAAAATAAATTATACTTTTACAACAAACTAAAAAACACGCTATTATTGTGAATAGAACTAAAAAGTAACAATAAAAAAAATAAATATAGGTATTTTTTAAAAGTAAAACATACAAAATTTAATAATTATCTTGTTAATTTGTGCGGTTAATAATTATGATCGTATTGTAGCTTTAGCGCCTAAAGTGCATTATTATTGCATTCAATACTTTATTATTTTTTTGGGGGCCGCGATAAAAATTATGATTGAAAATTGGGTCGCCAGTAGTGAAAGTTTGAGAACCTTTGTTTTAGATGCATTGTTCCATTTCACCGTACGCAGATCAAATGAACATTTTTTTTCTTTCAGATATTTCACAGCTTTTGTACTTTCCAGAACAATAAATATTCTTTATTCTAATATCTGAACAGTGTGGCAACTATATTTTATCCTACTAGGACTCATGTCTCGCTTAATGTTATGCTACATAGCAATTTGTGATCCGTCCTTAGCAATTGTCCAGCAGTGTAGCTGCGTAAGCCCTCACGCTACCCAGTAAGGAAATAATCATACTGGGTTTTATTACACTATCATAATCTCAAAACCAAATTCTTCGTTGAATTCTCAGTAAATCCTCATAAAAACCACCTTTAAGTACAACAAAACCAGTCTTCATTTTCTCTTTGACACAAATTTTTAGATATAATTTGGGTTTTGTATATTTAGATCTTACTAAAAATATTTCTCAAACAAAAATAAACAACAATCGTGCGAAACTATGCTCTTTCTCTAGTTTGTCGTCTTGTTTATCACAAATGATACCATAAATAAGCAAATATCTTTCCTTTGTAGCTTTGATGGGAATTCATACATACAAAGGTACAAAGGATACACAAACATGCAAATGTACGAAGGATAGATCCGTGCCATAATAGATATCTTGTAGAGAAAAGTTCATTTTCTTTTTTTTTCATTTGCTTTTTACGTGTTTTTCCTCTTGAACTTCGTATACGTGTTTTCTAAAGAGAATTTTATCATTAATTTGCATAACAAAAGTCACAGGCAAAGTTCTTATGAGATCCGATTGGTATTCCTGCTGTTTCTATGTCTGAAGTGAAGTCTCGATGACTTGGAAAATATTTTCTGTATAAAGAAATGCGAAAGCACTCCTTTCAATATTCTCAATGTATTTTTTTAAATGTTGATCCTATGTGAGAGATAAAGCTTTATTTCTCAAATTATTTTTGTAGTTGAATCCTAACAGTCTAATTATTATTTTCTTTGATACAAGCGGTAATATAAATACTGCTGTACAAGGTTCAAATCCATTACAAAATATTACAGTTTTTATACTGCATTTAAAAATGAATATACCACTCTATTAAGATTGACTCCCTCACTCATCGCGATATTTCCGAAGGATTAAAACTACAGACTTGAAATTTGGAAGGTAGGTTTCTTTGGATGAGTTTAAGTCCACTAAGAAGGGTTATGTGGAAATTAAGTCCTAAGAGGGTATTGCGGTGTGATATCTTTATAAACCAGTAATAGCCTTCGTGCGATGACGATCGTTTTGGCATGGTGGCTAAGATACTCGTTTGTGGATTGGAAGATGTACAGTTCTAATCTTCTTTCACTAGTGATCCTGGCCGTGCAGAGAACTGCAGCAGTTGTTGCACTATCTATCTACCGCAAAGACAACTAAGCCGTCAGCCACATGACGCAATTAAACCATCACACACGATGTCGTAACCAAGCCGTCACACACGATGACGCAACCCACAAAGCCTTCGCACTCAACGCAACTGCTCACATGCTCACTGCGAATATGGTTTCATTCGTTCGCCTATTCGCGGAACAACTGGCAAGGAGGTAGTGTGGCAATGTGATATCGATATAAACCAGTAATAGCCTCCATGCAATGAGGATCGTTTGGAACTGTTGGCTAAGATACTCGTTTTCGGATTGGAAGGTGTCCAGTTCTAATATTCCTTAAAGGGTTTGCGAGAACATTTGTTTATATAATAAAAATTCTCTTTCTGAACAATCTGATGTACAGACTTTGTAACGGGTACTATATTTGGGTTCTTTTACTAATTCTCTTGGGGGAACTATTCTTTAAGGTGTGTTAGTTTTGCCTCGAGGGGTGAAAATATAGACAATTTTTAAACAGGTATAATTTTTTAAAATATTCATTAAATAATTCGATTCTATTACATTTTATTCACAAAGGATTATGGTTTCAAAAAAGTACAAAATGTTTGAAACATAATCATAATTTTAAAAGATATAAGCATATATGAAAATAAGAAATGATTTTGTAATAAATATTAAGTAATTATTGAGTTGCGCACGTTATTTTCCAAAATAGTTGCTCCTTTGATGTATAAAACTTTATAGAATTATAAAATGTATCATACTCTTTAAACTATACTTAATTCAAGAATAATATATATGTTTTGCATTTCAAAATATTTAAAAAAATATTGAAATTTAAAAAAAAATTGAAAACGTAATTTTTTTATTTTTAAAAAAAATATAATTTATTATTCTACTTATATAAAATTACTACAGTGAAATAAGGGTACATTTAATTTTAAAAATCAATTATTGTTAGTAATTAAATCTACTGTTTTAGAAAATATCATGCGCAAAGTAAAACTTAATTGATATTTCTTATAGAAATGTTTCCGATTTTCGTATGCTTATAATTTTTTTAAATTATTATTATATTTTGAACATTTTACACTTTTTTGAATCCCCATTCATTTATAAATAAAGTATATTTTAAAAATTATTAATTATTTAATTTTAATTTTAAAGATACATAAAAAATATATATATTTGAATATTGGTTATATTTTCAGCCCTTAGAGAAAGTTAACACCCCTGAGATCCCTTAACTGTGGTTTTAGTTTAAAAACCACTTTCCATAGAGATGACTTAATTTAATTAAAATGTAACTACTGTTTAAGTGCTTATCATTGAGTGTGCGATTTAAAGGTTAAGTGTTGATCGTTGAACGTGAAATCCAAGTGTTAGTAAAAGTAAACAGCAACTGGTGGTCTCGCCTCTTGAGATGAATAGTCGACGGGGAATCCACCAGGCTGGTTAAGTAACATGCCTTGGAGCTGATCGTGCTATTGAGCTTCAGGAAGGATCATTACAAGGAGCTTCAATCCAGATAAGTACTTTCGATAATCTAGTTCTCCGATTACGAGTTAGGGTTTCTTATTGCTCCCAGAGTTATAAATTTGTATTCTTCATAAATAAAATTAGCTTTTTTATTATCATGTCTGCTTCTTCCTCGAACCTTCTCACACCCGCAACCCTCCAGCAACAACAACTTAAAATTTAGAAAACATGTTTCTTTTGTAAAGAATTGCTAAGAACGGGTTTTTCGAAAATTGATTTCAAAAGAAGAGGGGGGGAGGTGTAGTAGATGAAAAATTCCTGAATTTGAATTATTAGACTTACAGAGACTTGAATTTTGAAAGACATGTTTCTTTTGTTGAGTTAAGATTTGCTAAGAGCGAGTTTTTCGGAAATCGACTCCTAAAAGGGAGGAATCTACGGAGGTGTTAAAGTCTTGAACTTATTTTTTTAAAATTAAAAAGTAAGGGCTATAAGAATACTTTTAAATGCAATCGAAAGCTTAATGTTGTAACGGAACTATCAGCAACCTTTCAACTAATCCTCTTGGAGAATCTTTGGGCTATGAATTCGCGTTATTCACAACCGATCCTTCGGAAGAAGAAAATCATGATATCCAAATTAACTTACTATATACATGTAATCAAAGTTTTCTAGCTAGAATAGAAAATAGGAGAGGAGATAAACCCAATTCAGGTGAGATTGCTACTTAAGGTATCATATTTAAATTATTGTTATTAAGAACTTATAAGGAGGAAGTTTTAAAGTGACGATTGTTCACCAAGATTAAATTGATATTAGATTAAATCGGATAATAGGTTAGATCTTATATAAAATAAGGATCGAGTTTGATAGTCTTCTAATTGTTTGTGTATTACCGTCGTTGTTCCACTTTCGCGGTTCGCATCCAGACATTCTCTTACTATAGTTAATTGAATTTGTGTAGTTTTATTGTGTGTGGTAAATAAATAGATTGATTGGATCATGGCGAGAGTTTCTTCCCTACCTCTCACCTATCTAGGTGCCTAAGAGAGAGGTGCTAATCTCTCACAATGTTAGGATTTAGATATGTGAATAACTTAAAAGTAATATATAGTCATACAGCAACATTAAGCAATCAACGAAGGGGTGGTTAATAATGTTTAATATATATTTACTAGAGACACTTAAGAAAAACTTTGAATTCATAAATTCTATCGGGAAAGAATAATATTCAGTAACATTGGGAAATGTGAACGGTTAATTTTTATAGATTTTGAATTGCAAGCACATTTTATATTGAGGAATGTATTCGATAAAAAAAGCCATATTTGTCTTAGAATATTACATACATTTCCATCTTTTTCTTTTATGCCGAAAGAGTAGTGTGGTCGTAAACATCATATTTAGTTCAAGAGAGAATATTATTTCTATTACATTCAGCGAGTGAATTTGGCGACAAATTTAATCTCTGAGTTCCGCCAAATAGCCACATTTGGTGACAAAATTCATGCATCTAAAACAATCCAGATTATAGGATGTTGAAAATTCATACCAATCTATGCAACGGCGATGCTGGGAAGCACAACAATAGTCGAATATTTGAAAGCGACTGTGAGTTTTAATTGGATCACATGAAATTAAGGTTGCAGATTTCGAATTTTTAATAGTTGTGTGATTTTTGAATTGGTCCTATTGTGAATGCATGCATGACTGTTATTTATTTTTTTAGTAGAAAATATATTGTATTTACTAAAGATTTCGAGAAAAAATTAAGATTTATTTCAAAAAAGAATTTCGTAGGCTTTTGTATTTGATATCCAGTACATCTGATCTGGCATACGAGAAGTGTAATCGGTAAAATGAGGTGAGAGCAGCATTACTGGCTGTTAAATATGACTTCAATTGCAACGTAGTGTGTCAAGAGTTTGGCCTCAACAGCTTCCAATATTTAATTCAAAGTATTCATACGAAAATTATCATTAAAAATACGTAAAAGTATTTAAGGGCACTATTTTTAGTGCACTTTTATACTTAAAAGAATACTTCTTTTCTTCTCTTTTAGACTTCTTTAAAATTACTATCAATCAGGAAATTTTATTGATATTATAAAATTTTTTTTAAAAATAAGATAAAATTAATTTGACAGCAATCTCGTATAAAGTATCTAATAAATAAATTCTTCCACTAACAAAAATTTAATGTGTGGCTGTTTATGAGGATCCGCTCGAAGCTCACGACACACAAATGCTTTTTTTATTTCACAAGTTTCCCTCTGTGTAAACATCACGGATATTAAAAAAAAAAAAGCTTCGAAGCAATAACAGCAAAAATAATAATAAAAAAGAAAGAACTCTTGAATAAAACAAGAAAAGACATCGCTGCAAATTACTGGCGGAAGAAAAAAAAATTAAAAAAAGAAATTCAACCTCTGCTTTTGCGAGTTGTATCCAATCCAAGAAAGAAAAAGCAGTAAGCTCACATTTGTACACGCACAGGAAAAAAAAATATTCTGTATAATTCCTATTATTCTAGAACAGAAAAAAAGAACAAGTAAAAGGACAAGCAATCTCCTTCAGCTGCTTGGCGTTGTTAGCCATTTGGCTGATGATCAATCATTTCTCAGTTCACCTCCGCCCCCCTGATAAACGCATAGATTCCCCGATACATTTTTTTCCGTGTGGGTGTAGACTGTAAGAAACCAGTAGTTTTTTTTGCTTCTTTTGGGGATTCTTTTAATGGAGATGAGAAAAAAGGAACATTTATCTTGGTATCTTTAAATGTTACTACTTTGTCGGATTTTTTCTTGGGGGAAGGGCAGGAACATAAGCTTTTGTAAATATAGACACGCGTATATTAACAATGTCGTAATCTTTTATTTGATTGATAAGGGGTATGCATTAAAATGAAACTGTTGGATCTAAATGTAACGATTGGTTCATGAAGAGCAGAAACAGTAATTCACATCTTAATATGCTGATTTATTCACAAGAAAAAGGGGAGGTGTAAGGAAATTCGGGACACTTGTAACCGAATATTCTGGATATTTTTTGTTATTAATTTAAAGAAATAAAATTACTGTTAATAGGAAGTTTGATTATTAGATTAAAAAACATAAAACTCTTATTTTTTTCAATTTTGAAACAAACATTTTTAAAATAATTTTGAAATAACAGACACTCAAAAAAAAAAAAAGAAAAAAAAAAAAAAGAATTGAAAAAAAATTAAAATTCAGGTATGTGAAAAGCTTCTCTCTAATTTTCACTCTGAAACCCAGCTACAGCAATGATTTTACGATAACATGAAATATAATTGAAGTTATTCGAATTATATATGAATATATGTATTGTTACGGATTTTATTCAATGAATGCTTAAAATAGTGTAAATAATTTATATCTTGCGTAAAACGTTAGTATTATTTTCTGTCATCGTTATTTTATGTTAAAACTGTAATACTCCCATGCAACGCCGTTTCTTACATTATTATGGCAAGTCAAAGGGAACTTGGCATCATTTTTGGCGAGTTGGTGACTATATGGATGTTTCTAGAGAATACTGGAGGAATCTATCAATATCACGATCTATGAATTAAGCGGATTTTTCTCGAGAGATCTGTGAGGCCTATAAACAGGTAGTCGCTTGCCAAAACTGAGTTAGTATTGTTTTGACCGTTGAAAAGTTAGTATTGTCTTTATTGTTGAAGAGTCGACCAGCGATTAGTGACTAATTTGGCTGTTGAGTAGAATGAACGAGTGTTGGTGAATAATCTGTAACATACTTGTATTTTAGACACTGATAGTGGTATCTGAATGTCGTAGAATATTGCTCATGAAGAACTGCATTGTTCTTTGAGACTAATTGCATAAAATCCTCGAACCACAATCTACGTAACAATATATATATATATATATATATATATATATATATATATATATATATATATATATATATATATATATATATATATATATATAGGTGTATGTTTTGTGCACTCGTATAGACGTGTGAGAGATCTTCACCTCTTTCTTGGGCACCTAGATATGTAGGAGGTAGGGAAGAAACACTAGCCATGATTCAATCAATCTATTTAATGATCACACAATATAACGACACAAATTCAATTAATAACAGTAAGAGAATGTATCGGTATTAACCACGAAAGTGGAACAACGACGAAATACACGAACGATTAGGAGACTATCAAACTCAAACCTTATTTTATATAGGATGTAATATATTGTCTGATTTAATCTTATATTAATTTAATCTCAGTGAACAATAGTCACTTTAAATATTTCTCTTAATAAGTAATTATTCACAATAATTCAATAATGATACCTATCAGTAACAATCTCACCTGATTTCTGGTTTGCATCCACTTCTACTTTTTATTCTAGCTAGAAAACGTTTACTATATATATTGCAAACTTAATTTGCATATCACGATTTCTGCTTTCGAAGGATTGGTTGTGAATAATGCGAATTGAAAGCCCAAAGATTTCCCAAGAGGATTAGTGGAGAAATTGCGAATAGATCCGTCGCGGAAGCATTTTTCATAAAAGGAGAATACTTTAAAAACCTTATTTTTTCTTTTTTTGCCAAAAAAACCCCCGCATTTAATTAATTTTTTTATCCAAAGTAATAATATGTGTATATACAATATACTGAGTTACTAGTGAAGCTGGAGGGTTGTTTTATATGAAAATAACTTAAAATTTGTGATGTCTAATAATTATTTTTGCACTCAAATTTGTTCTTGTTTCAAATTTTATTCTTAAAAGCTTTTCAAATTAATTTTTCAAAAAAAATAATAAAGTAAAATAATAATAATAATAGTAATATACATATATATAATTATAAAATAATTATATATGCATTTAAAGTATTATATATTTTTATTTATATTATATTTTTTAATATTATATATAAAAATATATGTGTAATGTAAAAAAAAATAATATTGAGTTTTGTTTACAAGTTCCTTATAGTTAACACTTTAAATATGAATTTAATAATTCCGGATAAAGATAAAATCGGAAGGAATTTTATAAAATGAAATATTTGAATAACTTTTTGACATTTGTTGAATAAAATGTAAAATTTTTAATGAACTTATACATTTGTAGAATAAACTTTTTTACGGATGATCATTAAAGTTAGCGAATTTTTTCTAAAACATCTATATCAATTATAAAAGGGAAACAAATAAAAATATAACTAGGACTTATAAATTATTTTAGAACGTAAATGCAACAAAATAATTCTTTTCAGTTATTAATTTTTTTTCTATTGAATATGTGATGATTTAAATAACATGATATAATTGTATTTAAAACAGTAAACTTAGATTAAATTTGAGTTATGATTCTATTCTTAAACTTTTTTTGGACAACACAGACTTAAGTCACAGATTTAAAATCTATTGTCAAACATTAATCTTTTTTTTTTCAATAAGATAAATATTTTTTATTTAAAAAATAATCATTGGAATATTCGAGTTGTATTTATAAGAAATATAACTTCTTATTTTCTCTTATGATGTACTAATTGACTTTTAAAAATAATCTTTTTAAAAGCAGTTAATTTCTTTTGCGTAGAATCATGTTATATCTTTTTTATTTAAATCCTAACGTATTTTTCGTAAGTTTTTTTATGAACTTCAGAACATTAACTCGCGGAACTCATAACACAAAAGACTTGAGTCCAGTTTACTACACGGCTTTTGAATAAATTCGAAATTCAAGTATTTTGAAATATATTTTCTTAACACAGCCAACTCTTTTATTGCATGGTCTTTATTTACACTAGTTTCATCACGCTCCAGAAAGAAATTATTTTTCTTTTCCTTTCTTTCAATTTTTTTAAACGGCCCTTTTTTATAACCCGATTAAGGAACGTGAATTGCTGCAATCAGTCTAGTCAGTTCTTCCTAGCTTCTTTCTTGTAGAGTTGGGCTTCATTCTCTCAGTTAGTATAGCGACTTGCTGGGGAACAGACAAAATGTGCTCACGTAATGTTTTCAAATGGTTCCTTAACCAGTTAGTTCATTTTTGAAGTGTCGGTAGGTTACAATATTGTTACGTGGTAGATTGTCTTTTAAGTGCTGCAAAATTCCTCACAGACAAGTCTGTAATGGGTCCTATTAGGGTCTTCTACTAATTATCTTATGGAAAATATTATTTACTGTGATTTTAGTTTAAAAACAGGTTTCCATAGAGAGGGCTTGATTTATGCAAATGTAACCACTATGTAAGAGCCAGTCGTTGAGTATACGGTAATGGTTAAGCGTAAATCGTTAAGCTGATTTCCAAGAGTTAGTAGATAGCTACTGGTGGTCGCAAACCTTAAGATTCATATTTGACTGAGAAATCGACATGAAGCAGTTAAGTAACCAGATTTGGAGCAGACCATACTATCAGACTTCAAGAAGAATAGAAAGGAGCTTATATATAGATAATTTATTTATCTGATTAAACCTTAAGATTTTTTATTGCTCCAAAATTTAAGTTATTAAAAGTGTTTCGTTAAGTGTTAAAAGTCCCAGAAATAATTGAACAAAGTAATGTAAATCCGAAATCTAAATTTCTCATAAGGAAAATGAACCGCACAGTCATTGTCAAATGTTCGACTCCAGTGTTATTTCAGATCGCTGTGGTAGCCTTGTGATCATGCTCACACACTCATAGCTGGATGCCATGAGTTAAGCCTAGTTCCACCGTAAACTCATTGTGAGGAGGTCTGTGTGACGCATGTTAAATCCATCGAAGCTCAAAGGCCTCCCATTGGCGGAATATGAAAGTTCCGACAGGTGGTTGGTATAACTCAAGTGTCTTCCTTATCATTTGACTATGGTTCAAAATTACGAGGCCAATAGCCTTCGTGTTGCTATATAGTACCAAGTTAATAAAAATTCATTTATTCACTCGCGCAGTGTTACTTCCTTGCGTCTTTGTTAGTTAGGGTAGGAAGAATCTTTTATGATTTTCTAAAAATATTTCTCTGATTAAAAAAACATCCTATAAGCTAGACTTTGTTAGGTGCATCAGTTTTCGTTGCCAAAGTTGGCAGCTTGGCGAAATTCAGCAACCAGATGGCTCACCTGTGTTACACCTTCGTTTGCATTTAATTCTAAGGAAAGATAATTATCTCTTGACCCCTGAATACAACTATTCGAGCCAAAATACTACAAGTTATTTCCTTTTCCCCGAAGGTTTAGACTTAAGAAGAATTCTAGTAAAGTGAGTATCGAAATTATTAAAACACGAACAGCAACAACATTCTGGAGACTAACCTGTAATTATAACTTTTGGAGATAGATTCTGGACTTAAAACCCCCTCCCACACAGAAAATTACTTTAGTAGCAACGGAAGTATTAATTTCATTCTTATAAAAATGTAAAAAAAAAATTTAATAGATAGTTAATGGTATTTTTATAAAATTATGGATTTAAGCACATTTGTTCATTGCGAGGTCGAAAGAGAGAGCATATTTCTATTACAATGTTGAAGTTTTCCTCATTTTTTAAAGTTCTTTTTGCGACTTTAATTCCAGTGGGGTTATTCTTTACGAGTATACCCCAAAAGGCACAGTCAAATTCCAAAAAAAAATTACACGAGTTTTTGCATCGCCTTCGTGGTACTGTGAAATGCAAATGATCGTACATGATACCAGAGGGTAACTGTTATGTAAGTCAATCAATACTGTCTGGTATAAAATGTGGTTAATATTTTGTCTCTTGTTTTGTAATACTAAACAGGTTTTGTTTCGAAAATGTGTACTTAGAAACATGCGCGTATTTTTGGAAAGTTTCAAAAGCTTCCTAAAAAATAAATTTACAATAGATAGGAATTTTTATTGTAACATGACAAATTATAAAAGAATCCTAAAAGTGTTTTACACAAAAATATGTTTCAAGCTTGAAGGGCGCTCTTTGACGTTTGGAGAGTGTGTGAATCACGCTCTAAAGCAGGTGCGTGTGCACGTTTCTAGGTTAAGGGCTACCTTTAATGTTTGTAAGGTTTTGCGGTACTCCCAGTGGCGTAGTTGTGGCCATTCTGTAGTAAAACTGCATGATGCATTTCTCTACATTTGTTTTCTACATTGTATATGACAGATGTGACTATTTTTACAATAAAAACACAAGTAACACTAAATTATCAAGTTGAATTCTTGAACAACTATAAGAGTCTAATATATCATTGAACGTGAATGTATTCAAAGGAGCGAGCAGAGATAAATTTTTCGAAAAAAACGAAAACAAATCGATTTTTAAATTAATATGTAGCACTGAATCGATTCAGTGAATCGATATTTTCATTCTAGAAAATCGACACTTGATTTTTTTCGTTTTGGTAAAAACTATAAAAAACGAAGAATCTAAACACTATTTATCGCAGGCAGTTGTGCACTTGAAGTATGAGATCCTGTACTTGAATGGCAAGAACAAAAAAAACTTTATTTATCATCACGTTCACTCTATAGCCACGATGTATATGAGTATCTGTTTCTTGTGAGCGCCTTTTTTCGATTGCCAGAAACATCGCAAGTGATCAGCGGAACCACTTGGATCCCAGTAGACATGAGAGACTCGTTTTTAAAAATTTTAGATATTAAGCATTGGGAAATATAAGCTATTTATATAATCTATTTTCTAAACTTTTTAATGTAACAAATACATTTAGAAAATAAATGTCTTCTTTTATACCTCATACTTTGGTAGTAATAAAAATAATTGTAACTCTCAAATTCTCTGAACTAAAAAAAGTCCTCTGATTTTACTGATAAGGGATCGTTTATTATGGTGTTTTTCTTGTTTTTTTATAAAATGGATTTATATTTACATTGCAAATGCAGCCTTGAAAAAATAATCGATTTTTTAGAAATTGATGTTTTAGACCTCGTTTTTTTGTGAATCGATTCATCAGGTTACGATTCGAATAGATTTAAAAATCGATCATTTTCGGAAAGAATCGCTATCCCCAACACTAAGCCACAGGACAGGTTAAACTTCATCAAACCCTCCCTATATTGTAGATTCTTCAGTGGCACTGAGGTTCAAAGTGGACAATGCGGGCCAATAGTACGCAACCATGATTACTTGGCTTCCGAATCCACTTGACATTTAGAGAAGATAGGCATAGAGGAACTATATATTCGTTGGGATATAAACTGTAATCATGCGCACATATCAGCACATTTATTTTGATGGAAACTAATGTCAAGCTGTTGTATCTGATAAGGAATATTTTATGTAAATAAACATCGAATATTCCTTTCAATAGACCTTCTAAATCAAATATAAACATTTTTTTAACATTTATTTATTTTCATATGCCTTATTCCCAAAAGAGAGAGTTATGAATTATTTATTTATAGTTTCTATACATAGCATTTCATCCCTGAAATTCTCAAGAAAGGAGCTCAAAATTCACAGAAAAATATTATGATTTTAGTCTGTGAGTGACATTTATATAATTGAAATCTTATATTAAAACGATTTAACACTTGACATTACATAAAATGTGAAAATAGAAATTGGCAGAAATTGATAAAAATGGACTGATGAAGTATTTTAAATTTTCTTTCCTTTCAAAAATAAATTCGAAATAATCTTGTCCCTCCTACCAATGGTGAATAAAAAGAAAACTGTATGAATTTTGATTGATGTGGTCTTTACACAGGGACGTGGCTACCACCGTATCAGCTGTATCAATGATACGGGGCCCCCAAGCGACAGGGGCCCCAATATGTATAACTACAAAACCGCTAACATGCCTTTCATTTCTAAAAAAGGGCCCCGAAGCAGTTTTGATATGAAATCCACTCAGAACTAGCTATGCCAGTTTCTTTATACTTAAAAGAAATGTCTTTGATCATTACAGAAATGAGGATAGGTATTTTTTTAAAGTTAGTAATAGTAATCTCAACTATTGGTATAGATTCCATACTCCCAAAAATACTGATAAGCCGCCTTAATTTAGTAAAATGATTCTAGAAAAAGATATATTTCAAGTTAGCGTGTTAAAAATGTATCAAAGTTGCATATGAGAACAATAATGTGGATGAAAATTGAGCTTTCAAGTGATTCGTAAGAATTTTGTAACACTGGGAAAGTTTTTGAAACGAAATGGGTTTTGATAAATATTATTCAAGTAATAAATGTTCTGTGTAATCTTTAAATCTGATGTAAATTGTATAATATCAGTTGTGTATGTGACTTATGAAAACAAATATTATTATTTGCATACACAACTCATGTATTATCAGAATTTGTAGAGTTGATTTTAGCATTTTCGCTGTTAAATAATCTGCAGTGGTACTTATTTTGATTTATTTTACGATTTTGTAGTTTTCTTAATTAAGCGCGTTCTCTTCAGAAACAGCGCAGTTAATGCGTCTGTATCAAATTTTTGTAATAGCGAAGAAAAATGAAAAACGAATTTTTATCAATAATAAAATTTGCAAGAATAGCGGAAAACGAAATAATTTTATTTTCGCATTCGAACGTTTTTTAAGACCCCACTAAATTTGATAATAATTAAAATTAAAATTAGTTAATAGTTTTAATAAAAACTAATAAAAAGCAAAGAGAATTTTTAAAAAAATAAATAACGCTTTAATGAAATTATTGTTGAGATATAAAAAAAAATGCGGCTCTGTTCAACAGATTGCGTTAAATGGATGGATACTACTATAATTTTGTTTACAACAATTTATTTATACCTTTATTTTCATAGAATACATGCTTAAAGCTTTATTGTGTGTGTGTTTTTTTATTATTTATTACTAAATTATTTATTTAATAATATATTCGGGCATTGTTTTCTTCAGATCAAAACTGGATTAGCTTTGTAAATTTTTAATCGAAAATAGAAATTTGAAAAATAAGATATTATCTCTCGGGGAAAAAAAGTAGTTTTTATACTTGAAAAAACTAGTACAAAGCTGGCCTGAACGGAGGGCAAGTAAACCTTTCTGACAAAGAGAAGAAGTGGAAGAAATTTCGGAAAAATGGGTTTAAATGACATAAATATAGAAATCACTCTCTCATACACATGCAGAAGTGCTTGCGTACAGATAAAACGGGAAAATTTCCATGGGGATAAAGTTGTACCCTCAAAAAAAGCCCGTGCAACACCGGGCTAAGCAGGGAGAAAACAAACCCATCCGATGAAGCAAAGACGTGGAAAAACTTCGAAAAGAAGACTTTTCGAAGATATTGAAGATATTCTTTCAACATTGATTTAGAAATCACACACACCAGGAAGTCCTGACACTGTGAGGGGTAGGGGAATCTTCCAAGGAATAAAGCTACACACTTGAAGAAGCCCGTGCAACGACGGGCCATACAGTTAGTAATTTTAATAAAAATTATTCCTAAAAAGCAAAGAGAACTTTTTTTTAAAAAAAAATAAATAACGCTTTAATGAAGCTATTGTTGAGCTACAAAAAAGCTGCTCTGATGGACAGATTGCTTTAAATGAATAGATACTACTATAATGTTGCTTACAACAATTTATTTGCACCTAAACTTTCATTGAATACATGATGTTTTTAAAGAAAATTGGAATATTAACTGGTGTGCTTTTACAAACTGCAATACATTTCAGAATTATATATACAAGAGGTGTTCAAATGAAATGGTACAAAACGACACTGTGGGTATAAGTGGAAACTTTAATAAAAGTAAACACCATAGGCCTGAACACAACGATTCAATTTATTAGAGAGCCGGAGGATTTCCTTGTTAACAGAATCCCTTTAGCCATAATGAGACCCATTCCTTCACTGCCTCCATGAGTTTGTCGTCTGAGCTGAAGAGTTTCCCTTTGAGAAGTTAATTCAGGGGACCAAAAATATGGAAACTACAGAGCAACATGTCCAGGATGCAGGGCAGATGGTCAAGCTGCTCCTACTTGAACTTGGAGCATATGTGGACGCGCGTTATCATGGAGCAGAACCACACCCTCCGTGGTGATGAATAGGGGTCGGTTTAACACCTTCCGCTGTCAGAAATAGAATACAGCCTCCCTGCTTTTTAATCATCGAATTTTGCAATCTGAATTACATCATGTCTCCATACGTACTGCCTCATTAACTGAGCTTCGTTTTTTATAAGAGCCTCTGTTCTTTCCCACGCATGCTCCGATCTCTGTCGGACACGACATTCCATTCGTATCCCTAGATGTCTCCCTACGTTCTTCTATAGCCGTATAGGTAAATGGCAGCATAGGTAAATATGTTAACGGTTACGTTACGCTTACGTGACGTTTGACGTTTCGCACTTTTTCATTTAAACACGCTTTATATATATTTAGTTGAAGCCCAGTGGCTGAGTGGTAGAGTATCTCGCTTCCACGCTAGAGGTCTGAGGCCCAAACCCTGGGATGGGCAAGATCGACTCAGCCTTTCGTCTCTTCAGTGGATAGATAAATGAGTATCAAACTTGCTTGGGAACTAAACACTGGGGATTTTTGTGTCAGATTGGAGCTTCTGCTCATGCACCTCAGCATCCACGGCTATGAAAACTGAGATGTGCACACAAGGCTTTGGCCCTCCAATAGGCTAATTCACCACAGTTTGATTTGTATATATATATTTGATATATATATATGTGTCAGGCGCCAGGCCTGCTGGTAAAATGAGGAGGGCATCATCTCAATAAGAATGTCATTGTTTCGCTTCAATCACAAAAAATCCAACATGGTGGCCCTTTGGCGCGCAACCAGGTGGTACAAACGACAACATTTCGGCAAGGAGTCACCAGCTAAACCTTTTCGAGTATGCTTTCTCCTTCGTCAGCGCTCGCTCCACCTTCAAATAGGCTTATATGCCCAAAAATCCTTACGCGATGGTAAAGAGTTCGCTCTATTTTCATTTATTACTTACTTAATTTTGAAGCTAAACTTTTCAAACCAAACCTGACACAAACACACACACACACACACACACACACACACACACATATACACACACACACATACACATACACACACACACACACACACATATATATATATATTACTTACACTCAGTAATATAATGTCTGCTGATTGAACATGTCCGTTTTCTTGAATGTTTTGAGATACACTTGTTTTTTAAAATTGAAAATTTAAGTTTTCAAATAATTTGGCCTCATTTCTTCATAAACCCGGTGAAGTGAGTAAGTGAGTGAATTAGTGAATATTAAGGTTGCTCTATTCAGCTACCCGAGGGCCTTAAAATCCAGTGGAACAATATTCTTAACAGATTGGCCATAGATAAAAAATACCTCGAGTTTTTAGTTCCTAGATGCACCAGTAAGAAATCTCTATATAAAAATGGATATTTGTATATGTGAAATCGCATCACTCCAACACCATTCAAACGATCACTATGAAAATTGGCATGCGCATGCATTTTTTTATGGAGGAGATTTTTGTGCTATCCTCTTTGTTCACTTCCAGCATATCAACTTCTGCACCGTTCAATCAATAGTCAAGTTGCCAACATGGTCGCCAAAAATGATGTCAACATGGCTCTATCACCAACATTTCGCTATGTTTATATTGTACTGCCATTTTAAGGAAAGGAAAGGCTTTGCTTGCGAATATTACAAATTTAACATAAAATAAATACAACAGAAAGTAATATTAATGTAAAGGGTGTTTTTTTAGACGAATAAAAATTTAAATTGCAATAAAACAACGATGAATTATTCGATTAACATGAATTTTTTTTATTCGAAAGATAATCTTGTGGCATTGCATTTTAAATATGATTTCAGGCATAGGACTGCCACGGCTGGCTCGGATGTAGTCCAATCTGGACGTCCAATTTTCGATGACTTTTTCCAACATTTGTGGCCGTATATCGGCAATCATCGGCGAATGTTGTCTTCCAAATGATCAAGCGTTTGTGGCTTATCCGCATAAGACCAATGACTTTACATAGCCCCACAGAAAATAGTCTAGCGGTGTTAAATCACAAGATCTTGGAGGCCAATTCACAGGTCCAAAACGTGAAATTAGGCGGTCACCAAACGTGTCTTTCAATAAATCGATTGTGGCACGAGCTGTGTGACATGTTGCACCGTCTTGTTGGAACCACAGCACCTGGACATCATGATTGTTCAATTCAGGAATGAAAAAGTTAGCAATCATGGCTCTATACCGATCACCATTGACTGTAACTTTGTGGCCTTCATCGTTTTTGAAGAAGGATTCCACCAGCCCATAAAGCGCACCAAACAGTCAGTTTTTCTGGATGTAACGGTGTTTCGACATACACTTGTGGATTAGTTTCACTCCAAATGCAGCAGTTTTGTTTGTTGACGTAGCCATTCAACCAGAAGTGCGCTTCACCGCTAAGCAAAATTCGCTTATGAAAATCGAGAACAACGGCAATCTCGTTTTGGGCCCATTCGACGAATCTACGCCTTGCTTGATGATCGTTTTGATGAATTGCCAAACCAAACTGAGAATAAATCACTTGACAGCTGTTAAATCGGTCGCCATCTTGGAAAGTAATGCCAACTTAAACTTCTATACCTGGAAAAAACACTCTTTACTACACATCCAGATATAAATTTACACTATTTTAAGTGTTCATTACACAAAATGAGTAACAATGTGTTTCTTTTGCTGAGAAGCTTAGGAAGGCGTTTTCAGAAATCGACCCACAAGAGAGTTACGGGGTGTAATAAATAAAAAAATCATTTTTATCAGCTATAGATAGCTACAGACTTAAAATAATTTAATATAAAAGGGTATTTGTTCAAATGAGAGAGGCTAGAAAGCTTTTTTTGTGTTTTGTATGCAATTCCCATAAATATAACTCATTAAAAACTTCTTTATCCTTCTATCTAGATTGTTTAATGTTTTAATTCACCAGTGCGAAGAATGGGTCATACCAGCTAGTGGAGATATAATAGCAGTCATACAAGATAAGATCGAAATTGCTCAGTTTCTGAAATTCCTTCTGTAGGATTATATTTAGAACTTACTCCTAAAAATTATGTGCCACAAATTTCATCTGACACATTTGTTTTGTCCTATGGTCTGTGTTTAAAGCGGCTACCGTTGTCGGAATGTAAAGAACACAGCACAGGAATTTGTTTCCTTAAGTGTAATTGAGAGAAGACTTTGTTTCACAAAAGGTAAGTTTGTTATGAAAACTAATGGATTTATTTGGACAAAGAAATATCCCTGAAACAATGATTTTCATAATTAAACAATTTTAGAACAAAAAAGACGTAGTTTTGTTTTCTATAATGGAAACCACGTGTTCTAATCCGTGACTGATCAGGCACTGCGCAGAAAATTGAATGGTTACTTTGGCTGCAAGTAGTCTATAAAAGAATTTGGAATTTATTGGCTGGACAATATTCCTAGAAATTTCAAGGAATCACTTTGTTTCGAAATAAATACGATATATATTTGAATCTTTTATTTATGTGTTTTAGCGATTTTAAATCATAAATAACTGCAAAATTGAACAGTAATCAGTTTAATATATTTTAAATTGAAAAATGTTTAATAATTTGAACACTTTGAAATATCATTTTTAAAATTTTGCGGTCTAAGAGAAGTAAAATAAGTATTAAATTTGAAGGAGAACCGAATTTTTTTAAAAAAATATTTTATTTAGTTTAAAATGGATTATATATCTTAAACTTGCAGGAATGTTGGAATGTGGTTTTACCTGCGTAAAGCGAATACTTTACTAAGCACTTGTTTTTGAAATGATTTGAAATCATGAAAAATCGTGCATTTCAGTCCTGGGTCAAAAGATTCGTGTTATGGATTACAGGAATAAGAAAGGAAATGGTATGGCAAAGAGTAGGGTAAAAATAGATAATAAGACAGATTGTTGGAGGAATGTAGGTGCACGTCTCCTATGTTAACCAAATATAGCAAACCTAACGAAGAAAAGGTAAGACCATTCGAGACTCACGGGGTCAAAAATCTCGTATTTATCTTAAATTAGTACACCCTTGATGAAAAAATTGTATCAGCTCAACCTTCTGGAAATTTCAGTTCATGAAATGTTTCCTTTAATGAGTTTTATTAGTGTTACACTCTAGAGCAACTCATGGACTATTGGCGACGGACCTAGCAGCTTTGAACATTGTTCAAATGATGAGGACGACATCTGAGCTAGAATGCCGTCTCCCAACTACCACATTACGTCATTGGAAGGAGTTTTTGTCTCGATAGATTTAATGTGCATAAGCTCTACACAGCGGGTTTTCAGTGGCACTAGGACTCGAACCCGTGATACGCCAGCTACGAATTCGTGACTATAATCACTAGGCCACCGTGGCCTTACGTCTTATAGAATTTTATGTTTATTTCGTGTTAAATGTCAGAGTTTTCTTGATCTCCAGATTTTAATTTTGTAATCTCTTACAGCCCAACTGTAGAGGGCGCTTTGAATGTAAGGTTGTTGTGGTATTTACAACCACACTCGAAAGGAAGAGACAGAGAACGAAGTCATGCGGTCAGTTGCGAGGTTCCCATGAGTTGCATTAATGAGTATTTTTATTAAATAAAGTGTGTATATATATAATAAAGCCCAGTATATACAGGGTGAACAAAAAGTCCGTATAAATTTTAAAAGTTTATAAAACCCGGAAAATTAAAAAAAATAAAAAACGGTTTGCAGGTTTAGCATCGATAACTCCCGGGATTTTTCTTAAGATAGGGGAAAAAAAGACCTGCCGACTGATTGCGCTTGTACAAATCACTGAGTTCGAAATATACAAATGAGACAGTCGATTACAAATACTGATGCTCTTGATCCAGATCTAATTATCCATTGCATGCCACAACTAAGTGAACAAGGATGCTGAATTAGAAATACAAAGTGTTGGTGAAGCTTTTTTTCATGAACAAGGAATCAACACCTGTTGCACTGCGTAAACTCAGACTTCAGAAAAATGTGATACTGCAAAAGAGGGCCGTCAACAGTGGTACACTTCATAAAGTTTGTTCAGGGATTTGAGGAAAATGGATCGCTCGAGGAACGTGTAAGATCCGGGCGTCCAAGTCTAAGAATCATTAGAAAACGTTGCAAGTTTACATGGCTTCCTTGGTCTCCAGATCTGATTCCAGTAGACTTTTGGCTGTGGGAATATTAAAATTCCCGCGTGTAGTAATCTCGTCCATCCAATTTGTCGGAATTGAAAGACGCGATTCACTGAGAGCTATCATGTATACAGGCGGACATTCTGCACTCTGCCATTGCTGGTTTTGTGACACGCTTCGAAGGTGTCATTCATTGTGGTGGATATGTGGAACACATGCTTCTGTAATAAATGATTTGGTAACGTTATTTCTGTTATTTCCGAGTCTTTTCTTTCACTTATATACCAAATGCCACCTATCGGTTGTTTTTTGAATTTCTTTTATTTTTCTTATCTTAAAAAAATCGCGAGACTTATGCTCAACCTGAAAACCATTTTTTATTTTGTTTCATTTTCTGGGTTTTATAAATTTTTAAAGTTTTTACGGAGTTTTCGCCCACTCGGCATTTGTAGATAAAGTTGTGGAAATGAATGATTTGAGTAGTGAATGAGTAATGCCAACCTGACTCGTATAAATATTAATAAAATAAAGGTGAACTTTCTGCGTATGAGAGCCGAGTTCTAGTGAGGCTATAGCAAATCTAATAAATTTTATAAAGTTTCAGTTTTAAAATGAAAAGTGCCATCCACCTTTGCTACATGATATAAATGTATATATATATATTAAAAAAGCGCCATGGCTTCTAAAAGCGATTTATCTCTATTTTCAAACACCTATTTATTTATAAAAACTAGGAAAAATCAAATGAAGTCAAAAATAAACTCACATTTTTTTTTCTTCACTGAAAACTCTAAAAATTTAAAGAGACTGCATGTCAGTGAGAGTTATCACAGAATACCTTTCAGGTCATAAAAGTTTTATCTATCCACCTACGTTAGGTGAATAAGTAACGAAAATCTCTTCAAAGACCCAGATATGTGTGTACGAATGCAAAGGAATTTTTTACATATGATTTCATACAAAAGGAAAGATGAAGAATTTTCGACAATAATATAGAGAAATTTCAGTATTGCTGCCCTAGAAGCCTGCATTGAAAGTTTCTAGTTGCAAGACAAAGATATTTATTTATGGTGTTATTTGTGGGAGAAGAAATGTCGAGAATGTGGGAAGGAAAATAATAATTTTTTGAAAGAGTAATGATTAGTCAACTGAAAGAAATATTTTTTCATTATAATGAGTGTTTTTTTCCAGATATAGAAGTTTAAGTTGGCATTACTTTCCAAGATGGTGACCAATTTAACAGCTGTCAAGTGATTTATTCTCAGTTTGGTTTGGCAATTCATCAAAACGATCATCAAGCAAGGCGTAGATTCGTCGAATGGGCCCAAAACGAGATTGCCGTTGTTCCCGATTTTCATAAGCGAATTTTGTTTAGCGATGAAGCGCACTTCTGGTTGAATGGCTACCTCAACAAACAAAACTGCCGCATTTGGAGTGAAGTTAATCCACAAGTGTATGTCGAAACACCGTTACATCCAGAAAAACTGACTGTTTGGTGCGCTTTTTGGGCTGGTGGAATCATTGGAATCCTTCTTCAAAACGATGAAGGCCACAACGTTACAGTCAATGGTGATTGGTATAGAGCCATGATTACTAACTTTTTCATTCCTGAATTGAGCAATCATGATGTCCAGGTGCTGTAGTTTCAACAAGACGTCGCAACATGTCACACAGCTCGTGCCACAATCGATTTATTGAAAGACACGTTTGGTGACCGCCTAATTTCACGTTTTGGACCTGTGAATTGGCCTCCAAGATCTTGTGATTTAACACCGCTAGACTATTTTCTGTGGGGCTATGTAAAGTCATTGGTCTATGTGGATAAGCCACACACACTTGACCATTTGGAAGACAACATTCGCCGTGTTATTGCCGATATACGGCCACAAATGTTGGAAAAAGTCATCGAAAATTGGACGTCCAGATTGGACTACATCCGAGCCAGCCGTGGCAGTCATATGCCAGAAATCATATTTAAAATGTAATGCCACGAGATATATTTCGAATAAAAAAAATTCATGTCAATCGAATAGTACATCGTTGTTTTATTGCAATTTAAAGTTCTATACCTCTAAAAAAAGACCCTTTATATAGAATCGAGTTGTAGTTGTCGTGTCCTTCCCCAAGGAAGGAAGGAATGAAAGTACTGCCTGAGCCTGAGACAGGTTGGATTTCTACACGATAGATGGCGACACACCACCTCTCTTATCTCTACCTCCATAATTCAGCCATGGGAGTGGAAGACAGGGAAATATTCTCCAGCCCCCTACACCCGTAGTTTCTTCTGTGATCGCCCACAAGACTTTCGGACCCGTTGATTTAACGAACACATACTCCGTGTGTACTCAGAAGGTATTTGGTGACATCGGGCATCGAACTCAGGCTCTCCGGTCTTAAGCTCGATGCTCTAACCACTAGTCTACCCACAGCCCAGAATCAAGTACCAATTAGATAAGTTGACTAAGTACGTTTGGAGCCGTAACTTTGGAAAAGCGTATAAAATGATATTTTTTTAATATCTAATGACAGTTAAATTTGAATATTCATATAAACTGTTCTAAGAATATATTATTACTAAAAAAAGTTATTTAAATGAGTTCTTTTTTTGGCAAAAATTGAAGAACGAATGCCATATTTTCAAAACATTCTGCTTTCATAAAAAATGCTTCTATAATAATTATATTTTGCCTACATATCATTTTCTTCATTTGGGATAAACTAAGATTTTTAAAATATATAATTTAGAAAGGAATTTATTCGTACTCTATTATATCAATGTAGAGGAGTTTTAATAAAAAATACCCGTTTCTATTTCAATTATGATCACATCTTTGAAAATAATTGGAATTTTTAAAAACTTTTAGTTCAGCCTCGGGATAGATCTCATAGCCATGTAGCATATAGCTATCCATAGGCAAGATATTATTATAATAGAAATATTTTTCTGAAAGGAAAATTTTTTAAGAATATTTCATTCTTTCTTAATTTTTTGTTAAACAATTGCATTAAAATAACTTTTCCTGAAATATTATTCTAAAAACAATTTTATATGTATACTCTAACTGAACTAACACTAAATATAAAAAAAAATTACTCCTTCATACTCTTTGTCTAAATCATGATTTTATTTAAAGAAAAACATATTAAAAGTATTGTTTTACTATATGTCGTCTTATTTTATTGATTCAGAAGATAATGTAGGTATATGGAAATTTTCATTTGCTCCAGGCAAGTTTTCCACTTGTTAATCTTAAATATAAATGCATATAACTTTCAATAAATTATTTATTGATTTTTGAGTTGAATGAGATTCAGTATTCAGTTTAGTAAAAGGCTTCTCAAATATTCGTCAAATAATTCATATTTGCATTGAATTAAAAAATTAAATATTTGAAAAAGCTCAAATTTAAAAGAATAAAATCATTTTTTTTATTTATAAACAATCAGGTTTTTTTGTAGTTTTTATATATAGCTAAGAATATATAAAAGTAGTTTTTACATAAGCCCAGCCAGGACTATGAGGTGTCTTTTCGTGAAAATTTATCTACTATTATAAATTAAAATATGAATAAAAAACCACTTCTATTTTTAAAACCATTCTTCATTCTATATAAAGAAGTCTTAGAGCTATATATAGGTAAAGTATTGTTATTAAAGAAGCATTTTTCCTAAAAGGAAAATGTTTTGAAAATATTTATAGCTTTTTTTGTAAAAATCCATTTAAATAGTCTAGAATGAGATTCAATATTATATGTATATTCTAATTTAAGTGACACTTACGTCAAATATTCGTCATTTATAAGCTTTTTCAAAATCACAGTTGAATTAAAAATTTTAATGATTTGAAAAATTGGCTCAAATTTAAGAAAATAAAAATTATTTTTTTATTTAAATAAACAATTTTAAATTTTTTGTATACAATAATAGATTTTTTATGGAGAATAGCTAGGTGGCATCATCAAACTGATAAAACTATGTTTTTACATAAGCCAGGCCAATCTTTTGGATTTATGATTGTGATTCCTAATTTGGGCGTGAAAATCAGGTTAGTGAAAAAAATCATCTATTATAAATTTTAAAATATGAATAAAAAACTGTCAATTTTCCACGTTTTTAAAACCATTGCCATCATTCTATATGGTAAAGAAGTCTTGTGACCTCCCCTTTTTATCCACTTATAAAGTTGAGTTTTGTATATTATATAAATTGATAAAATTTTTCTGAATGAAAAGAAAAAGAGAAAATGAAATTTTGAAAACGTAGTTTGTTAATGTCATTTAAAGTTTTTATTGTAAAATCACCCAAGACTTTAAAAATAAATTTTTTCAGGGAAATGGATGAATATAATAATGAATGGTGTTTCAAAATAAAACAATTTAAGTATATTAAAATTCACTAAAAATTTAAGTGAACCACTGAAATACGTCGATATACAAAAAATAAAAGTATCATTTTTAGAAAAAATACACTTGATTCAAAATGCAGTTAAAATTGTTTAATCGTTATAAACTGTTTTTAAGAATGATTTAATTAAAAATTGGAAAATAATTTTACTTTATTTTATATCCGTACAAAAGTAACAAGTGTTGTACCATTTTGGAATATCAGTGGTTAAACTAGGTATCGGATCGTGGCGTTCAAATTTTAAATAAATTGCTGTGTAGGGAATGGTATGCAATATTATTCTAATTTTTTATTTGGAGAATCAGTTTAATTTGGCATCATTCTCTCAAACTGACTGAAACTACGTTAAATTTAACTAAGCCAGGTCAATCTTTTGCTCGATTTGTAATTGTGATTCATAATTTGGTGCCAAATTTGGCGAGATATCATGCCAAATGGGAAAAAAATCATCGTTGTTAAATTTTAAAATTTGGCAACCCTATCGCGGTATTGTAACCTATTGTATTGAATGCTATGAAGTACGTTCCGGATTTTCAATTTTCATTTCTCGATTTTTCATGCAAAATACGGTATAAAAAGGCCCGGGCCCATCAGTTAGTCAGATCTCAAACAAGTGATATGGTATTTCATATGTATTGTTTTTATTGAGTTTTTTTTAACTGCTGAGTGTTTACTATTGCTTTTTTCATCCACTTGTCTGTTATCAAATTTGAGTTTTACGTGACTTTATAACTGATACAAATTGACTGTTTTGGCCAAAAAATGTTTCTGAATGAAAAAGAAACAAGAGATATATAAGAAATTTTAAAACGTAGTTTGCGTTAATGTCATTTAAAGTTTTTATTGTAAAATTACCCAAGACTTTAAAGAACTAAATAAAAAGCTTCAGGGAAATGGATGAATATAATATATGAATGGTGTTTCAAAATATTAAAATATTTAAGTCGAATATTAAAATCTTCACTAAAAATTTGGAAGTGAACCTCATGAAATATTTTCCTCGATTACAAAAATATTTTCAAACACGATAATTTTTAGAAAAATACACTTGACTTTCAGGAAAATGCAGTTAAAATTGTTAAATCATTATAAAGGAAATAAAACTGTTTTTAAGAAAGATTTAATTAATTCATAATTTTGGAAAATACATTTTACTTTATTTTATATCCGTACAAACGGAATTTGAAATTTATCTAATTTATGCGGCTAGGATTTGATTTGAGAAACGAGATCATTAGAATATTTAGTGGTCGCGATGAGCTGGCTGGGTGTCGTATGATTTGGCGATGGCGGATCGGGGCTTCAACCTTGTCACGAGTTCGATGGATTTTTATGATGCAATAAATCGACCCGCTGTGTAGGGGAGGGATGCACGTTAAACCTATGGAGAGTTCAGACATTCTCACGATAAAATTAAATTTCTAGTGTTATTTCGCATCGTCAGAGCTCAGGTGCCTTCTTCTAGGAAAGAAACTGTGTGTTAAAATTACATTGTGGCAATGGGTACTTCAAATATGGTGCCACTCTAAAAACGGATACGTAGTCCGCGGCTACAATGGAGCCAATCTGTTGCTCCTTTTGAAAAAAAAATCATTCATCATGAACAGTGCGACGTTATTATGTTCAATGGAAAATCAATCAATCTTTAGAATATTTCAAGTGAGTGAGTGAATATTAACGTCGCACTGTTCAGCTGCACGAGGGCTTTTGGCGACGTACCACTGAATTTTGAATCATGGTCAAGAGACGTGGATGACACCTAGCTGGCAGCCCTCTCTTAACTACCACACCAACGGGAGGACGTTTCAGCACTCGACAGATTTAACGTGCATCGCTGTCCTACACAGCGGGTCTTTAGTGGTACCGAGCTCGAACTCGTGACAAGCCAGCGACGATCCGATACCTTGCCCACCAGAGCCCCGTGGCCACGCAGTTTTGTAGAACTGATGTAGATAAATTGTTATGACACTCATCGCAATTACATATGGTGAGGATGGTTACGCACGTTAAATTTGTCGAGTTAAGGTCTTAACGTTTCCTTGGTGTTTAAATTTGGAGAATGGAGTATGGATTTAGGAGTCGTCCTCGCGGTATTTCATCGTGGTCAATAAGTACGAAAACTTCTCCAATAACTTCTCGTGTAGTTTCGATGTGTGATGTTTATAATCAATCATATTCATCAAAATGAATAACTATTAAGATTTTTCCACCTACGTTATCTTTTATCTGTATTTCTTATCACAGTTAATAATTACTAAATTTTTTCATTATTTATTACCTTTTAATGATAACATTATTTTCCTGTTACTATGTTTCGCACACATTTTTTTTCTTTCGTCTTTCAAATGACTTAGCACTTGCGTGTGTTACTGAATTTATTATGAATTCTGCATCTGTTGCCATGGCAATTTATTTGATTTTTAAATATTTATACTTTCATTTTATTTAGTTATTATGTTAGATATTCATTTTGAAAACTAATCTATTCCCTTTATGTTTTTATCTGTTTATTTGTGCGCTAGAAATGCAAAACAAAAAAGAATTACACATTACTGCACTTGAATTTCAGTTCTATTTTTTTCTAATTTTTATCTCTTTTCTGAAAACAAAATCTTTATATGCATAATCAAAGCAAACAATACTACTCATTTGTGTTTTTGTAAGCTGAAGCCTCTGCCTGGTAATTTATGAAAAATAGTAAATATTTCTTCTTTATCTAATATTTATGATTTGTTTCTCATATTACAAGCCCAATAACATTGGAATTTCTTAAATTATATGCGATGTTGTATCATGTATCGTAAAAAGATACATTATTATTATGCTGCTTATATTATTCAAAATAAATAAGTTTCGAAGCTGGAAAAACAGTTACAAATACAATAACTAACTTAGTTTTCATTTTAAAGGACATTTATACTTGTAACGTTTCATAATAAAGTTAGAATACTTCATGAGAAGAGATTAAATGTTGAAAAAACAGGATAAAATCAAGAGTAATTTTATGGAAGTTTGAAAAAAAAATTGTGTGTGGAATTTATATTTTGTACTTCTTATTTTTAATGGATATCAAAAAATATAAACACATAAAAAACTGCTTGTTAATGTTATTTTCGTTTTGAATTGCAAATCCATGGTTTCTATTTGAAAACTTTTAAAGAAAATCTTGATTACTCAAATCATTTGTTTAAATTTTTATAATATATAAATGTATAAATATTGTTAATATGAGATTTTATATAATATAATTTGTTTGGGTACTTTTCCCATATTTTTAAATTTTAATGATGATACTGTCTTCTCAAATCAGTATGTAGATTTGATATTGAATCTACATTTGCATGTTATTTATTCAAATATTTGTGAAGTTTTTCTGGTGTCATTTTTTTTATTGGTTTTTGTGAAAAAAGTCCTTCAAAACACAAATAAATGTTAAGCAAGAGTTTCATAGGTTATTTTTACATGGAAGTCCAAATCTATTACATCATCCTGTTACATGTGTAGTATATATCGTATATATATAAGTCAATTTTTTTATATATAGGGTATCCCAAGTGAGAGTGGGTGAATAGTAACATCGCACTATTCAGCTACACGAGGGCTTTCGGCGACGGACCTTGTAATTTTGAACCATGGTCAAGTGACAAGGTCGATACCTGAGCTGGCACCCTCTCTCCCAACTACCACACCACACCAAGGGAACCACGTTAGAGCTATCGACAGATTTAACGTGCATCGCTTCCCCACATGGCGGGTCTTTAGTAGTACTGGGCTCTAACTCTTGTCATGCCAGCCACGATCCGATACCTTGACCACTAGGCTACCTCGGCCACTATAGGGTATCCCTCCCCCCAAAAAAGCGTTAACTAAATAGGAGGAGGCTCATACCAATTCAGTTCTGAGGGGAAAAAATCCATATCATTTAGTTAAGTGATGACTAACATATTTTTGAAAAAAATGGAAAATTAACACTTTTATTATTGGGTACTGAGACTACAAATTTCAAAATTTTAGATTGATTCTTTAACTAATGGGATTTTGCATAGTCACATGCTATTTATCACAGTTACAAATCGGGTAAGAAACCTTTCTCTGGTTAAGTTTAAATTAACGTAGTTCGCGTTGGGATTGAACGCCCATATTCATCGCTAACCTGACCGCCGGTTAGAGGAAGGAAACCTGGGTTTCGCCGAAAACGCTATTCACCATCGCAAGTTAATAACTTAACTCCGGTTCAAGTTAAAAAATCCTGACCCAGGGTCATTGCCGGGTTAGTTTTAACCGCACATGCGCAGTAAGCGATTTTTCGAGTGTTTACGTTTGCCGCAAAACACTATATATACTTTTCTTTGTCATTTTCTTTTTTAAATTTAAATAACACTGACGGATTTGTTGTGGTGTTCGCGGATTCACCACTCCGTCAGTGTCATAGAATTGCCGCGTTATTTCAATATACGCTTCATTTTTTTTGTGCTACTAACAGCATTTGTTAACCTATACATTCTATTAAATAATAGTGCGGCTTCATCAAAGCCAACACCAACTCTTTTTCGTACTGCGTAAAATAAATTCTGTTGGCATTTATTTTAAATAGTTAGCGATACTAGAGGTTAAAAACAAGCTGGCACGAGGCGAATGTAGAAATTGTAGCTTCAGCCGGAAGTCACGGGGTTTATTTTGACCAATCGGAATCGACCAGTAAACCCAGGTTAAGAAACCCAGAGTCAAGTAACTGGAGGTCGAAAAAGAAGCTGTGAATTGAAGTTCTAACCTGGGGTTGACTGCCGGTTACTTAACTCCAGGTTTCATCGCTGGGTTAGGTTAGCGGTGAATACGAGCGTAAGAAAAATATCACTTAACTCTGACGCTCCATAAGGAAAACAGCATACTATTCTAGGTTGGTTAATTCAAAATACGACCCATTTAGTAAAAATTCCAAAATGGCACAACACCTGCACTTTTTGTATCGATGAAAATAATTGCCAATTTTATTTTACAAAATGACTTCATTTAAAAAATTCAATCTAAAGTGTGTAATTCAAGTTAATCAATAATTATAATACTAAAACTGAAAACATTTTTGTAGTACCTTAGTAAATTAAATTTTCGATGCGTTTTTGCCCTCTACGCAAATGTTTTATTTGGATGAGTCTGCATTGTAGAAAGTCCCCCAACGTGAGAGCCATTTCATGGTGGAACCATCTAAACCACCCGCCCCCACCATTTCATGGTGGTACCATCGGCCCCCGTTTCCATATTTGGATGCTTGAATTAATTTTTTATTTCAAGCTCTCGTCGGATGATAAATATAGCTGTGATTTAATTTTACCGAGAGTACAAGAGTCAAATTAATACACAATGGATCTTTTACATGCCACATACTCATATGACATGCCGTCCTACGATTTTCTGGACACGCATACTAGGCTTACGAAGCGGGCACGCTAACTCTAAGCCACCGGATCCGACTCTCTACACAAATATAAGCACAATATATATTTAAAAATAGATTGATTGATAAATCGTGAACAATTTGTTAAATTTATTTCTTCCATTGCTTCAGCATTCCTTTGGCACAGTTCGGTTACATTTCCGATTGGTTTAAACGAAGAATTTAGTAGCTTATACCATTTGCTAATATTATACGTTTGTGATGCTATTCTTAAATATCAATTTCATTGTCCTTTTCCTTCTGCTGTTCTGTTAACCAGATTTTTCTGTTTATTTGCTTCAGTGATAAAAATCTATAAGTTTCCGATGAACAAAATGACACGTAAGAGTCTTTTTTAAAGAATAAGTCTTCACATTGACAGCTTTTGTTTACAAAATGGTCACACTATAAAGATGGAAGTACGCCAGGAGTGCAGCAGGAAATGAGGAATTCTGGTTATTAACATAATGTTAGTTTTTCCTATGATGGTTCAACTGGGGTTTTTGGGATCTGTGTGATTCTCTGCTTATATTACTGTATTTTATTTATATTTATTGTTTGACCAGTGAACTTCGTCTGCGCGTTAACATGTAATGCTAACCGCAGACGAAAGAAACATAAAGATTTGATTTGCTTTTAATTTATGACGCACTCTCAAGCAGCAAGAGAGGGGAATTGACTACGGATCTTAAAAATTTCAATCAAGGTCAAATGACAAGGACAGCTCCTGAGCTGGAACTCCCTCTCTAACCTACCACATCAAAACCGTGGGAGGACTTAGAACCTCAACAAATTTAATGGGGAATCAGCCCATCTACGCAACATTTCTTTAGTGGCAGTATTTGAATCAGTGACTTGATACTGCCAGGCTCTAGTTCACAACCATGACCTCTCGGTTACTGTGGTCAGTGAGTGAGTGAATATTAATGCCACCCTATTCAGCTATTCGAGGGCTTTTGGTGATGGACCTCGTAATTTTGAACCATGATCAAGTGATGAGGACGAAACTTCAGTAGACGCTCTTCTCTCCAAGCTTCCACCCCACCACAATGGAATGACTTTGGGCTCGATAGATTTGGGCTACCCCTTGTAGCGTCAGGCTCATTAGACGAATACTTCACGAAATTCCTTGTCACGTTTTATGTATAGGGGTGAGAAGAATGGCACAGATGAGACATTGTAATCTTGAAAAAAAAAAGTATATTCTTCCCTCATACATGTGGGCAAAAGAGATGTGAGCCTATTACGAAAACTGATTTGTTGATGCCATACCTTTTCCTTCTCCGACACCAAAATGACGCTCAGCTACAACGATTTATACAAAAGACACTCTCGTGAACAGTTCACATTATCTTGTTCCTTCACCCATGTGGACCTCAGATTATTTGAATGAAAAAAGAATGTCTGCCTGTTGTAATAAATACATACCCTGGAGTGTATCCTCATTGTCAAAGTGACAGGTCGATTGATAAACCCTTCAAATGGTGAACGAGATACAGTGATGTTGATCTCAGTCTCTCTGGCATATTTTCTCAAATAACCAATGGAGTTGGAAAGAAGATGAGGAATGCCATGTGCAGATCCGCTACTTTTCCCAATCAGAGATTTTTTGGGGCAAGAAAAAGCCCCACCCAAGGGATTTAAAGAGTGGGCTCGAAAGTTGATGAGGATCTTCTGAATCATCTTCGGTATCAGCATTTTTTCTTTCTTCTCCGAAAACACACGATAGAAGTCGCGGGACAGCCGCACCCCAAGGTCCAAGAGCAAGGAACTGTGATGACTTCTAAAGTAGAATTGCCGGAGTCTGCGAAGCGGCCACTCGATGGATTTTATGGGGGGAGACTAGCGAAAGGGTTTGCGGGAACAGCCACACCCGGTAGACGATCACTCCTACGAACTCCGACGAAGTCCTACGAACATTAAACTAATTTTGAACTTTTCTCCAGCGAAAATCTGTGAAGATTAGCATAATTAATGATGCATTTAAATTTTGTTTTTAATTAATTAATAAATTAAATGCCTTTTGGAAAATACCTGTGTGTTCCCTCTCGCTACCAAGTAATGAAGTAATTTTAAGGACTCACTACACCACACCCATCTACACGATGGGTCTTCAGTAGCAAAAGGACTTACATCCGCGATACAGCTGTCACGAGTTTGTGATCATAACTACCAGGCAACAATGACCACATTATAAATAATGTCTACTTATGGTATTGTAATATCTTGCCTCGTCTTTAGTGTTGAAATGTCATTGTATATACAGTGGTGGCAAAAAGTCCTGAACACACTCATTTTTTAGCGTAATTTTTATGTTTGACTTCATTTTTCGTTGTGAAATTATCGCACTATCTTAAATGTTGTTATTGATTTTAATGTATTTTCTTATGCTGATTTCACATCTACTACTAGTTTCTTAATGACTAAAATATTTTTTGTAGTAAAGCTGCCTGAACACAATAATGTAAAATATGTTCAGAATAAAACAATATAGAATACCATAATATGCAAAGAAAAATAACACGAAACTTGACAAATACGGTATATTTAATAAGCATTTTGAAAATTATATTGTTGTCACATGTTAGAAAATCAATATTTTATGGGCTAGCCTTTTGCTTTAGTTACGGCTCTACATCTTTTTGGCATGGGATGCACCAATTTCAAAAGATCTTTCGTGATAATATGGTTGAAGGAAAATATTAAAGCTTCAATTAATTCACGTTTGTTTGAAGGTTTTTTTCTTTGAAATTTCATAACCAATTTTAAACCATAAACTCTCTATCGGATTAAGGTCGGAAGACTGTCCTGGCCAGTTCATTCTATTCACAATATGGTCTTCCAACCATTTCTGGACAACCTTTGCACGATGACAAGGGCCGTTATCGTCCTGAAAAATCCATGACTGATTCCCCAAAAGGTCTCTCGCAGTTGCTAGCAATTTATTTTGTAGTATTTCAATGTAATCCATAGCTTTCACTGTTCCGCTAACGATGTGAAATCTTCCAACACCATGAGAAGACATGCAACCCCATACCATCACTTTTGTCGGGTACTTTACTGTGGGCTTCAGACACTAAGGGCTGAATTCCTCATGAGTGCGTCGTCTTACATAGGCACTACTTTGGTTGCCAGAAATACAAAACTGACTCTCGTCACTAAATATTACCTTTTTTCAGTATTTAATAGTCCATAAAGAATGTTCCCTTGCCCACGTCATCGCCTCTTGCGTTGAAATTCAGTCAGTAATGATTTTGGGCGCACTTTACAGCCACGTAACCCAATTTCCAACAGTCTTCCTCTAACAGTTCTTGGGCACACACTCACATTTGATGTCAAAGTCCATTGTTTCAAAATTTGCGAGGAATTAAGCTTTCTGTTTGAAAGCAATAACCTGTCTACACGTAAAGATGTTTTTCTTGGTCGTGTCCTGATCGCCTTCTGTCCGTAATAAAATTTGTTTCAGAAATTCTTTTCAAAGTTCTCACAACAGTAGAAAGGCCACATGGTACTTTAGCAGCAATTTGGCGCATAGAATGACCTTCCCCTTCAAATGTATTATTTTGTACCTTTTATTCTCAGGCAGATATGAAAATTTAGACATAATTCCAATATTTTCCACAAACGCACTTCAAATTGCTTTCAAAACACTATTTTCCAAAAAAGCACACAACTGCATTCAATACAATAAACCCCCGTTTTACCTTTTTCTTTCAACCCTTTTTCGCTACTGCTCTCTGATTGGTTGAAATAACGGAGCATTTCATTGGTGGAAAAAACACTCACTCATTCTTACAGTGATCTTGTGCTTTCTAGTCAAAGTCTTTTCAACATATCAATGAAACTATTTACTTTAAAAGAAATCTACAAACAGATTTGAAATCAGCATGAAGAAATACATTAAAATCAATAACAATATTTAAGATAGTGCGATAATTTTATAATGAAAAAGAAGTCAAACACAAAAATTATGCAAAAAAATGAATGTGTTCAGGACTTTTTGCCACCACTGTATATGTATGTGAGTTTAATATGACTATTTTTAATGTAATGTTTAATTAAAACCACATTTTATGATTGTATTTGAGTTCCTCAACGATCGTTACTTGTCAATCTATAGCAGTGTTCGGCAGACTTATTAGCCAAAGAGCCAAATAGGAACATTACAATAATTTTTTAAAAAAATTGGTAGCCAAATCTGTTTGTTTAGTAAATTTTTATTACATTAAATAAGTAGAGTACACTGAAAAAAACTAAATTTCATACATAATAAATATTTATTAATGCGAGCAATGTGCTTGCATTTCCTTGGAAAGTTTGAGTAAGTCAGGTTTGTATGTTGTTGTTTTTAATTTTAGGCATGATTCCAAGTTCTCATCAATAAGACGACTTCTTAGTTTACTCTTGATTATGTTCGTGACTGAAAAAGATTGTTCGCATATATATGTAGAACCGAAAAGGGAAAGAAGGGCAAACGCGACCTTTTTCAGCTGATCGCAAGAGTCAGGAATATTATTCCAAGCGTTGAAAATGATCATGTCTTCCTTCTCCAGGTCATTCAAAGCAGATCACTTGTGTTGTAAACCAAGATCACATTTTTTCTTGTCCATTATTTCCAGTTCAACACAAAGACGTTCGAATTCAGAGCGCCATATCTCCTTGTTTTTTAAATCCAGCAATTGTATTTCAAAGCTACCAATGTCAATTTCAAAAGGAGAAAATTTTAACTCGGTTATCGTAGCATTAAGATGATTTTTCACAAATACTAAAGTTGTTCTGCTGTTTTTAAATTCCTGAAACCTGCTGAAAAATGCTTCCCTCATATTTAAAATTATTGTTTTAAAATGGTGTTTATTAATAAAGGAATTATTTTCTTTTCTCAAGCTCGGAGAGTGAAACAATGTTTCCCTTTCAAAATCCTGAGCAAAAATGGATAATTTGTTAACGAACGTTATTACTTCTTCTAATATCGAAACAATTAAGTTTCCTTTCCCTTGTAGTTTACGATTAAGCTGATTTAGATGAGACATAACGTCTACCATGAAATAAAAGTTTTGGATGCACTGATCGTCTGGTTGCTCTGGATAGTGAACGCTCTTCTCAAAAGTAAATGTTTTAATTTTCGGAAAAAAGGGACGCGAAACGTTTTAAAACGTTCCTTCTTGATAACCAACGTACCTTGTTACGAAACAGAAGATCAGCGTACTCACTCTCCATTTCACGTAAAAATTCTTTGAATTGGCGATGATTAAGAGCTTAAGCTAAAATGGGGTTGATAATGGTAATCACTAATTTCATAACTTTACAAATTTCATCCGGAATTGTTTGCGCACAAAGCGTTTCTTTGTGAATGATACAATGGTAAACAAGTATCTCGTGATTTATTTTTTCTTTCAAAATAGCTACAAACCTTTTTCTTACACCGGTCACACTTTTGGCCCCATCTGTTGAAATCGACACAATTTTATCGAGAGGAATATGATGTTTATCCATACACTCAATTACAGCATTTGCGATATCCTCTCCCCGCGACTGACCTTTGAATAGCAATAATCCTAAAAAATCTTCTTTAGGGCCTGACTGAGATATAAATCTTACAAAAAGTGAAACTTGTGCTGTACCAGTTATATCACAAGACTCGTCTACTGCTATTGACAAAGCCGAAACCCATTTCAGATCTACGATATGAAGGGTCGAACACATTTTAATTTTTCTATTTTAATGGTTTTGCAGACAATGATAACTCTTTAACTCTTTTCAGAATATCTGCTTTGTTCTTAAAATCCTGAACTAGCTCTTCGGATGCATTCATAAAACAATTTTTTGTATTCACCGTCTGTGTATGGTTTCCCTCTCTTAGCAATATCTTGGCTAAAAACAAAACTTGCCATATTAACACTGCAGGAAGATTGCATCCAGTTATTAAACACAGAAGTTGACAACTCTTGACTTTTTTGAAGTTTCTCAACTGCTTTCTTCCTTGCATCACCGGTAGGATATTTAGTGACAAATGACGCGTGCTTTCTTGTAAAGCGTCTATCTAAATTTGACTTCTTGTTACGCGCGAATTTCTCCTTACAAATAAGACAGGTCGGAAGTCCATTCAAGTTTTGAATAAACGCAAAATTCTTGGTCCACTCAACTTTAAATTCGCGGTTTTCATCTTCCGTTTTTCTTTGCTTTTTTTCGGTAACCATGTTAATTGGGGTACTTATAAAAATATTCCAAATATATTTTTCTCTAAAGCCACCAGTACAAAAAATATTATCATTATTAAATTGATGAAAATAAAAATTTAAAAAAAATCTTGTTAAAAAAACAATTTTATTAATAAAGAGTGTTTTTTCCAGGTATAGAAGTTTAAGTTGGCATTACTTTCCAAAATGGCGACCGATTTAACAGCTGTGGAGTGATTTACTATCAGTTTGGTTTGGCAATTCATCAAAATGATCATCAAGCAAGGCGTAGATTCGTCGAATGGGCCCAAAACGAGATTGCCGTTGTTCCCGATTTTCATAAGCGAATTTTGTTTAGCGATGAAGCGCACTTCTGGTTGAATGGCTACGTCAACAAACAAAACTGCCACATTTGGAGTGAAGCTAATCCACAAGTGTATGTCGAAACACCGTTACATCCAGAAAATCTGACTGTTTGGTGCGCTTTTTGGGCTGGTGGAATCATAGGTCCGTACTTCTTCAAAAACGATGAAGGCCACAACGTTACAGTCAATGGTGATCGGTATAGAGCCATGATTACTAACTTTTTCATTTCTGAATTGAACAATCAAGATGTCCAGGAGTTGTGGTTCCAACAAGACGGCGCAACTTGTCACACAGCTCGTGCGACAATCGATTTATTGAAAGACACTTTTGGTGACCGCCTAATTTCCCGTTTTGGACCTGTGAATTGGCTTCCAAGATCTTATGATTTAACACCGCTAGACTATTTTCTGTGGGGTTATGTAAAGTCATTGGTCTATGCGGATAAGTCACAAACGCTTGACCATTTGGAAGACAACATTCGCCGATGATTGCCGATATACGGCCACAAATGTTGCAAAAAGTCATCGAAGATTGGACTACATCCGAGCCAGCCGTGGCAGTCCTATGCCAGAAAGCATATTTAAAATGTAATGCCACAAGCTTATCTTTCGAATAAAAAAAATTCATGTCAATCGAATAATTCATCGTTGTTTTATTGCAATTTAAAGTTCTATACCTCTAAAAAACACCCTTTATATATGTAACTTCTTTAAAAAGAAAAAAAAAATTCCATCATCAGAATAACAAAACTTTTAATATGACCAAAAATGGAAGAAAACTTCCAAAATTTCAACAAATAGAGGTTATCGAAAAATCGATTACAAATTCTGTACCGGAACCACAAACATATATAGCAGGTGTAATAAAATCGTATAAAATACCTGCAAGATGTGCAGCTAGATTGAAAAATACAACAACTTTATAATAAGACATGTCAATGGCAGACACGGTAGAGAAGACAAAATTGTTCACAGTGCAACTGCTAGTCTGTGATGCCAATTTGTACCCCCCCTACTTAAGTAAAAGTATGCGCGCGCATGCTTGTGGTAAGTTTGTATCACATCGGAGTACGCCGATTAATTATAAAATACATTGTGCAATAGTGATACATTTATAAGAGTGTTATATCAGTGTAAATGTGTATTTTATTTTTTATTATGTCGAAATGGATTTTGTTTGTTTACTTTTAGTAAATTAATAATTTTTTTAAGAATCTTTTTTTTTCGATTTTTCAACATACTCGTGCCCCCTAGTAGACTTATCACGCCCCTCCAGGGGTCGCACCCCACAGTTTAAGAAACCCTGTATTAGAAACTTTATAGAAATAAAAAATACACGAATGCGTAACGTTTATCAGAAACGATTATAAATGGGATTGTATAACGGGGATTATGTTTCTTAAATCTGCGATCATATTTTGAAGTAAAAGGAAAAGAGAATTCAAAAAGCACACTTCAACCATTACATTTTTCCATTAACTAAAAAATATTTTTTTTTGCCTGTATGAGAGAAGTTTGAGGTAGAGATAGAAAATAATTCTAAAAAATCAAGTTATTCCATTTAAAAAATAAAAGTACTCAAGCGAAAAAAAAATAAAAAAAAGTTTCAAGATTTGGCAAAAAAGCACTTACTCAAAATAACAAGAACCAGAGCAAATCGTGAAGAATTTTATAAACAGAAAAAGCTTCCTTTCTGCTTTGAGATAAAAAAAAGTGGAATACACACAAACACAAACATTTAAATTGCTTTCAAAGTTATAGTAAATAACACTAGATGTACAAAAATATTATTTTTAGATATTTTTGAAAATTTTTTCGAGTCGGGTAATAATTTTTCTAGAAAAGGAAAGTTTTTCTGTTGTTATCGCTGATTAATAAATAACAAAGAAGTTAGAAAATTGTCTTACATTAGTATTTTGCATCTTTAAAGGTATGTGATGTTATTTATTTTTTCGACTAATATATTTTCCAGAGTGCTTAATCAAAAAAAAAAATTGTCTCTAACTTAATTTGATTTGATTTTAATTTATGTCATTGTGAAACAACTGCTATTAGAGAAAGACTTCGTAGCTTTGAGCCACGATAAAATGACGAGTACAAAACTTGACCTGGCGCAATCTCTCCAAACTAACACACCACATCAACGGGAGAAGTTTGAGTCATGATGGACGGCTGCGGTAGCCCAGTGGTCAAGGTATCGGATCATGGCACGTATGTCACGAGTTCAAGTCCAGTACCACTAAAGACCCACCGTGTAGGGGAGCAATGTACTATAAATCTGTCGATAGCTCAAGCGTCCTCCCGTTGGTGTGGTGTGATAGTTAGGAAAAAGGAGAGGGAGGGTGCCAGCTCAGGTGCCGTTCTTGTCACTTGACCATGGTTCAAAATTACGAGGTCCGTCGCCAAAAGAGCCATCGTGTAGCTGAACAGTGCGACGTTAATATTCTCTCACTCACTCACTTGAACCATGACAGATTTGCCACGCCTCAGCTTCTTTGTACCCCGGATCTTCGACGGCACTAGGGTTCGAACTCATGACACACTGGTCACGAGCTCGTGAACATAACTGCTAGGCAACCATGGCAGCTTTTGGGCATTGACAGATTAAACGAGTATAAATTACTTTATACCAGTGCTTTTCAAACTTTCGATATTCGTGACCCAATTTTCAATCATAATTTTCATCTTGTCCCCCATACAATTAAAATGTATTGAATGTAGTAATAATGTAATTACTTAGAGAGACTCTAAAGCTACAATACGATCTTAATTATTAACCATGCAAATTATCAACATAAATATTACATTTTGTACACAGTTTTGTATATGATATAATCCCATGGAAAAATCAATAGCAAATATTAAACTTGTTCTTAATTTAGTTATTGATACTTAATATCAAATATATTGTGCCTTCCTGATATATTTATATGGATAGTATGTCAGAGTAAATGTGTATTTTATTTTTTGTTAAATCAGAATATATTTTGTTTTGCTTCCTTTTAGTAAATTGGTAATTTTTTAAATAATGTTTTATTTTCGACTTTTCGTTATCCTCGCACCCTCCTTGTTGGCTTATCAGTTTGGTAAATACTGCTTTACAGAATGGAATTTTTACCGGCGTCAGGACTCGAAACCCAAAGCTCGACAGACGCAATGCCGACCACTAGTTTCCTACAGAAGTCATCTGATAACCGAGTGAGTGAATTTTAACATCGCTCTATTCAGCTACACTTTTATGATGGCTTTGGCGGTGGATTTCGTAATTTTGAACCTTAGTCAAGTGACGAGGACCTCACCAGAGCTGGCTCTCATCTCCTCACACCACACCAACGGGAGGACGTTTGAGCTGTGACATATTTAACGTGAATAACCCCCGTACACGGTGGGTATTCAGGATTACTAGGCTCGAACTCATGACACGCTGGTCACGAATCATTTACCTTAACCATTAGGTTACCGTGGCCTCTATCTTGTTACAGAGTAAGCTCATTAATAGGGAAATACAGACACTTGGTACAAAACTCTCTCACTTTTCACTCCCAAAGCTGGTATAAAATTAATACGTTGGATTTATGTTCCACAGAATTTCTTCAATATCTTGTATATATTATGCCTGCTCAGTAAATGTATGGTATTTTTGAAACAAGTAGCATAAAAAAACTTTTTTTTAGTCAATACCTACATAGATCAACAAAGAAAAATTTTATTTTTTAGCTACTTTTTATTAAATACTTACAAATAATATAAATATGTATATCCATATTTATATTAATCACAACATTAAGTGGTAATTAATTTTTATTAATTATCATTAAAGTATCGCATCGCCATCCAAAACAATCGTGTATACAAAATTTCAGTTCAATTAAATGCTTTAAGACGTGAGAAAAAAATACTTTTTCATGTTTTGACACAAGTCGCCAAAATGGTCGCTAAGTCACTAAAAAAGATGTCAACGTAGCTGTATTTGTAATTCCTTAAATACTTAGTTTTAATCAATTAATTTTTATTAATTATAATTAAATTATTGTATTGTCATGCAAGATAATCATGTACACAGATTTTCGGCTCAATTGAGTGCTTTAAAATGTATTTTATTAAGGATTGAAAATTCCACCAATGTAAATAAATATATAGAGTGTGAGCTAATAGTGTAGGAATTGAAAAATGTAGTATTCAATTTGAACGATCACCTTCACATATAAATTAATAACATGATCTGTAGACATTTGTTGCACATTGACTGACACAAATTAAGAGTTCTCATTTCTAAATGTTTGATGGGTTAGAGATGAAAATGCATCTTTTTTAACACCATCACAACAGTACGGAGATATGGTACATTTCAAAAGGAAATATTAAATTCTCTCTCTCTCTCTCAGATACCTAAAGTATATTAATATCAATTTAAATATACTTTAAAAAATATTTGTGCATAATCAAGACATTCTCCATAGCTTTATCTTAGTTATTAATGTTTACAAATTAATCAATGCATAGAGAAATTACATTAACATTCAAAGTTATTTTATGTTTAATGCTAGAATAAGAACCAAATATTATTTAACTATAAAATGGAGAGTTTCAATTGTGTTATTTTTGGTACTTATTTATTATCGCAACCTATTGGCGACTTGATATGAAACAAAGGACATGGTTGCCAATTCAGTGCGGGTGACACATAGGATATTGCGGTTGCCAACTGTACGAGTTATCAATAGAGTTGGCTATTGTTGCGATAATATGTATGTACCTTATTTTTTATAAATAATCTTGTATTAAATTGTCACTTTCAAAAGTCGAAAATTCACTATGTACTTTAGGCAATTTTTGACAATTAGTTCTATGAATTTTGTGTATTATTTTGATTTACAACAAGTATTCAAAACAAGTCAAAGTTATATATTTGTAATTCGTTCTCTTAATATTTCCGATTTATATATAAAGTGATTTAAATTTGTTTCTGAAATCCAAGTTTGCTGTATGAAGTATCCAGATAGCTGTCACCAGAATTGGCTCTTACGTCACAAAATCTTAGTTATTAAGCCAGACATCTATAACATTTGGGTGTGATATGTTATCAGTTTTTCGCCTAAAAATTAGATTCTTCGACACATTTTCGATTTTTACGTCTACTGCATGAAATAGTTGGATAGCCCTCGGCTGGTTCACAGTGCGAATTAAATTAAAATCAAATAGCATGGTACGATATCATTCTTTTGTGCAAATTCTAATTGCTTCTACTTTGCTGAAAAGTAAAACATGTATTACTCAATGCTGAATTCAGTTAGTGTTTCTTAAAGAAAACCTGATTTATATATCAACTTTTTGAATTCTCAGTAAAACTTGGTGTACGTAAACACCGGAACTCTTCCGAGTGAGTGTATTTATTGAAAAGATTTCACGGTAAATGACAAAATACGCTGTGCAACAGGTTCGAGAACTTGAAATTTTTGTTTGTCATGGTGATTCATTTGCGAAATTGCAAACATTAATGGATGAAACTGAGTTATGTACGTATGCCGTATAAAATAATGAAATAACTATTGAAAACAAAAAAGAATATTCTGATGTAACAGAATGTAAAGGTGTAGCAGAGAGAAAGAGAGAGAGAGAGAGAGAGAGAGAATTTGTGTTCTTAATCAAATAATTGATGCGTGTAAAATAATGTTTACTCGGCACAAGAAACTTGGGTGTTTATTGCAATAAGCTACTGATGGTGCTTCTAAGAAAACCATTGTTTATCTAATGTGTATGTCAAATCTTTTATGTCCAACACCGAACTATATAAAAGCGCATTATCTTGTAAAATCAGCTGCATATTTGGACTAACGGCGAGTTTAAAATTTGATTATATTGAATGCTCATTGACAACTGAAGTACTGCTTGTTTCAAAAGGAATAAATCCACTCTTTATTGATGCATTATATATGCAACGAAAACTCGATTATAGTATTGATCAACAAAATGGTGTAATAAGATACATACAGGTACCCTCTGACATTTGGATGCGTATCTCGCTAAGTTAATTTGGTGTCAGTTGATATGAGATGATGATACATTTTCAAACTTAATAGTGGAAAGAAGCTAATCTAAATCTAATTCATGCGAAGGTATGTTTTTTTTAATTTCATCGTTAGAGTATGTATATTTTCAAATTAAATTTAGTTATTCGGCACTTTTGTGATTATAAGGCTTTTAACAGTGGCGCAACGCGAAGACAATTAGGGTCGCCTGCAAAGTCAGGTTTTGGGCCCCAAGCCGAATCTTAGAAAAGGTACATACGTGGCGTCAGTTAGGCTTTGAGCCCTCTAGAATCCTGTCCCCCCAAATGCAGCGGTTGCGTCACTGGCCTTTAATAAAAGTTAAACTAAGCGAAATCGCTTTGAAAATACAGTTAAATTAATAATTGTGCATTTTGTCTGTATAACATCATTTGCCTGAGAAGTAGTACGAATAACAAACAAAAAGAAAAATCATTTGTGTACAGCTACACTTTAGCTGCTTAAGTATTTACAGTTAAAAGTTTCGTCAAATCAAACGACGTCCCCAGTTCAAAAGACATTACCAAAGGATGTAATTGCATTTATTGTTTTCTGATATATGAAGAAACAGTCTTCTACTGACTGCATATCGCGGCATTTAGCGACATCTTTTGATTTGAAGAAACTGGTCGAGTATAGTATGCTAGTATCATGATTTGTGAAAATAGTTGTATGCATATATTTCAGAACAAAATTAGAATTGAAATTTGAGAAAAATTCTCTCTCGTATAATCGCTGAAGTATTACATTTCAAACCACGTGATATTTGATTTCGTTGACTAAATCGGTGATAGCATTTGAGTAGTTTCGATAAAACTGTAATCCCAGTAATAGGAATTTAATCTTCACTTCATTTTCTTTGAATACAAATATTTTAATTATGTACATTAAACATAAAATAAATTTCAAATGTGTACGAGCTGATGAGTTTAAAAAAATGGTACCATAATCAATCTGAATGGGGGAAAAGCAACAGTATTGCTTTGAGCTCGAATTATTGTAGCTCATTGAACTATTATATCGTTTCTCAGTGAAAAAATCAAATTATTATATTAAAACAATTTTATGACAACCTACTACCATTATTTTAGTAAATCAGGGTTACCAAAATGTCTCCTTCAGCCATCGACTTTCTCTTTGGCTACTAAAAGGATTACGTATTATTGGTGCACGTTTTGATATTAAGATACTTATTGACTTTGTCGTCAAATTTAATTATTAGATAAATTAAGTAAATACTAAATTAAGGAATCAGAAGCAGATTATAAAGACAATTAGTATCAAAATAATTTATTTAAGCGTTAATACAATTTTACTTAATTTCGATTTTATATGTCTCGGTATGTTTTGTGGTAATATTTTTATTATAATAAATCTTACAATAAATAGTATGAAAAACACTCTAAGAGTTGCATATCTATCTAAAAAAAATGCTCATTTGATATTCGTTTTTGAAATCAATCAAATCTTTTCAAACTTGTGGTATTCTAATTCTTTTGGTGGGGATTTTAGCGGGTAGAGATAATCCAGTTGAGAATTATGTATTAGAATTCTTTTGTCAAAGGTTTTAGAGCAAAGGTGACCAACCCAAATGGCTTTCCGGGGTTCTCCGGAAAAACATGCCGTGGGCCGTGTATAAAAATGTATTTCTTTATATTAGATTTGGAGCCATTAAAATATTTATGGAGTAAAAATTTAAAATAGCATGAATTATGATTGGTTTCATTATTTTTCATGTATTCATAAATAATATAATAATTATAATGCAATTATTATATGTTTAATTCCATCAAATAATGAGATATTTGTTTGTCAATTTCACTTAGTTTTTGTACGTCGATTTCAACTCGTGTATTTCCACATTGAAACTGATATTACATGTTTGAGCGAGATTTATGTTTGATAAATTTCGTTTCCAAAAAGAACGATTCGCAGTTGTTTGTATATGTCGAAAAATAGTTCTAAAAAATAAAGCGGGATGTTGAAGGGTATCGCTACAATGCAATACTGACCAATTCTAAGTATCTATAAAAATAGAAGCAACATGAGATAAAATACAAACAATTATGGGACTTGTTTGTTAAAAACTCTACACTAAAACGCAAAATTTTGCACAAAATAATCGTATTTTGTAAAGCTGTAAAGAATCTAGCTGGGGCTGCAAAATTACTCAAGTATGGGGCCCATCAGCCGCAGATTGGTCACCCCTGTTTTAGCGCATTAGAAGGGGAGGCGTTTTGAACAGTAAATACACAACGTTGAAGCTTCATTAGGAATCGGCAGTGAAAATGAACTCTGAATCCGCGGAATTTTTAAATGCAAAGGTAATACTTGCTTTCCCTATCAATGGAAAACTGAACAAGTTGATGTTGAAGCTTTTGTACTTTTGTAGAATACAGAACTCGCACACACGTTATTATAGTCGTTCATAATTTAAAAAAAATTATAATCGTACTTTAAATATAAGTTCTACTTTTTTATTTTAAAAGTTATTAATTATGCTTTAAAGATAATAAGATGCGAAATCATGATTTTACATGTGTTAATATTATGCCCAGCAGTTACGAAGTCGTTTTAGTGAAACAACTAATTTTTTTTGCGAAGGCCAAATTAGCTGAGTGGATATAGAAACAAACTCGCGAGTGGCGTAATGTCTGTGGAGAAATGTGATAGAGTATTACCACCATTGAAGATCCACCGTGTATAGTGAATGATGCACATTAGAAATGCAGAGTTTCGAAGTCATCAAGATGGAGAGTGTCAGTTTGAAAAGTAGAGTGCCAGCTCAGGCATCATCCTTTTTACTTCCTCGTGGTTCGAAATTACGAGGTACATCGAAGATAATCCTCTTAAATGTTACTAATCAATAAACCAAAATTCTTTCTTTTTCCAGGCACAAAAAATAAAATGAAACTCAGTCTCAATTAGGTTGATCTACTTGATCATAGTAAAAAAATGTTTATATATGAGTTTGTACTTTTATTATTCAGCAGCATTAAAATAGTATTGTTAAGGTATCTGACTACTTGCGACAATTTTTTTTTTTAAAAAATGGAGGTATGGAGATTTTTTTGTAGTTTTTAAATTTATTTAGTACACTTTACGAAAATAAAGCTAAAATTAAGAAGAGAAAAATAAATTACTACTAAAATGGGAAAAATAGGTAAAAATTGGCAACAAAATTACATAAACGCGTCCCGCTCTGTAGAAATAGTAAATGAACAAATTCTCAATTTTTCAATTTTGATGTATTACTTTGTTATTTCTTTTTGAAGTGACCTTCGTGGCCGCGGTAGCCGAGTGGTATAGGTATCGGACTGTGGCTTGCTTTGTCACAGGATCGAGCCCAGTACCACTAAAGACCCGCCGTGTAGGGCAGCGATGCACGTTAAATCTGTCGAGAGCTGAAACGTCCTCCCGTTGGTGTGGTAGTTAGGAGAGGGGGGTGCCAGCTCACAGGTGTCGTCCACGTCACTTGACCATGGTTCAAAATTACGTGGTCCGTCGCCAAAAGCCCTCGTGTAGCTGAACAGTGCGACGTTAATATTCAATCGTCAATCAAAAGTGACCTTCACGATAAGAGATTTTTAATTTTTAGCACTTTATTCTGTTATACGAAATTGCTTAAAAAAACAGTAAAGCGTAAATTTTGTTAATATTCAATCAACTTCTACTGTTATACTGCTACCCATGAAACTATTCCCAAGGCTGGAATGCAATCAATCAATCCCTTCCCCAATACATCTCATACAAGTGCCTACAAGGAAAACTGTGAAATGGGGGAGTGAATCGCGTAACTTTTAATCAGCGGTTAAGGGATTAATTACAAGCCGTACAAATTATCAATATAAATGTTAATATTTGTAAATAATTTTATGTATGACAAGCCCATGTAGTCACCAGTAATTATTAAACTAGTTATTAACTTATTATTGTTAAGGGGTGTTGGAAAGCTAAAATCTTATTTTTTTGACAATTTGAGATTTTTACATTTTCAAATTGTATAGATTTTAACCTTTCTAAAAATACCTTACTTTAACCTCTAGAGTATTTAGAAGCCCTTAAAACGTATTTTTATATAATCGTTGAATTTGGGCCACGCCCATTTTAATGGCGAAAATTGTAAACAAATTACTTTGTTTTTGCTTAAAACTGTAATGACTGATATAAACCAAAACATGTACCTTTTATTTTAAATTGAGCCTTTTATTTTTTTATTTCTTGGCCGATTAGTAGTCTCACTGTATACATTAAAATCAATTTATCTCAAAATGTAAATTTTAACGTGCGATGTACCTTTTCTGAGAAACTACTGTTCACAGGTATGCAATTTTTTTATGAATTATTTATAATGATGTCTAATATATACTAAAATGAGCTTTTTGTAAAAAACTCAAAAATATAATTTTTACAAATTTTTTAAGTAAAAAATGGGTCAAATTTCGCAATGTTTGATAAAATATTTCATAATTTTTTAAAAAATTCAAAATTAGCTAAAAGCTCATTTTAGTATAATGAGAGAGGTGTACTTTAATAGTATGAAAAATTTCAAGCATGTGCATAAAACAGATTTTGAGAAAAGGTAGATCGAAAACAGTCAATTTAATATTGCCAGTATAGAGAGAGAGAAGTTTCCAACTCCCCTTAAATTAATTATAAAATACATTGTGCAAAACTGATACATTTATAAGAGTGTTATATCAGTGTAAATGTGTATTTTATTTTTTATTATGTCAAAATGGATTTTGTTTGTTTACTTTTAGTAAATTAATAATTTTTTTTAAGAATAATCTTTTGTTTTCGATTTTTCAACATACTTGTGCCCCCTAGTAGACTTATCATGCCCCTCCAGGGGTCGCGCCCCACAGTTTAAGAAACCCTGTATTAGAAACTTTATAGGAGTAAAAAATACACAAATGCGTAACGTTTATCAGAAACGATTATAAATGGGATTGTATAACGGGGATTATATTTCTTAAATCTGCGATCATATTTTAAAGTAAAAGGAAAAGAGAATTCACCTTAATATTTGTTTATAGTTGAACTTGCTTTGCTTACTATTAATTAAATTTTGTTTATAGTTGAACATTTTCGACTTTTATTCCGTTGACTGTTTTGTCATTCACTTCGCTTGGTGACTTGGCTCACGTTTGGTTCACAATTGGTGATATTTGCATCTGGCTAATGGAAAAGTATCTCTTAAAATTACGGAGTTTCCCATATTTTAGAGAAAAAAAACTACATAGAAAATTACATGTTATTAATTAAATGTTCTCATTTTGCACGATTCACACTAAAATAATTTTCCATTTCAATAAATAAAATCGTCTCCTGATTAGTGTTATAAATTCGATTTGCAATTATTTCTTATATATCTTTTGGAGAGAGCAATGACTCTTGTCTCCCCAACTATTTCCTGAATTAGAGACATTACAATTAAAAATTCAAAACTACAATTACAATACTCTTTACAAAAGCTTCTATTCCACCCGATTCCTTCGGGAAAGCATTAAAAACAAGACATGTCTTCGGAATCAAAATAAAAACTGAAGACAGTAGAAAAAAATACTGTAAGAAATTACTTGAGAGAGAATTATTTCTACCACAGCTTGTTTAAACGAGAAAAGAAAACAGAAAACTTGCATTGTGTGACATAATACTGAGAAAAAGGAGTTGTGTAGTTCCTGTGTTATTCTGAAAAAAAATCAGCAAAAGGATAAGCGGTCTCTTTCAGCTGTTTGGCGTTGTTGTCGATTTCATTCGTGACCTATTATTTCTTGGTATACCTCCAACACCCCTCAGATAAACACAAGAATTCTGTGGTACATTTATTTCTGCATGTGTGTGAATTATATGGAAGCAGTGATTTTTTTCTTCGAATTTTGACTTTTTTAAATGGAGATAAGCAAATGGAGGCACTTATCACCTTTTGTCTTGAAAGGATATTGCTATATTGATCTCTCATCTCCATGGAACAAGCTTTTGAAAATATAGAAAAAAAGAACATTATTATGAAAGTATGTTTTTCTATATATAAACGGATACATTAAAGTAAAATAAGATATAGGTTAAAGAAAAATAAGATACAGGTTAAAGTAAAATAAGATATATAGTAAAGTTACACACAAAATTACATACCTAAATGAATATTGGAGTTTTAACACCTTATAGTATTTATTACATACAACTTACAAGAATAATTCATGCATCGAATGAAAGAGAAAATGAAACAGTTTTATCTACAAGCTTATAAAGGTTCAACATGAGCTCTATTCGTCACACGGCATATATAGTCGACAGGCAAGCTCAGCCCAAACTTTGTTCAGTGTGTCTGAGGTAATTCTTACAACAGCTGCTTAAATCTTGTATCGTGTCTGGAAGGTCAGCTGGTAGCGGAGGTTCGTACACACAATTCTCAATGAACCCCCACAGATAAAAATCCTATATTCAGATCGGGTGAAAATCGACGCCATGCGAAATAAGCTTTATCGTGATGCCTTTTGCGGCCAATTCATTGGTCGGGTACAGTGATGTTCAACCAATTGCTTACTGTGAGATGCTAGTGAGAAGGCACCAACTTACTGCCAAATGAAGGTTCACTTTCTTCCAATTGAGGAAACAGCCATAGTTATAGTGCATCAAGATAAGCAGAACCAGTTACAGTTGGTTCTCTGAAAACGAAAGGCCCATACACTGTCTGCCGAGATACGGCACAAAAAATAGCAGTCTGTGTTAGCAAACTGGAGAACACAACACGCTTTGTGATTACTAGCGCACTGATTGGCGGGGGGGGGGGAAGAGAAAAATTAACATACATTTCGCGCTCGCGTGCACGCATGCCACCAAATAAAACTGTTTCAATTTCTCTTTAGGTCAATGTACGGTTATACTTATAAGTTATATGTAATAAATACTATTAAGTGATAAGACTCCGCTATTCATTTAGAAACTGTATAAATATGTAGTTTTGTGTTATTTGTTAATTTGAAATTCAATTACATCATCATATTTTACCAATAGAAAAGATAAAAGGATGCGAGAAAATACAATTATTGTTTGTTGTCACCCCAATACTTGTATTCGGAGGAAAAAAATTGTAAAATTGATTTACATTTCCGAATTTTAATCGTTTTCCGTTATAAACTTGTGAAGAATTTCGAACAAGTTTAGAGTCTTTGAGCTTCCAAAGATTCTCATAAGGAAAAGAGGATCTGAAACAATAATATTAGCCTCGAGGAAGCAAACGTAACACATCGGATTTATACCTTTGTTACCGATAGTTGCCTCATGTAGCTACAAGCTGAATTCTTTTTTTTTTTCATTTTCTCTATCAATTGATTAGAGATACATAGCTAAATCTTGCATACTATCACGAATATTGTTGATGGTAGAGGTACCTGAGTAATGAACTTTCCGGCAGATTCCATATCAACCATATCTAAAGCAGCTGGTAGAACAAGCTCTCAAGCGAAATTATAATTTGCTCTTCGAAAATATGTAAGATACCTTGAAAGACTCACTGTGCTTGAAACTGATACTTGTTTAGTGCACATGTTTTGCTTTACTAAATCTAGAAAATTTCCTTAAAGAATTGCTAGATTTATTGACCAAGTTAGGATGTACGATCTTGATACATCACTTGACTTATATTTAGAGAGAGAGAGAGAAGCGCTTTTTTTAAAAAAATGCAAATATATCTTTTTAAAATTATATACTGCAGTCTGCGTCTCTGTGTCATTGTTTACTTTTGCTGAATTTTTGCTCGAAATATTTGAAATATATATATGTATATAATCTTTAATACTAAACAGTTTTAACTTTGCATATGCCGTCTGAGCAGCTGGTGGGAGGCCGGCTTGGTCCCTGAGATACACTTTTAATTTTGAATATGTCCTGTTTACAGGAAACTAAGGATTAGTAAAGAATGTGGGTGCGTCCCCAGTTCATTGCAATCTCCAGTTGACAAGGTTGTGTTCTTACGCGGACTGTGAGTATGCCATTGGGCAAATCAGAGTGGTGAATTGGGACAGTAATAAATTCGCAGTAGATTCTTTCGGAAGTAATGCAGTCAAATTTAAAAGCACTTGCACGCTAATTCTCGGGGCTTTTTTCCTTTCCTTAGATTACTTGCCAGCACCACTCCGCCACGGGCGGAGAACTTCGCCCTTCCAGGTATCCTCTCCATCCTCCTCTCACTCAGATAAGTATCGTTTTTACTTTGTTTTAGAATGTTTGTTTTCAGTATGCCCTTATTATAAATAAATTGTACTACCACTATACGATCAGACTTTAATTTTAGTTGAGTCATTTACTCTGGTACTAATCCCATGATCTGTAGGAACTCGGATCAGCAACATAATTTGCTGCATGTGAACCTTTTTAACTTATATAGTTATTTCTCCTGGTGTTTAGGTGATAAATGGCGCAGTTGTGTGATATACTACTTTCCATAGCAGAATATGGGTGGGAAATAATATGGGTTAGAGTAGAGTGAAAAAAAAAGTTTACAGAATTGTGAATTTTTTTAACACGATATATTTTCAGTTGTAGATTTAATTTGTTACTTGCTGAAAAGGTGGAAAGGGAGTAATATAAATAGAGTGAGTGTGGCAACACTTCTAGTAGTGGATTTGTATAACTTTCAACGATATATTTAATTTGATTTTCCACCTGAGCGTTCTTCCTTTCTCTGATTTTTGTTGCGGCTGACTAAGGAATTTTTGATCTAATTTTGTTAGTTAATGTCTCCCTGCTTCAAAGCTTGTGTAAGTTTTCAAATAACTGGATGATTAACTTCAACACAGCTGCTGTGTACTTTCCACTGCTGCTGCTATTTGTATTTGTTTTTGTTTTCGACATGCCATGTCATCCGCTGTATTTTTACGTGTGCTTAACGTACACTTTTCACCTATTAATCTCACATAGTTATCTTATCCAAGTGTCTTCTATTAATTTCTTTTCTTGTTCCCATGTTTTACCTGTTAATGATTAAATTATTTTCAATAACACGTGGAAACATTCCATGAAAGCATGCATTGCCTCATGAGGTATTTGTATCATTGTGCTGTGTCGTCCTGTTGTCTGAATTATACTATTATGTGTTTGTACTACGAAGAAGTATTGTGATAGAATTAAGTGCTTGTTTGTTCTAGGATCTGGGACTTACTGATTTAATCTTGTACAGGGTGGGGCATGAGAGCTTCCTGTTTTGAACATGTTTCAGTGAAGCTCGGGGAGAGAGGGGTTTGGTGTAAGGGGTGGAATGTGGGATATCTGTCTGCGTATCTTTCGCAAACATGCTGTGGTCGAAGCAGCCATTCATTTTAGCCGTGGGGGCGTATTTTTCTAACGGTTGGTTGGTGATTACAGAGCAACGTGCTTTTCGTCGTCACTTCAATATTCTTCCACGAGGTTGTGTTCTAATTGGAAATGTATTGTAATCTGAATGGATGTCTTCCGAACAACGAGAAGTGTCAGGAAAGGACTTCCAAAGACCATTAGAACACCTGAAAATGTGGAACGAGTTCGTGTGTCAATTCAGACCGATATGTGACAATGATCCAGCAATTTTTATTCACTCTCCAAGAAACTAACCTTGACAACGTATGGTTATAACAAGATGAGACTACTGCCTTTACATCCAGGGTTTCCATGGGTGTTTTCAGAGCAGCTTTCTCTGAATGATTGATCTCCCTGAAAGGGGACATAAACAAGCCTGTTCGCTCACCTGATTCATCCCCTCCGGTTTACTTCCAGTGAGATAATTTCAAGTCCCTGGTTCACAAAGATATCCTGGAAAGACCCATCGAAACAACATCCAAGATGGTAACCCGGTCGATATGCTTGCAAAGGTGACTCAAAGTTTTCGAAGTTGACTTCATCAGTTTATTGGTAATGGTGGGCGACATTTAACAAACGTTGATTTTAAAACAGTGTACATCAGTGCTTCTCAAACTTTCAATATTTGTGACCCAATAATCATTCATAATTTTCATCCTGCCACCCTCCATACAATAACAATGCACTGAATTCAATAATACAATACTTTGACACTAAAGGTACAATACGACTTTAACATCTTAAATATCTCCGGTGTATATAAACGTCTCACTCAGCCAAAGTATTAATTGCTCCGGACGTGTATATATATACACGTCTTTCCGAAGTACGATCTTTTCTACAGGTATGTACTGCTATTCATAACATTGATCCGAAGGTTTTGGAATACAATAAAAATACATTCACAGTGTTTGAGAAGGATTTACTAATTTCAGAGGATTTGCTTACTTATTCCTCCTTCCCCTCTCCACGCAATACTTCACATACGCTCTCTAAGTGTTAAACGGTGGCATCGGGGAGCAAATTGCGTTACATTTAATCAGAAGTTAAGGGAACAAAAATAAAAAGTACACATTATTAAGATAAGTGTTACTTTTTGCACATAATTTTATATATGACAAGCCCATGGGATCACTGGTAATTATTAAAATTGTTCCTCACTTAGTTTTGTAAATTAACTATAAAACATATCATGATACGCATACTGATATATTAATAAGTGTTTTTATATCAGAGTAAATGTGTATTTTATTTTTATTAAGTTAGAAAGCTGTAGTTTATTTATTCTCAGTAAATTAAATGGCCGCGGTAGCCTAGTGGTCAAGGTATCGGATCGAGGCTGGTTTGTTAGGAGTTCGAGCTTAGTACTACTGAATACCCGCCGTGTAGGGGAATGATGCACGTTAAATCTGTCGAGAGCTCAAACGTCCTCCAGTTTGTGTAGTGTGGTAGTTAGGAGAGGGGTTGCCATCTCAGGTATGGTCCTCGTCACTTGACCATGGTTCAAAATTACGTGGTCCGTCGCCAAAAGCACTCGTGTCGCTGAACAGTGCGACGTTAATATTCACTCACTCATTCAGTAAATTGATAATCTTTTTTAACATCTTTTATTTTTGACTTTTTAATATGTTCGCGCCCTCAAAGGGGGTGCACCCCACAGTTTGAAAAACACTTGTGTAAATTCAAAGTTTTAATGTTGTGTGGAGGGTGGAAAATAAAGTCGAATGAAGCATGCAATGTGTTTTATTGCATTTTCAAAACGGGTAGTTTCCACTCCTCACCCTTCTATGGCTCTCACTCTGGCTCATAGCCTAACACAAAAAATCGAAATTTTGACCGTTTATATTTCAAAAAATTTAAATTTTATTACTCTTGCATCTCAATATGTATAACTGTGCGTTGAAGTACTCATGAGGTGGGGATTAAGAACGGGATACTCCCGCTATTTGACAAGAGTTCAGAAACACGATATTTATTGCTAGTAGCTTCTAGAGCTTTGATTTCACATAACGTCCTACTTTCAAATCAAACTAAAAAAAATAAATTCGTTAACTTTAATAAACCTTGTCAAAGTGAACCTTTAGCTGATATTATTTAGAAAAAAATCATGTGATCCGTGAAGAGAAAAAAAAAAAGAACATCACTACATATTGATCGATAATAATTTTTTTAAGGTAATAGAGAGTGTCTTTCAGTACGAAATATCGAAAAATGGGATTCGGTACATAAAAATTCATCCGAAGACATTTGTTATTTGAATAAATGATGGGATTCTCTTCGGAATTTCTGATACACGGGTATGAAATCGAAGGAAAAAATGTTGATAAGAAGATTGAGGAAGAAACTACGATATACGAGAATATTGCCATGCAAGATGCCTGCAATGGAAGAGCCTTGTCTTTTATATTTATGCAAGTGCAATATATGCCAAAAAGTACAAAGAATGGAATTTTTTTATTTATAGTTTCTGATGCGAGAAAGAGAACATTTGAGAATAAAAAAAAGTAAATTTTCAAATTCCAGAAGTCTTTTGTTCTTATGCACATTTCTGAAGACAACGCTAGATTTCGTTTCGTATTTGGAATGAAATACAATGATTTTTATGCGAAATCTCGCACTTCTATACGATATATAAGGGAAGTGAGTAGTAGGATTTTGTCTATAAGGAAATATACTACAATTATATTAAAGTTTTTAATTTATTTAATCGTTTTAAGTAACATGTTAAAACTTAAGAATAATAGAATATTTTATAATTCTTTTCTGAGGAATATAATGTCTGATTTAAAACTTGTAAGTATTTAGTTCGAGTGGTTTAGTTTGGACTACATATAACACGAAATACCTTACCCAATATCAACATTTTTGACCAATCCGTCCCCTAAATTTAAGCACCTCGGGTTCATTCTCGACGCAAAAGTGAAAATCTCCCCCCCCCACATCCATACTGCACTTCAAAAAGTGGCAGAAATGAGCCAAACGCTCAATTACTTAATTTCTCGATAGAGTAAGCGATCAATCATACACAAGGTTATGTTCTATAAATTATTTCTCCGACCAATTTTGTTACATGCATCTCCTGCAGTAACTCACTTGAAAAAATTGCACGTTTTTCAAAATAAACACCTTCGAAAAATATTACCAATGTTCCCTGGTTTGTCAGAAACGAAATCTTGCACAAAGATCTCAAAATTGATCCAATTCTTGATTTCATTAAAAATCAGTCCAAAATGTTTTTTGACACATTACCTCAAATTCCTAATGAATCTATCCGAGTCCTCCCTGCCTATGATAACTCGGTCCCAAGCTCTGCAAAAAGACCTAGAGCTGCTCTTCACCACATATATAAGCATTTCCCAGTACGTACTTAAAATACTTTGGAAATCCTGAATATAATCTTTGGTAACTCTTTTCAAAATTTTTGTATTGGTTTTTTTTTTTAAAAAAATTCTCTCTAATTTTAAATTTTGTCATTTTTATGCAAGATTTCATCTCCATTAAATTACCTCGACTTAAACCCACATTCTTTTGAATCGGTCTTGCGTGGGGTAGTTTAATTCCATGTCAATTATTCTCCTTTTTCCACATCTTTTGTGAATCATCTTTTATTTTACTCATCTTCCAGCAGATGGCATCCCATCATGGATACTTTCAGTGGCAACGCCTTTTTTCATTCGCTGTTCAGCGACACTCCCACCTGTCATCACTACACGATTCAACAGTGTTTGTCCTTCCCCTTTATTTTAATATCATGTACCACGAGCACCACGGCATTAATTGCTTTTATTCTCCATTTTATATTTTTATCTTCGAAATTCTGTGTCTACTTTTTGATTTCGTTCCGCAAAAGAAAGGACGAGTCACATAGAGAAGAGCACAGACTTCTGCCACCTCCCTCTGTGATAGTGCCTCATTAAATATGTTCCACACTTGCCAATTGAATTGTTTCTCGCTCTCTCACCGGTAGTATGTCCTCAGCTACAAGTGAGAAGCTTTCTTTTAGAACGGCTCTGAGCTGTTATTAATTTTGATAGCATCTTTTAAATTTTATTGGACTTTCAATTATTTCTCTTTTTTTCTTATTAATTATGATGAGAGGGTAATACCGTTTATTGATAATTTGCCTCATATTTTGAAGCCGTGGGCACGAAATAAATTCACAATTACGTCTATCGGATCCATGTTGAATTTCCTGCAAAATGCTGGTAAATACTTCCTTTTAGAGTGATATTATTTCATCTTGTGAAAACAACTTGAACGCAATTCATGAATTTAAATTTCCAATCCTTCTCTAAATTTTGTTGAATTCATTGAGAGTCAAAGGCATTTTATTCTGCCAAAAATTCTGTTAGAAAATTTTTTTCACCATAAAAGTGCATAAATATGCTTATATAGAAAATAAAAATATCAAGTCAAAATATATCGTAATTCCTTATCTTGTGAATCATGCATGTTTCTAAGCAAACACCTTTAAATTAAATTTATAAGAAATAAATTCAATGCACACACACACACACAAATTACTCAATTAAATCAACGCTTTAGAAATATCGGCAGTTATACGTATTATCGTAGCTTATTGGCGACATCACATGAAACGAAGCACATGGTTGCTAGTTCAGCGTATACGACAATACGAACTTGCAATTACCAACTAGGTGGGTTATCTAGAACGTTGGTGAATATTGCAATAACTCGTAAGTACCGAAATATCATAATTTTCATCTTTAGATACAAGGCGACTATTCCGTATTCAAACATTTAAACTGCGTGTTGTTGTTGGTTACGGGTAACCTACGAATGGATTTATATTGATTTTCTGCGGAAATCTTTTTTCACACAATTTCTACTCTTTTAGTTCATTCATTCCCTATAAAAATTATATATATATATATATATATATCTTGTTCAAATTTTCAGTCGTCAATAAAATAGTTTCTGTTCATCCATTCGCGCGATTTCAAATACATTTTTTTAAAACTTGTAGTGGAGGGCACTTGATATTAATACAGTTTTTTCAAATATTAATTCATTAATTAAATTTATTTTTTTAATTTTGAATTTATTTTACGTTATATCTGTCGGAGTTACAGCTAGATGAAACAGATGGCACCAGTACGCTTTTCTAATGAAGTAGGAATTGACTTATATTTTTTTCTATATATTACTTGTTTAAAATATATTTGCTAAAATTAAAGTAATTGAAATACAGATTTTTCCAAGTGTTTTTACTTTACATTGTTTTACGAAGTAACTATATAGTTTTTATTTTTTGTAAATTAAAAAAAACAGATATATAATATTATTTCAGTATAAAAAATTTCCATTTATATATTTTTAACTTTTATTAATAATCATAGTTGAAGTAAATTATTCATATGACTGTGGGAATTTATTTCCTCTTACTGGCAAGAATTGTGATATCGGACTGGAAAGTTGTTGATTAAAACCGACGCGTCAATCTGTGTTGATTATGCTCCCGAATTCGGGTATGAAGTGTCACGGGTTCGAGTCTTGGCCTGCCGTGTTGAGGAAGGCCGATGCACTTAAAATCTGTCAAGGTCCAATGTCCTTCCGTTCGTGTGGTGTGGCACTTTTGAAATGGAGGTGCCAGCTCAAGTGTCGTCCTTGTCGCTTGATCGAGGTACAAAATTACGAGGTCCTTAGTGTTACTTTACCATGCGGCGTTAATATAACTCTAGCTTACCCACTCATTCCTTCTCTCTCTAACAACTCTTGAAAATAGACAATTCAGTACCAAAATCTTTAGTACTTTTAAAAAAGAGTTAACAGACTTGAAAATAATTGACAATACGATTGCTAGATTTAAACCAAAGCAAAAATTTGAGGATGTGTTCAATCATTTTGAAATCATAGGCCTGATATAAATCCAAAGAAATTTTTTCCTTTCACCTAAAATCCATTAAATTTTTAATGGAATTAAAAGCAACAATAAAGTCTTCTGTGGTATTAAGGTACTTTTTCTAATTTTTAAATAAATTCCTTTATCCATTTTAATGACTCGTTTATGGGGTGTAGGATCTTTAAAATATTTTCGAATATTGGGAAAAAAGTGTAGCTGTACTCGGTACATTTTTGCTCTTTCAAATGTCCTTTATTGCATTCTATTAAATGAAGTTGTCTGAAGAGGTAAATGGCAGTACCACGTAATATTAAAACTTCTTTCACGAACTGAAAGTGGCAGGGGTATGTAGGAACTTTAATTAGAGAAAATATTCAGACTTTTACCTTTTATATAAAAACATTTGAGTTTTGGCTGTAGTACAAAAATGAGCTATTCAGTTATCAGCTAATAAAACCTTTTACTTAATAACATTTTTTATATTTCTTTTGCTTTTCAACCTAAATTGCCAATACAATTTTTGAAAATATTGCGTTAAAGGAAATTGTATTCCAGAAGAGAGAATTTTTTTTATCTTTACAATAAAACTGATAAATTTGAAACTAGTAGTTTGCAATTAAGAATTTGGCACTTGCGTATTATTGTAACCTATTGGGGACATTATATGAAAGAAAGCACATGACCACTGATTCAGCGCATGCGACACATGCAAAATTAGGGTTGCCAACTTGGCAAGTTATATTGAACGTTATCGATTGTTGCGATAATACGTAAGTACCAGAATTTTAAGAGTTAAATCGAATACTTTCACAAAGCAATTCTAAACAATAATAAAAAAATATACCTAATGGTAAAACGTTAAAATTTTTACCACATTTTTTCGCAATTAAGAATATTGTTTTTATAGATATTTGAGTAGGACACAAAATTATATATACAATTTATACAAGCCTCACTAATTTTGAAATTTTCATGCGGTGTCTTATGCTAAGTTGCTGCCAAAATTTTTTACGTACAATATTTTCTTGAAAACACCATCAAATCAAAAACCAAACCCTTATACGGTTTTTTTGAATGCTTGCAATATTAGAGCAAGCCCCATAATATTCCTTAATTCAGATTATCAGCCAATGGTATGCCAGACAATGCTGAAGGACAATCGAAAGTGAGAAAGAGACTCATGATACAACTCGGGGCGGGCACATTTAACAACAAACTGGTAAGAAAAATTCAATATTCAATAAGACTTAAGTTGTAACGGATGATTAAGACTTGATTTAATAATAAATTTAAAGAGATAAAATACATTGAAGTGTGTGCACTGAATTAGGGGTACACATTGCTTCTCAAATTGTGTAGCTCTGACTCATTTATGATTACTTGAGGGGGCTGTGGTAACTGCATGAAAGCCAGTACTGTGGTTGTTAATCAGTCGTTTCAATTAGTTTTATTATAACTTCTAATTTAGACACCTTCACATGCTAAATATCAATTTAATGGCATGGTGTTTGAAATAAGGACTGTGGGAGCTCCGATTTAGATATCATCCTTGTCACTAAACATCGGTTAAAAATTATGAGCTTCATTGGCAATAGCCCTCTCCTTGCCTTTAGAGCAATGTTTCTCAAACTTTTTTTACTGTGCCCCAAGAGAATCTTAAAAATTTTTATGCCCCACTATACATATACATACACAATATATATTGTAATAATTACATATTTATAATATTTCCTTCTTTCTTTACGGCACAGTAGTACTTGTATAGGAAAATTACAGAAGGTTGAGTGACCAAAAAATATGCTTAAAATCTGCATATGACAAATATTTCTAGAAAATGTTTTTAAAAATGAAATTAGTAAAAATTACCAACTTAATTTACTTACCCTTCATATATCACTATTCATATATCATTTGTTCAATTCATGTTTTTTTTAACAATGGAACTTTTATAACAATTTTACAGACGTCTATTTTAAATTAACACCATCGATTAATAATGAACGATACTGCAAAACACGGTAGAAACTTAGATATCAGCATTAACTACTTCGTATTATTCAAAATAGATAGCGTGATAGTGTTTGGAAAGAATATGTATTTTATCGTCACACGGACATTTATTACAATTTGTCTCATATTACACAAACAAGTAGAGAAAATATTGCTTATATAATTGGCTATATTACTAATAAATAGATCATTTACGCTCTAAATGAGTCTTTTCGAATCTTAAGAATCAAATTGCCCTTTTGTGGGGCGTAGGTTTCACATTGAGAGGCACTACTTTAGAGAGTGATATTGACGAATAAACAACAGTATTGTATTTGATTACTGCAAATTTATTTATTTATAGAAATGCCAGACATTTGGCCACCAGGTCATTAACCTCGACCTGGCTTCTCAATACTTTAGAACAATAGAGTTTAAAGATGATAACGTAGTGCATTCGTCAATATGGTCTTTATCCATGGACTCTGCAGAGTCACAAAGAATACAGGCTGAAGTATCCTTTAGTCGAAATTTATAAATATAGGCATTGAAACAATCGTGCTCAGTTAAAAGAAGATCTAACGTCACGTCTACATGATGAGGAAAATATGGAATGCCTGGCTTTGAACTATAACTAACACTTCCAGGCCTTTCCTTTAGCTTCAATTGGTAGGTAGGGAAAAACCTCCTCTTAAATTCTAATTTAATAAGGAGTTTTGTAGATTAAAAAGTCATATGGGTTTTAGCGGTTTGTAGAATAGTCGTTCTCTTCTTTGCCAGAAAATTGGCTTTTTCAGTTCCCTCGATGCCACCATGAGCAGAAATCCACTGCGAGACAATTGAGTCCATCCAAGTGTTGAGAATCTTTTTTACATTCATATATTCGTTCGTAAGTACAAACTTTATTGTTGGAGATCAGGCAAAGTAACAGTCCGAGGAGAATAACTCTCCCGAGCACTTAATTGCTTCAAAGCAATAAAAACAACATCAATTTCCCCATCAAAATTGATAGCACCTCTTCCTACTGCCTCATAGAATGCAAAATGGTTACAATAGACTATTGCAGCAGCTCCAATACCCCGCTCAATCATATATCCTTCGGTATAAACATATGTCCAGAGGTTACTGAGGAATCTTCTCTCAACAGTTTCAAAAGCAATGGCTCTGAACTGGCCAGAGGGCGTCTCACTCTTATCAATTTTATTGTCAAGTTCAAAATACACACGGGAGACACCGTATTCAAGAGAACACAAATGTACAATCATAACATTCATTTCTGGAACAAAGTCCACTGATTTGATTGAAACCCACTTGTGTCTTTAAATCTCCATTGTTAAAATCGTAATTCCTTCAATATATTCCAAATTGTGTAATTCCTGTAAATTTATAAAATCACGGGAATCACAGAAAATTAATGTACCACTATTTATTAAGAGAAATCTTCCTTGTTTGAATTATAAATAATTTGTAATATTTTTTGTATTGTGAATTAACTCAGAAATTAAATAGCTCTGTTAAATCTTAAACACATTTATAAAAATAATTTGGTTCTGGTAAACGTTTGAAAATACATGGAATTTGTTATTAGTTGGGAATGAAACGAGTATCTATATAAATGTATAGTAAACATGAATACGTATGCCCAAGAAAATTTAGTGACGTAGCAACATAATGTTGAAATATGAACTAATGCAATAAAATTCCACACCAATTTCGAACTGTACATTTACTGAAGTTAAAATAAAACAAATAATATAAACTTTTTCAAAGTCAATATTTTGTTACGTTTTTCCTACTTCGTTAGAAAAACGTACTGGTGCCATCTGTTGTAGATAGTTGTAACTACGACAGAAATAACGGAAAATAAATTTAAAATTTAAAAAAATAAAATTTAATAAATGAATTAATATTTGAAAAAAATGTATTAACGTCAAGTGTCATTCACTTCAAGTTTAAATAAATTTATTAGAAATTGAATGGATGAATAGAAAGTATTTTATTAACGATTGAAAATTTGAACAAGATGTATATAGGGAGAGAGTGAACTCTCTCTCTGAAATAGTAGGAACTGTGTGAATAAGAGACGATTTTCCTTAAGAAAATGTCATTTATTACGGTACCAAATGATTTTTAAACATTTTATCAAAAATTACATAATTCACACAACCGAATTTTGAGGAAGTAATGACTAATCGGAGTTTTCGTTAATCGTAATTTCGTCTTTAGTTTTTGTGGATAAAAGTATTTATTTCAACATTGATTGTATTTCAGAAATGTTTAGATTACTTACTATATATACGTAGTTGGAAAAAAAATGTGTTATCATTTTGTGGAAAAAAAGGGTGGGAGGATTCTATTGGATTTTAGAAGCAAGTACAAATGATTAAAATCGTTGTGTTTGTGTAAGTCCTAAGCAATTGTTTTCGTTGTTTTACGTGATGAACAGTGTGAGTCTCAACCGACCAATCAATTTCTATGATTCACAAGGCCATAAAAGACAGGAAAAACAAGAGTAGATAACAGTATGAGAAGTATAGCTAAAATATATCTATTGTTGCCAGATGTTTTACGAAAGCTATTGTATCCCAGGATAAAGCAATCAATGCTTCGACAGTGGAGTCATCAAAAAGTGATAAATGTTTTGCTTCTAGTGCTGTATTAGATAAAAAAGCCACCTTTTTGTTTCTAGCATTTTTTGACAACTTTGTGCAAAATCAGGAAAGATTAAATATTTTTTAATTGAGAACGATTTGATGAAATAATACAAAAAAGAGTTATTTCTATTAAAATTGTAGAAAAACGAAATTTGTTTCTAAACATGTTTAGTGTAGAGTCCTTTAAAAGTTAGTTTTATCATTAATAAAGTTATAAAGTCGAATATTTAATAAACATGAACTCTAAAAATTATTTTTAGAAATAGCCAATTTAAATTATTATACTAAATATTATTAATAATTAAGTAGTTTCAACAATTAGTTACTTTCTACTTACCTAATCTGAAAACTAAAGTGATTTATCTTTATAGATTTTGATAGATGCATTTTAATTAAATCCGATTAAAGCAGTTATTCAGTCGTTTCCTTTTAATGTATGTTAAAAGAACACCCCTTATAAAATATTCCCCCTTTAATTTACTATTTAAAATGTCAAAGAATTTGAAATGTATCTGAAAATAAATCAATATAAAATATACTAACATTGAATAATTTAAAAAACAAATAATATTAAAAAAAATTAAGCCAATTCCTACTTATATCAACAAAGAAAAATTTTATTTTAGCTACTTTTTTATTAAATAGTTACAATTAATATAAATATGTATATACATATAACAGAATCACAACATTAAGTGGTAATTAATTTTTATGAATTATCATTAAAGTATCGTATTGTCATCCAAAACAATCGTGTATTAAAAAATTTCAATTTCAGTTCAACTGAATGTTTGAAAACGTGAGAAAAAAACTTTTTCAAGTTTTGATACAAATCGCCAAAAGGGTCACTAAGTCACCAAAAATGATGCCACCTTAGCTGCATTTGTAATTCTTTAAATAATTAGTTTTAATCAATTAATTTTTATTAATTATAATTAAATTACTGTATTGTCATCCAAAATAATCATGTATATAAATTTTCAGCTCAATTGAGTGCTTTAAAATGTATTTTATTAACGATTGAAAATTCCACCAATATAAATAAATATATGGAGAGTGTGAGTTAGTAGTAGGAATTGAAAAAATCCGTTTTCAAGGAATGACATTAATTTTTTGTAAGTTCTTGTAAGTTTTTTCTAAGTTGAACTTTTTAAAACAAACTTCAGAGAATTAATTTTAACTAATAATTACAATTAATGCAAATTCGAGTAACTGGTTCAGAAACAAATATACGTGGAATGAAACATAACATCTTCTCTAAACACCATCGAATGGCAGTATCGTGCAATACTCAGAGTCTATATTTAAAAATGTAACAATGCTTTAAACTTAAGTTTTACGAATTGACTGAGCTTACAAATCAAGATCCTTTCAGAAATTTTACATTAAGCAAGCAAAATACGTAGAATATTTCTTCCTTAAAGTGCTGTATTCATTTCCTTAAGAATCGTAATATTCCGAATACTCTTAGCTATTCTGAGATCACATTCTTTCATTTTAGTACTTTATCTCGCACAAAAGGCAATGCATGTACTTTGACAGTGTTTACTATATTTAGTGGTATCTTATTAATCTTTCAGTGTCTTTTCTAGATTGTCGAGTACGTGTAGCTTTTATTTCGCCCTCTCGTTCTCTCTTATACCAGATTTATTTTCATTGTTGTGTAATAATTTCTGATGATATATTTAAGACTTTATGTTTTTGATGTTCTCATTATGGTGTAGTACAATATTTTCTTTTATTATGACAAATGATATTGAAGATTAAAATGTATAACATTTTTCATTACAAAACTAATTTGAGTGAGCGAGTGAGTGAATATTAACGTCTCACTGTTCAGCTACATCTATAGCTTCAGCTAAAATCTATTCCAATAACTTTTCCTTTTCTTGTGTTTTAAAATCACTAAAAATACATTTGAGCATTGGTAATTTCTACCTCATTGTTTTATCTGCGTTTTATGTCATAAGTTTTTAAAACCAAGATGATTACTAGCTTAAGATCACGAATTTAAATATGCATTTAATAAATATTTAAATATTAGTGTTCAAAGAGAATAATTTATTACAAATACTTGATAAAGGATATAAGAATGAGAAGAAAATAGGTATAATATTAAAAATGACTGTGTTAATAATTTTTGGAAGAGGTATAGCTTAGTTTTATTTTTTACTGCTTACTTTCCCACCGACTTTTAGTTTTGCTATTGGGAGCAATTTTTATTGGCTTATGCTTGTCTAAAAATCATGTTATATTTATTGCTACTTTCTCACTCGGAAAAAAATTTAGTCTAATGTAAGCCAGAAAATCTCAAGTGAATGATAAATCCTTTTTACAAATAACTTAAACAAGTGTTGCTCAAAAAATGAAAAGCTTCTCATAAATATTTTGTTTTGATGTTACTGAAGAAATTCTTTTGATCTCTGCGAAACATACCTGAATTTTATATTTTCCCTATAGAAAACGTTACTTGCATTTCCAGGAACATCAATCTGTTTTGCTGCGAGTCTGATTTCATGAAACAGGAAAAAAAGGAAATGCTTAGGGAATTGTACCTTGATAGGCCATCAATCGAACTCCTGATGTGTGGTTCCTTTCAACGGATTTAGAAAGAATTTAAAAGTCGAAAAATCCCTGTAGACTCCCCAGGAGAGGGAAAAGTTGTAGATTCTACTATGTTTAGATCTTCTTTTTGTCCCTCGCATTTGTTTACCAGCTTCATTTTTCCTCGATAGATAGGTGGCTCGTGTTTCTCCTGTACTGTGGTATTTGAAATATAAATTTCATATAAATTAGGTACGCGGAATTATGTGTCCAGAAGCTTAGAAAGAACACAGGTTGTAACGGGTTCTATTCGGGTCTTCTAGTCAGCATGTCATGAGTTTGAGTCTAGTACCGCTGAAGACCCATCTTGTAGGGGAGAGATGCACGTTGAATCCGTCGATAGTCCAAATGTCCTCCCTTGGTGTGGTGGGGGAAGTTAGGAGAAGGGGTGCCAACTCAGGTGTCTTCCTTGGCACTTGGCCATGGTTCAAAATTACGAGGTCCGTCGGCAAAAGCTTTAGAGTAGCTGAATAGTGCGACGTTAATATACACACAACACACACAAAAACAATTCTCTGAAGTGTAAGGGTAGCTTGTTTGTTTTGTGGGGAAGTTTTCTGAATGAATTATTTTGATTTTCTTGATAGAAAACCACTAAATTGATACAAGTTTAAAATTTAGAGTAATAAAAGGAGCATAATTAGTTAAAAAAGAATTTATTACAAAAAAGTAATAATAGCTCCCTCACTCGGTCGTCTACTAATACTCTTGAGGCAGTGCTTCTCAAACTTTCAATGTTTGCCACCCAATATTCAATCATAATTTATTTCGAGCTCCCCTCCATACAATAACAATGTATTTAATGTGACATTAAACCTACAAAACGACTTAAGGGGACTTGGCAGAGCCTTTAAACAAACTTCTTTATTTACGTATTTAAAAATTATATTTTAACATTTTATACAATGTTTCTATTCAAGAAAATGTTACCAGATGAAAATCTTCATATATTATTCACACAATTTTAAAAATTTAAATTTTTTGAAGAAAATTGGGAAAATTTTAAAATCCTACTCCTTTTGTAAAAATTAATTTTTTGACCTGAAATTTTTTTATAATATTCTTATGGATGTTCTTAACAACTTTAGAGATCGATTTTAGAGTAACTTCATTCGTTTTCGAGAAAAAAAATAAAATGTTGATATACAGGCTAAAAATCAACGAAAAAGCCAACATGTCTTAATTTTTTTTTTAAAAAAAAGTATTCAGTTTATAGCAAAACGGATCCCTAATTTTATTACATGCTTTATTTTTAACATGCAGGAAAAAAATTGAAGTGATTAGTAAATAATTGTCGAAGGAGTAGCATTTTGAATGCACTAAGGTTTCGAAAAACACAAACTGAGAAAAACCACTATAAAGTTTATAATTCTGAAAAAATAATTATTATAAGCTTAATTAAACTTAAAATACCACTTTAAGATATTACTTATACGTTTTTCTTTAAAATAATTGCATTTTCATATGTTTTCAACCCACACATTTTTATAAATGATCAACTTTTAGAGAGTACTAATTGCACAAGAAAACTCAAGAAAAACTTAAAAATTTTTTTTCTGTCACGACAGAAATGTTAGCTGTTTTTCTTCTTATAATATTAAAGTATTACATTTGTATGAAAAATATATCAGGAATAAGAACTGAAATTATATATATATATAATTATTAATATAAAATGCCTTAATTTAAAAAATTTACATGCACACATTTCACAAGGAAGAAAAATTACATTATTGTATTGCCTCGGAAATATTCTGCTTTTAATACTACACATTCTTTTTTATAGTTATTATTTCTATTTATAAAATAGATTTTTTTTATCATAACACATTTTTTAGCTTTTTTTTCTAAAAAGGGGGTGTAGCTGAATTGCCTAATTTGTTTTCAAATGAAGTTTTATTCAACTTCTAAGTTTTCGACATGCACAACTGATATATCAATCGAAAGATAATAATGCAAAGAATAAGATTAAATGAAAATAAAAAAAAAACGATAGGGTGCTAAGTCCCCTTAAACCTCTTAAGCCCTCCCCCGAATTATATAAACCTTTCACGCAGTCAGTGTGTTAATTATTCCAAACGTATATATATACGTCCTCCCGAAGTACTATCTTTGAACTGCTGTCCATAAAGTTATTCCGAAGGCTTTGGAAAGCAATAAAATGACCTTAACAGTATTTGCGAAGAATTTACTTATTTCAGAGGATTCGATTATTTATTCTTTTTCTACCGCCCTTCACCCACTCAATACACCCCATACGCTTACCTTCGTTCTAAACGGTGGCATTGGGGAACGAATCGCATAATTTTTAATCGGCATTTTAAGGGATTAATTATAAACCGTATAAATTATCAAGATAAGTGTTAATGTTGGCATTTAATTTTATATATGACAAATCCATGGGGGCTCTGGTGATTAAACTTGTCCTTAACTTAGTATTGTTTAGCTAATTATAAAATAGATTGTGCTCTGTACTGATACATTTATGTGTGCATTATAGTGTAAATGAGTATTTTAAGTTTCATTACGTCAGAATGTATTTATTTGTTTACTTTCAGTAAGTTAATAATTTTTTAAAATAAATTTTTGTTTTCGACTTTTTAATATACTCGCGCTCCACTCGCAGGGTTATCCCGCCCCCCTAGCGAGAACGTGCCCCACAGTTTGAGAAACACTGTATTGAGGATAATATTCTTTAACTGCGATTTTAGTTTAAAATCCGCTTTGACTTGATTTTATGCAAATATAACTAATATTTAAGTACCAGTCATTGAGTCTGCGAGATAATGGTTAAGAGCATATCGTTAAGCTGAATTTCAAGTGTTAGCAAGCAGCAACTGGTGGTCGAATATCTTAATATTTGACGGAGAATTCGTCAGAAAGTGATTAAGTAACCAGAATTGGAGTTGAACGAGCTATCAGGCTGCAAGTGAGTGAGTGAACATTAACGTCGCACTGTTCAGCTAATCAGGCTGCGAGCAGGATCTTACAAGGAGCTTCAATCAAGATAAGCACCTTTCATAATTTAGTTATCTGATTACTATTTAGGATTACTTCTTGCTCCTAAAGTTAAATTACAAATTTCGTACAGGGTTAAAGGTGAAATAAAAGTAATTATCGTATAATCATGTCTTCTTCTCTTCCTCCAACCCTCTCACACATGCGACTTTCTGTCCACAACAAGGTAAGAAATGTTTTAGCTTGTTTTATTCCCGTCGAGATAAGTTTACTCTACTGTGAGATTTCAATGGTCAGTAAATCGCAGGAGTTAATTTTTATGGGAAGCAAAACTTTAGCAAAAAAGGTTTGAACTAGGGAGTTTGAGTGCTGAATAAAGGGAATCCTTTCAATGCGTTTGGATGGGAAAAGACTATCATATAAATAAAAATTACGCAAGGAGAACATTTTTGAGGCTCAGTGAATTTAAAGAAACTACTTCTAAAAACACCTTTTCCTTTCTGGAATTTCGATTTAGAAAATTTGTTTTCAAACTAGAAATAATTATAACTATCTTTTATTTTGTAAGAAAATATTCAATATATTATGAATAGATCTTAGTTTAAATATGGTTCAGTGATTGACGTTAATCTTTTTTTTAAAGAGGGATTTTAAATATTTGAAGATTTCACTTTTGATGACGAAGTAGATCACTGGCAATTTTTTTGGTAGATGGTAGGAAAAAGTTTTTAGGGCGTGAAGTAACGCAGGTGGTATTCACCCATTCCATGAATGAGTGCAATACTGGAAAAATAGCCTTATAAGAGGGACTGGAGGGAAGGGTTTTGACTGAGGGTGGTGTTCCGAGTCGTACTAAGGTACTAAAATGGACTATATTTAATTTTAAAGTATATTTATTGAATTGTGTTTAGGAGCGCATTGTTTACGTCTCATTCCTCCGTGAGCATTGGGTCATCTCTCCCCTCTTGACCCTGAGTGGGGTTGCAATAGTAAGTGTTTGCAGAGCCAAATATGCGTACAAAAGGGGGTTTTCCATCGCCAAGACACTTGATTACGGAACATATTGGTTTCATGTTTTATTGAATGCCCCTGATAAAACATCAGATTATTTGAAATTTATATTTCTTTTTCTATAGACAGATATGACATTTAAATATTTTTGCCTCTTTTCTTTATTTTCTTCTGAAAGGATTGGAAATTAGTTCAATTTACATTTTGCATTGATAGACTAGCAAATCGGGTAGATTTATCCTATGGGAGAATTATGTTGAGATTGTCTTGAAAAATGAAATTGTATACCTTTGTAGCTCCCTTGGGCTCAAAATAAATTTTTTCAAAGTACAATAAAAAGGTAATAAAAATCATTTATAGTTAAGAAAACTTATATATTAAAACAAAGGTTTCAAATTTTCAAATTAATCTATATATATAAAGGAGAAAAGTGACTCACTCACATAAATTATAAAACTTACAGATTTGAAATTTTGTAGGTATGTTCCTTTCGGGGGGTAGAGATATATTACAAAAGCGGTTTTGTGAAAATCGACCCCCAAGAGGCGTTGCCAGGGTTAAAGGGGCTATATAAATGAATATTCCCATTTCTGTTAGATCTGCAAGCTTGAAATCTGTTAGGTATGTTCCCTTCATGAAGTAGAGATCCACAAAGATCATATTTTACGGAGACATATGGGGTGGGGGGGGAGCGGGAAGTTATTGGCGCGTATTGAGATTATATAATATAAACTTACCATTTTCAAACAACTAGGCGTACAGAAATGAGATTTGATATAAATGTTTCTTCGATGTAATTGAAATTCGCTAAGAATGGGTGTTACGGAACTTAAATCTCAAATGGGGTCACGGGGCTTATGAATAGAAATGTTCCGTTCTTCAACTATTAGGTTTATACTTGAAATTAAGTAAGCGTGTTTTTGTTGCGTGAATGGAGCTACGGGAGATAATTCTACTTCAAGTTTAGAAATCGTTAAAAATTATTATATAGAATTTCTGCTTTTTAAAATCAAAAGATGAGTTATCAGAATATTTTAATACAATCAAACGCTTAATGCTAGGGGGCTTAAGTATCAATAATTTATATAAATATGAACAGTATACATCCACACACATACATCATCAAGAACTATCCAGTGAAGCGAGTTGGTAGCGGCTGGTGTATATGTATTCTTAAAGATTGTCTAAATGCTCAAAAAAATTATATAACCTTTCCGGATTCAGGTGAAGACATGCCGTGGTTCAGTGCACAATGAATCTTTGTTCTTGTTGCTCCTTGTTCAAGTAGTGCGGTTAAACCAATCGGTACCGAAGGCCTCCAAGACTGTTCTTGCAATGTCGAAGACCTTTGGCGAATAAAGCAATTGATTATCCCTGGGGCTTAGGTCTATATTGTGGAGTTTAGCTAATATAGAAGTAAAATTAAAGTTATGATTAGAAGAAAGAGTCGAATGTCAGGACAGTGAGTACAAGTATTGTAACTTCTTTGGCCATCAGGGGATGTTTTCATCCCTTTAAAGTGTCTTGTACTTAGTCTGTCTATGATTGTTGAAACTACGCGGTTGGAATTAATTTTTGGAATGAAGTACTTCTTAACTGGATGGAAGGTGAGTTTAATTTTGGCTGTTGTATTGGTAAGGGTAAGGCTATTAGAAAGTTGAAGGGAATTTCGGCCCTCTTTGGCAAGGTTATCATTGAGGAGATCCTTACTACAGAAGGTCATTCGCACTTTATGGAAATGATTTTGTAATTCCTTTTCTCGCTTGCATTTTAAGGTAAAATTTTGGAAACTTCAGAATAATCGTCTGCCAGTGTTTTCTTTTGACTGGAACGTAAAATAAAATATTTATTTTAAAAATGGTTTATTAAACTAATTTATAGTGCTAGAAGATTACGTAGCTGAGCTTTCCGAGGAGAAATATTAGTATCAACAAAATATAAAACTTGATTAAAATCTCGGTTATTGCATTTCAATAAAATATATTCATAATGTATCAAATTTGAAAGGGGGAAAAGGTCTAGCTGTAAGTAAAAAAGGGAAACATGCCCATGCGAATTCATCCTAAGACTGTTCAAACGGAAGTAACCATCAAGAAAGGGAAGTCTCCGATCCTGAAAAAATCCACAGACTCGAAGATTCATTGCATCGAAGCTAGTAATGTCGGCTAACACTGTAATTAAGATCATTCATAAAAATTTCAAATTAAAAAAGACGTATAATCCTAAAATTAGCGTTAGTCAACTGCCGCTTATTTATCAAAGAAATAATCAGATAGAAAAATAAAACGTATCCCATTTGATCAAATACGTATATAAGTACCTTACTTTTCCCAAGGGACTTTTGTGCTTTCGGCTTATTAAAATAAGCCTTAGAAAAACGGCATCCAAGAACACTGATCGGGCTTAAGAAATTATTTCAGGAGGAATGGAGCAAAATTTCATGATAGTACTAAGTAAAATTTACTTTCATGAAAAATTCTAGCTTGTGAGCTATTGTCAAGAATCATGACTATTAGATAGAAGAAAAGTGTCTAAGAAAATACGGTATTGATTGATAAATATTAAGTATCAAAATCGTTCCCATAAAGTGCGAACGACCTTCTGTTTTCGATAAAGAAATTAATGTCTGAACCACCCCTCTTAAAATACGGGATTAAACTGATTTTCTGTGAATGTACAAATACACTGTTTTTATGTATTTTTAACTAAAACTAATGGATTTGGAAACAAATGAGGTTCTTAAAATTAAGTTATGTTAAACGATGTCCTTGTATACCGAGTCGATTGTGTGAAAATTGTTGCACACTTATCTTTCCTATGAATTCACCTAAGCAAGCACTAGAAATGAATACCTATTAATTTAGGTCCAAAGAGTTGGTTTACTATAATTCTAGAGAATCTATATTATATCTTGCAGAAAACATAGAGCGATATTTGTGAAGGAATGATTTCTTTTTGTAGTATAGTGCATTTATCAACTAAAATTTTTAGATATCAATTAGAAATAGATACTTATTTCACAGAACACATTTACTTGTAAATGTATACAACGGTTTACATTTAGAGCAATATCGTTACACTTCTGACTAAGATCTCTACAATTTCTCTTACGATGCCTTTTTTTAAAAATTGTTTACTATCTCGTTCTATTAAATGTTTCCATGTAGCCTGATTGCTACAATAATGTACACGTAACCACTATGTAATAAATTTGTGTATCTTTTTTCCCTTTATTTCAAAAGTCTATCGTATTAAGTAAGTCTGATAAGACCTTAAGTAAGACCTGCATGTCTATGCAAAAATTTTAAAGTTTCGAGTGAAGTTAAGTTGAGATGTTTATAACATCATTTGGCAGGGATTCATAACATTGATGTTCATTGTTAAGGGCCCATATATTATACTTCTAGTCGGATATTAGTTATCAATGTGTGTGTTGTGGTCAAATTGAAGCATAACTTGAAAGGGAAATTTTTAATTATGAACATCCGGCATGTAAAATATTTAAAAGTACACCTGTTTAGAAAAATTAGATGTGATTAGTATTATGAAATAACTTTCGCTGAGGTATAATTCAAGGTTAAAATAAAATTGATAGCAAAAATATTTGATTCTAAAAAAAATCCTTTTCTATGAATTTAAATAAGGTATATTCAAGAATTTGCTTAACTAAGCATTAAATTTATCAGCTTCAAAATTAAAAGCGGAGAAAAATATAAAATTATGTTTTTGTGCTGTTTTAAAGTCTAATCAAAACGTGCATGCGTGATAAATATTAAACTTTAACGGGAGTTCTTATAATTTGATTATTTTCGCTTCTCCTGTATAATAATGCTTTTTAACCGATAAAAGCAGCATTAAAGAAAATATTTCTAAATTTAAGATTAAATGAAAAAAAATGCTAAATAGCTATGCTGTAAACGGAAATAATGTAATTATCTTTCAAAAGTGCTACATGTGCCAAATTACAGAGACAGCTAGAGTTTTCTGTTTGCTGCCCAACACGATTCTACACTTAATGTATAAAAAATACTTCCAAGCAAAAGAAATTGTGCGCTTCCTTTTGTTATTTTTAAGCGTTTGAAAAGTTTAATTTCCCTTAGTGTGACATGAAGAGGAAGGAAACTTTTTCTAATGTTATATCGTATTCTTTTTCTATAATGCGCCTTAGCAGTTCGATCTTCGAATTTCTTTTATGAAGATTCTTTTTGTGATCAAACAAATGTTAAAAGTTGCTGAAAAATCTAAGCCAGATAATCTAAAATCTGATAAAATGTATAAGATTTTATTTTACCGATTGAATTTTGAAAGTGTCTCTGCATTTTTTGTTCATGGAATTTACAGATTATTTTCAGGTAAATAAATGGAAGTATGAGCCAAATGAAATCTTAATACTTTCACTGTGGTTTCTTTTTAACGAATACTAATTAAATTATTTGAAGCCCTGTGGCAGAGTGGCAATGTATCGCGCTTCCACGTCACTGGTCCGGAGTTCAAATCCCGGGCTGGGCAAGGTCGATTCAGCCTTTCATCCTTTCAGTGGATCGATAAATGAGTGTCAAGCATGTTTGAGAACTAAACGCTGGGGGTTTCACTTCAAACTGACCACCTGATCAGAACATTTGCGCATGCATCTCAGCATCCAAGGTCATAAAAACTGAGATGGGTTCAGTAGGCCTTGGCTCTCATGGGTTGTTGCACACCACTGAGTTTAATTAAATTAACTACAACGCTAGAATTCAAAAATATTTTTAAGAAAATTATCACTTTATAACCATTGCTTTGATAAAAGATAAATAAATGTGGTTGTTCATTTGAGTTTACTTTTTATGTTATCTTCATTTTTTATTCTGATTTTGTCGTAAGACAAACTATTTCCTTCTGTTGAAGTAGCTGCCACGCATAAGTTTTTCCCACTCTTTTGTAACTTGCTAGATTGTTGGCTCAAATAAAGCTACGTTCTAAGACAGAAGAAAATTTTAATAATATTAGAGATCTTAATATATATGAAAAAAAATAGCTTATTATATAAGATTTCAGATACTTCCAAATTCAAATTTGATGTCACAATTTTGGGAGTCGGGGTAAGCACATTGCTTCTATTTTTAATCATCTTTCCAAGGGGTATTTTCCAGATGTTTTTTCGGGAGTATTTTCCAGCCATACTGATGCAATTGCTCTTTTCGTTTGGATGGTTAATACGTTGTCTTCTTCTGCGGGGTCCAACAAATCTTCCTCTCATCAAACATGAGGCTGTGGCAGCCTATTGGTTAAGGTAATGGTGTCTCGTGGCCAGCGTGTAATGAGTTAGCCTTGTGCAGCTGAAGACCCACCGTGCAGAGGGGGCCGATGCATGCTAAATATGACGAGGCTCAAACATCCACCCTTTGGTATTGAAGTTAGGAGAGGTATCATCCTCGTTTCTTGATCATGGTTTAAAATTACGAGGTCCATCACCCAAAGTCCTTGAGTGGCTCAATAGTGCGACGTTTAATATTCACTCACTCACTCATTAAACATGTATAGGGCACTATTGGACAGTAAATTCAGCAGCATCAACAATCAGCATAGCCGCTTATGGATTTAACTGACCAAGTCCAATACGTATGCTACTCCATCCAAAAAAGTTCTGTACGACACCATGTATGAATATTTTCACCCTTGCATTAAAATTTTGGAGTTTGACATTTATATTAAAATGCTCCCATTTCCCATTAGAAATGTCTCTTTCCGGGTATACTTCAGTCTTGTAAACTTGAAACTTTTATCAAATAAAAATGTTATTTAGACAAAGGCTTTGTTTAAACGTCATTCTTCTAAGCTAATTTCTTTTTAGTATTTGGATTTGATTTTCCATCAGTGTACTAAAGAAAATATATCAAAGTGAAGGTAAAAATAATATGGTCATAATGTAAGTGATATCAGATCCCTGGAAGGAAGAAGTAGAGGTTCATATTTATACGCAGAGTAGCATGAAAAAACCAACCCTGTTATTTTGAAACAGGGGAAAAAATGGAAGAGAGCAAGTAATCTCTTCCAGCTGCTCAGTGTTGTTGGCCGTTTGCCCCGTGATCAATTACTTCGCAGTTCACCTCCGCCCCACTGGTAAATGGAAAGGTTTCTCGATATCTGTTATTTTTATGCGTTTTTTCCTTGTAAAACCGAAACAATTTCTTTTATTTTTAACATTGATACTCTTAATAGATACCTGAAGAAGGAACTTGTCATATCCAAGTCTTAAAATAGTATTCTTTCTTTTGTTTTGAACGCATCATAGATACACTAGTTTTACTGTAATAAAATCCTTCATTGAATTAGCAAAATAAATTATTGCATTAAAAAGAGATGAATTGAGTTTGCAAACAGAGTATTTGATTTTTACTTTGATTGATAAAAGTAGATTTTCAATAAATTTAAATCGGGAAGTTTATTTACTGGACAATTACAACTAGTTGAGCTCAATTCAGTATGAATTTAAATTGTGCGTTAGTGTGACCGATACAGTTTATTAAAACATTAAGACATTCTATTCACTTTTTTCAGGATTTTCAAATTATAATACCGTAAAATCCGGCGTATAATGCGTATCTATGCATTCAAGCTCCTTTTTATAAATTTTTAGGTATATTCGCCGTATAACGCGTACCCTCTTTTTTCGAAGGAGCCTGAAATGTACGAGTGCAATTCTAATATGTTTTGAAGTAATTTATCGAAAGTATTATACCAAGACTTTTAAGAAATAGTATAATTCTATAAATACAACCTTTTGAATTCATTAGGCACGTCGTTTCTTTTAAATAAACAGTGTTTCGATCGATTAAGAAGTCTAGTTTTTTCTTTCTTTTTTTATGCTCCCCTGTTTTTATTTTATTTTTATACCCGACGTATAACACGCATCCGTAAATTTCGTTCTTATTTTTCGTGTTAAAAGAGCGCTTTATACGGTACATTTTACGGCATACTTTGAATTTTAAAAACAAAACCATAGGATTTTTGCTCAAACTTGAGAACACTTATGCAATATCGTAGAGCTCGAACATATTAGTACCAGTATGTTACCAGTAGATTTAATATGTTATACATGTTTTCAAAATAAAATCTGAAGATAGATTTATTTAAAAAGTTTATATTTAATATTTTTCTCCACAAACTTTATTCATTTATTGATTAAATGTAAATATTTGTAGAATAAATGCTACTTTTAAAATGGTATATATGCAGGGTCCATTATGAAAGTAATGAGCATAATGTTATTGTGACGGGACTATAGACGGCAGCACGGTAAAACCGGCTGGGAAATGTGGTGGGGGATATGCCCTTTCAATGCATCCGGTCGTCAATTGAGTTCGAGCAGTGTGAGCGGAGATACGTGCCTCCGCTTGAAGTGTGTTTTCAACTTTTGTAACATAGCGCGATGGAGCGTTCGCTTGAACAACGATACGCCATAAAGTTTTGCGTGAGGCTTGGAAAAAATGCAACTGAAACATTCCAGATGCTGCAAGAAGCCTTCAAGGACGATTGCATTTCAAGATCACAGTCTGGGAAGTGGCACAAGGCGTTCAAGAAGGGCCGGGAGGAGGTCGCCGACGAACCCGTTCTCGACGCCCAACAACAGCCAGAACTGAAGAGAACGTGGATCGTGTGCGTGAAGTTTTGCGTACCGACCGTCGGTTAAGCATCCAGCAAATTGCTGACATACTACACATGTCCACATTGGCGGTACATGGGGTAGTGACCGAGGATCTGCAAATGCGTAAGGTCTGTGCGAAGCTTGTGCCGAAAGGGTTGACGCAAGACCAGAAAGAACTTAGAGTTTTGCGCTGTCAAGAATTGTTGGATTTGATTCAAAATGAACCGGACATTCTGAACTCTGTCGTAACCGGAGACGAATTCTGGATGTTTGAGTACGACCCAGAATTGAAAAGGCAGAGCTGTGAGTGGCACACAAAATCATCCCCACGTCCCAAGAAAGCGCGAATGAGCAAGTCGTGCATCAAAACGATGATCATTGTCTTCTTTGACATCCAAGGAATAGTCCATTGTGAGTTTGTATCACAGGGACAAACTGTAAACTCAGCCTTTTACCTGGAGGTTGCTCAGGAGATTGAAACGCCGGATCGCGCGCGTGACGGCTGACATTAAAGACATGGTCAAGCTCCACCATGACAATGCCACCAGCCACACAGCCTTCATCATTATCAACTTTCTGGTCCAGAGCAACACCCCGGTGATCTCTCATCCCCTTACAGTCCCGACTTAGCTCCATGTGACTTCTTTTTGTTTCCGCGACTCAAGAGAGAGATGAAAGGAAAACATTGGGAAACCGTGCAAAACATCCAACACCATGTTACAACGTTCCTGAGAGGCATTCCCGTCGAGGAGTTTCAGGGTTTCTTTCAGGCGTGGCAAACACGTCTCCGCAAGTGTATTGATGCAGGAGGAATGTATTTTGAAGAATATTGAACATTTGTACAAATTACGATCAATAAATGTTTTTTGCAGTAAATGCTCATTACTTTCATAATGGACCCTGTAGTAAACTTGTTGCTGAAGATTTAAGTAAGGAAATATGATTTCTCCTATAGAACTGAAAATTTAAAAATAAATTTAGATTACGTAGAAAAGAATCGTTTTTTTTTTCTTACTACTAAAAATACTCCATAAGCTTATTGAGATAACATTCCAGCGCAATATATGAATGAATGTGCACGATTCTGTTCATAAAAAATTTGATCGATGGCATTCGTCATTTGAATAAATAATGAAACTCCTTACATATATACCCAAAATCACAAGTATGAAAACAGGAAGAAATAACGAAATCAAAAGGGACACAACAGTGAGAAAAGTCTGAATATGTAAGAATTTCATAATTTATGTTTATGAAATGACAGATTCATTGACACAAAGAGCGAATAGGGGGGAAGTGTTTTACGATGTCAGTTATGACAGAAAAGCAAGATTAAAGGAATGAATTATATTTGAATATTATTCATTCGAATGCAAGACATTTATCTTTGTCGGGTTTGATTCGAAGATAAATTAAGTTTAAAAAGTTTTAACCTGGTCTATATAAAACAATTTCGTATGATTTGAAAGTAAGCGTAAGATGCAGTTATCAGGATGATTGGTGTTAAAAAGGTATCGATATTTTTAGTCTTTTTGAGGATGAAATTTTTATAACGAGGGGAATAAATGACTTAATTTTTGGTTTTATTGCGATTTCTTCCTTTTATACTAGTAAATATTCATAAAGCCCACCGAAAAAAACAAGAAAAAATACACAATAAAAATGTTCATAACTAAGTTTTAATAGTAACACATAAGATAAATGCTTTTCATCCATTCTAGTCATATCGCTTCTTCAAATGCCTCACAAACGCAACGAATACTTCTCACCCAAATTTAGTGAATTTTGATCTTGAAGGATTTTTCAATTCTCTTTTTTAGGTTCATAACCTAAAACGTCTAGTCTGATTTTAGGATAAAATTTAGCCCAGCTTTTGGATTTTTGAAATTCTCTCAAATTTATTTGAATTGTGCTTTCTTAGTGACCCCTTTTAAAAAATGTTTCCTTTTTCCCTCAGACAATTATATTGAAAGCTTTCATTAAAACTCGAACATTCTTCGGCAATACTAAACCTTTTGGTTAGGTCGTATTGAATTTCCGCATCAGATAATATTTCCAATTCTCCTGTGTCTATCTGCAGTAATTTGGATATCAGTTTTATTATCTTTTCTATTTTTGTTGCAATTTAGGAATAAAACATAAAAATTAATAGATTTTGTTATACGTTTACACAAAAATTAAAATTTTTTTTATTTACTGTTATATTTCAGTCGAAACACCACCTCAAACGGTAATTGTACACATGCGTACTTTTGTAAATATTTTATGAAATAAGACCCAACAAATTTCCTCTGCAAACAAACTGTTGAGTTGTGGCACCATTAAAAACCCGCCGTGAACAGGGAATGATACACACGAAATCTCTCTCTCTCTGTCGAGGTTCAAAGTCCTCACGTAGGGTGTGGTGTCAAAGTTTGGAGAAAGGGTTGCCATCTCCAGTGTCATCATATTCACTTGACTGTACTTTTAATGATGAATTTCGTCCCAAATACCTATCGTGTTATTTTGAATTGTGATATAAATAAACATTTGATTTATCACAAAATAGTTTTATCTTGAGGGGATGAAATATTGTACCTTCACACCCGCACATCACTCACCACCCACCCACCGACCACGCACACTACACTGCGTGCACAACGCACATACACCACACACATCTGATAAAAATGTACCAATATCTTTAAGAGACATAAATTATCTATAACTATAATTGTTTGTCACTTGCATATATTGCAGCTTATGTTTGAAATTTTTTAGAACTTCAAATGGGGGAATGATCTGTTCTTTCTCTCATGGGATTTGCTGTCTTTGGCAAACACAGTTGATGCGACAACTTAGATTTTTTTACCTTTATTTCCGACTTTTTCTATTCTCATTCCGTATCCCTTTTTTAATCTCTTTAAGAGCGAACATCTGGTCTAGATCATTTTTTTTTCATAATGTGTAACCATTGTTTTCAACACATTGTCCACTCTTGCGCCAAACTGGCTAATTTCCTTTGGTTCCTCATCTGGAGAAGTGAATGAATGGTGGAATATATTATGTGAAACCTGAACATAGCTTTCAATAAACTATTTGTGGAATTATTTTTTTACTTATATATATAGTTTTAAAAAGTGACGATAATTTCTCTGTTCAAGATTATTATATATATACTTTGTTATTGAAAAGAACTCAAAATAAAAAAGGCATTTATTGAAAAAATGTATAATGAAGATATCAGAAAAAAAATGCAAAAAATATCGTGACCGCGGAAGTAATTTTCAATGACCTGTCAGTGAGATCAAAATTTTCAGATATCCCTTTGAGAATTAAATGCTATTTGCTTTTATGTATAACTTTCGATAGTAAATTTTATTTCGCAATAAAAATTTAATATTTCACAATAAGTGAAAAAAAAGAAATGTACAAATTGTGAAATATTTTCGAAATATGTTATTCGAAAATATAAGTTCAAACACCAGCTACATTAAGATGAAAGGAATATAAATTCAGTTATTTTTCGCATAGTTCGTCCCCTAACAAAAAGAAAAATTTTAAATGGATATTAAGTTGTTCTAAAACTGAGAGTTTTCAAAATATTTTGGGAGATTTGTCTAGAGCGTTAGTTTTCTTATTTGATGTTAAAATGCGCTTATCCGTATTTATATTATTCTGCATTTCATTCCGTATTTATGTTACACCGCCCTAGGGATGCCCCCCCCCACAGTTTGAGAAACGCTGGTTAAGTGACAATAATATAAATTCATTCCTTTGAATATTGCAAAATTGTTGATCTTCTTTGAAAAGCCGGAAAGATCGTACAATCAAATAATAAACTCTTTCGTATTAAAACAGTTTTTTCGTGACGTGTACAGGAATTATAACATATTTTTCTCTTAATAAATACCAAACATTACACACGTATAAACTGACAAGAGCACAGATTCAAAAATCACACAATTATTAAACTTGGGAATTCAAATAATTCATCAAAATTTTGCATAAGGTGAATGAAATACATAATCACTGTCAAATGTTTGTTTTCAATCTAGGTTCTCTGCTTCGTCCTTCTATAGAATTGGAAGTAGGAGTTTATAATGCTTTCTGTCAAATAGTCCCCTAAGAAGCTTCTGGAGTTTTCTCGGGACATCTATTTTTGTTACCACGTTTAAAAATGGGATGATATTTGGTGAGATTTTTCGACAGGGTTTCTCATATTATCTAAGTATATTCTCTTAACGTACTCACGATCTGACTAGCCACTTCATTATTCTAGAAGAGAAATGAGCAATGTCTATCATTTTCATATCAGTGTCATAAAAACAAATGATTCATCTTTTTTATTTATGGGACGCAAGTAACATTTAAGTAAGAGTTAAACACATGCGTCTCTACACTCTTAAATTCATATTTGAACCAGTTTAGAAGAAACTCAAAAGCTGAATTCCAATGAACTCAATAACTGTAGAAAATATTAAAAAATATTTCAATTCTAGCCAAATTTGACGTTAGTATCAGTTTTTTATTAGATGGAATATGCAAAATGTCGGATCACAATGCAATCTTCGATTTCAGAGAGTTAGTCAAATACCAACAATATGAAAATGTAACTACTGCAAAAATGTCTGAATCTGAGGAAGCGAAAAATCAAAACATTGCGGAAATTGCTTCACTTGGAACACAAACTCTTACTGAAAAGTAGAATTTCGAGAGATTCCTTTTAGCCTTTCACTTCCGAAATAAACATTTTCGAAAATGGAAACTTTTTCCTTCTGTTTCATTCTGGAAATAAATTTAGAATCACTTTGTACGAGAGGACTAAAAATTAATTTAAAGTTTAAAATCTTCTCTCTTTCTCTCTCTACGAGAGTTTAATACAAAGTCGTCATTGATTGTGACGGGCGGTAACGGTAAAATAATTGTATGAATTACTTTTTAAGGTATCCGACTACGCTCGGAACCGTGATTTTAAAAAAAAACCCATAAATGGATAATTTTTCTGATATTCAGTGTCACTCAGATTAGAATACATGTATAAAACTGTTTTAAGGGCATTTTGACAAAAAATGTATTTAAATATAATATTTTGGCCAAAAATTAACTTTGAAAAATCTTTTCTCAAAAAAATCAAACATTTATCAAATGTTCTCTTTTTGTGAAAAATGGTTCTATTATAATAATATTTTCCTCTATATAGCTCAGACCTCTCTACCGAGGCTCAGCTGGAATTTTTGAAAAATTCACATTATTTTCAGAGTTACCACCAATTGAAATAATTATTGGCGTTTTTTTTCTTAAAATTGCTCCCCTCTGTTGTCGTAAAATATGAATAAACCCACTTCTAAGTTATATATTTCAAAATTTGTAGTTGAGCCTCAATAGAGAGGTCTGAGCTATATACAGGCAAAATATTATTACAATAGAAGCATTTTTCACAAAAGGAGAACATTTGGAAAAAAGATTATTCTAAGTTAATCGTTTGTCAAAATATTGTATTTAAATAAATTTTTTTTGTCAAAATGTCCTTAAAACAACTTTATGCATATATTGTAATATAATATCATTAAAATTATCCATTTATGCGCTTTTGCAAAATCACGGTTTCGAACGTAGTCGGATACCATAACAAGGAAAAAAAAATACTATGAATCACCATATAATCAATCCTTTAAGCCAATTATTTGAAATATAGATTTACGTTTAGATTTTTATTTTCCTATAACATTCTTTTTTACTTATTATTTAACATAGGAGTGATCGATCCGAATGACCTTGCGATCCACTTAGGAAAAATATTATAATTCCGGGAACCGCATATAAGAATGTGTATCTTTATATTAGATTTGGACCCATTACAAATAATTATTGGGGTGGAAATTTATTATGGAATGAACTACTATTATTGATTTCATTGTTTTTCCTATACACAGGCGTAGATAATATAATATTATGATGCAATGATAAAATAATTAGAATTTTTTCCTCATTTTTTCACTTTGTTTCTCATTTCTTTCTTGTGCGTCGGTCTCAATGCACGTATTCGCACATCGTAATTGATGCGACAAGTGTGAGCAGGATTTATGTTTGATAAATTTCGTTTTCGTAAAGAACGATTCGAAGGTGTAAGTTGAAGAAAAAGGTAACATAAATCGAGCGTGATGCTGCTGAAGTATCACTCAAAAGATATTCATTCCAATTTTAAGTATCTATAAACACAGAAGCAACGGGATGAAATAGAAATAATTATGGTATATATATTTGTTACAAACACTACACTAAAAACAAAAGTATTGCGCAAAAAAATCATACCTTCTAAAAATGTCAAGATTCTCGGGGGCCGCGTGTTGACCACCCTTGATTTGACATAAATTTATTTATTTGCTTAACTTGTCGTTTACTTTTGATTGTATCCACTTATATTACTTTATTTAAGATAGTGTTTTTTTTCTTATGAATACCACCTGTGTCTACTTTCTTTAAGTAAGTACTATCTACAACACCGAGTGATTTTTCTGTATTCAATTCTTAGTGTTAGTTCACTCTCTCCCTATATGTATTTGTGGCCGCGGTAGCCGAGTGGTATAGGTATCGGATCGTGGCTTGCCTTGTCACGAGTTCGAGCCCAATACCACTAAAGACCCGCCGTGTAGGGCAGCGATGCACGTTAAATCTGTCGAGAGCTGAAAGTTCCTCCCGTTGGTGGGGTGTGGTAGTTAGGAGAGGGGGGTGCCAGCTCAGGTGTCACCCACGTCACTTGACCATGGTTCAAAATTACGTGGTCCGTCGCCAAAAGCCCTCGTGTAGCTGAACAGTGCGAGGTTAATATTCAATCAATCAATCAAACCCTATATGTATTTAATTATATTTATAAAGTTCAAATTTTCAATCGTTAAAAAAATACTTTCTATTCATCCATTCAAGGTCAGACATATTTTTTTAACTTGTTGTGGATGACACTTGATGTTTATACAGTTTTTTCACTATTAATTCATTAACTAAATTAAAAAATGAATAAATAGTGACAAACAAAAATAATAGTCCAACACCATATATCGATAGGAAAATGAAAATTTGCAAGGGAATTCGTTTTCTATTGTGTCACTTAATATTGTGATTTGGTCATATGTGTATACATATTTACATATTAATTGTAACTATTTAATAAAAAGTAGGTAAAATAAAATTTTTCATTGTTGGCCTAAGTAGGAAATGACTTAATTTTTTTTGTAATACTTGTTCTACATTATGTGGTTCATACACGGATGATTCTTCCCCAGAATGACCCGATTGTCTCTCTTTATATATTTCCCTCTCTCCATTTTATGAGCTTATATATATGAAACAAATATCACTTAAGAATTCTTTCCCCATACGATATTTTGTTCACAACATTCATAACACTAAAAAACACACACACACTTTTCGTATACCAAAAATTTCTGTTGCGAAACTGTAAGTTATAAAAATATCAATTATGTTACATATAAATGAAATCGTTTGAGGAAAAACTTGTATTAGAAAAAAAACTAATACTAGACCTATAAGAATTACAATTTTCATTTTAAATTTGTCTGATAAAAAAAAACTACAGTTTAATTGAACTTTCATCCCTCCATTTAAATTTAAAATATGCTATTAATTTTGAATTTTCATCGGCTGTATCCTTAATGGAAAATGCAAGTTTCACACTAACTATAGAAATTCTCGTAACGGTTAATGCGCATATGACAGCCGTGAAATAGCGTCTATGCTTCAATTAGGATCTTACATTAAAAAAATATGCCTCGTATAATTGCAGTGCTGACATAATTTTAACATATACAATACTTTTATCTTATTAAAAGTGATATCTTATAAACACGTGCGAGTATGTGCCTAAATTCTACGGTAAATACGTAAGGCGCATATTAAAGTAACCTTTTAACCAAAATTTTTATTTGCAGTTGAGAACCATATTTAACAAAGTAAGGTTTAATTTTCAAGAACAAACAATTTTTCATGCCTGCTTTATTTCTCTTTTAATAACATTCTGATTCTTTGTTTGAATTTAGATCAAAATGTTCTATTTCTGATTGTTAAAATTTAAACTGTCTGATATCTAGGAACAAGAAACTTTTGTTGCTACTTTTCCGGAGAAAATTAAATCTTATTTAATCCCAATATCTTTTCATGTAAAAGATAAAAAGTCTTTCATGCAACTGAAGCCAATAACAGAAAAGGAAGAGACGTGTGAAAATAATTCCCTAAACTGTCTCAAAAAATATTTTGCGTTCGTATTAGAGATAAAATATACTTTGACATCTATTCATCATAAATGGATTTAACATTTTCCCTTGTGAATTCTTTACATATTCTTGCACGTACACACCCATTTTGCAGCTAAATATGAAATTAATGAAATGAAAAAGCACAAAACAATGCATGAAAAGCTACACATTGATAAGTCTTCAATCTTTTTATACGTTCATCCTGTCATTGCCTCAAAGAAGAATCTAAAAGCTAAATTCCCTACGGATTCAAAAGTAGGGGAAAAACAACATTTGAAAATTCTTTTACTTTTTCTCTTAAGTCACTTTTTTTTTTACCTTTGCCCATCTGTAAAGAATCTATCTTCCCTTTTCGTAGATACACGCCTTACGTTGGGGTATTTGAAGTTGTGCTTTTACGAGTCTACTTGTACAAAACTAAGGACATGAAAGTAAGTGTCCGACTAGGTGGTTACTAAGAAAGAAAGGTAGGATCAATAAAAAAATTTTCTTTCACTTCTCGTTAGAATTTTTTTTCCATTAAGAGATCCTGTCGTTGATTTTTATGGTGGGTGGAAACCCTTAGTGGAGAGGATTTAAACTAAAGGTTTAAGATTCAGTAGTGACAATCAACCCTAAGAGTTCCGTAGGGAAGTGTCTAAAAAAGAATGAAAAAGAGAATGAGTATTTGGGACCGACGGCATACAAGAAGTGTATATTTGGTCCTGTAAAAAACACTCACACTTCCTCTTTTTCATCCAGAGAAAAAAGTGGTTTTAATGTTTTCCCTGAATCATTGGTTCAAGGTTAAGAGTAATATACTCATGTCCAAGATTAAGGTCACAAACATAACATCTAGGAAAACTGATGAATTATTCGCTGTGTTATCTTGGAACTCGGCACATAGACGTATTATAGTGAGTGAAAGAATATAACCATATAAAAAGACTTTAATTTTGAATTAAGATACAGGATATGTCAAAGTGTGAAATCATATGAATCAGAGATAAATAATTTAACTCGTTAAAAGTCTAATTTGCATCGTGACCACCGTGCACCGGTATACAAGCTTCATAACGGGGCGTCATATTGTTTATGAGACGGTCAATAAATATTTGTAGCAACAAAACCTATTTTTCTAAAAGCACGACTTTTGACTCCTAGAGGTTTCTTAGGGGGGACCACCATGAGAAAAAGTTTTTCCTAGACCATCCTAAATATGTTCAATAGGATTTAGATCCTATTGAACAGATAGATCTCCACAACAACCGGTCTTTCTTGTAGGATGCAGTCAAAGGGAAACACACGACTAAACGCCGAGTGTAAAACACAGTCTCTGCAAGATTATTGTGGAGCATTTGTCTAGAAATTCTTCTTCCAGACAACAGCACAGTACCACTAAAGACCCGCCGTGTAGGGCAGCGATACACGTTAAATCTGTCGAGAGCTGAAACGTCCTCCCATTGGTGTGGTGTGCTAGTTAGGAGAGGGGGGTGCCAGCTCAGGTGTCGTCCACGTCACTTGACCATGGTTCAAAATTACGTGGTCCGTCGCCAAACGTCCTCGTGTAGCTGAACAGTGACGTTAATATTCAATCAATCAATCCATAAAACAGCAAGGTCACGGAGCAAGCTGAGGAGTCCTTGTCTGTCAATGTCGTTATGCGCTTAAAGTCAAGTAACGACCTTGTGCAGATGTTGATGCTCTGTGGCGACCTTGGCTGATCTTCCTGATGACAGTACCACTTGTGTTTGAAATTGATTCCACAGCCCATTTTCAGGCTACTTGAAACTATCGAGTCACCTCCCCTTGAGACTAGCCAGATTCAAGCCTGCAAACGGCTCTTCAGCTCAAAAAATCATCTTAATGGTTAGAAGTCACTGCTAACAGGCTAAATTGTTTGTTTTAATGCAATATTCATAGAACTGCTGGAAAAAATTCTCATAAGCTTAAACAATTTCAACCCAGTAATTCTGTAAACACTAACTCTAAACAACATCTTTTTCAATATTAAAAGTTAATATTGTACTACTCATTCTTCAAAATATATAAAATAAAAATTCTAAATGTTTTTCCTTAGGTAATTTTAAATTAAGACGAAAAACATGTTTATGACTTTAATTTTGGATATGAGTGTAAATTTTTCTTAATTTGAAAAATGAGAGGGTTTGGAAATTTATCAATTAAATTTGTTCGTCTAACTCGGATAAAATAAAGCTTTTTATTCACGCCTTTTAAATCTCCAATCTCAGCACAAAACACACCACAATCGATTCACGATACGGTTTTTTTTAGAAAAGTTACATCTTTGATCAAATATTATCTCACAGATTTTTTTTCTAACTTCATTCGAGAAAAGAAAAATGCTTTTAATATTTTTAAGTCTTTGACGATGGTTTCCTCGATAATTTCGGTTTCTAGATTAGACATTGTAAAGAAGTAGTTTACAAAAAATGAGAAATGCAATATTTTTTCTAGTGGAAACGTGAAAAAGAAACTCTCTAGGATTGTTATTGGATTTTCAGAGGATAGTGTATAAATGATTAAAATTGTTGTATTTGTTTTTGTGTTGCAACAATTGTTATTACTGCGTTACGTGATGAAAGGTATGTGTCCCAACCAATCAATTTTGGAGATTCACAAAGCCATAAAAGGCAAACAAGAGTAGGTAACAGTATTAGTGAAGTATGGTTAAAATATATCCATTGTTGCCCTATGTCTTACGAAAGCTATTGTATCCCAGGATAAAGCAATCAATAATTCATCGACAAAAAGTGATAAATGTTTTACCCTTAGTGTTTTGATTATTTTTTTACAAGGTAGTAGAAAACCAGAAAAATTAAATATTTCTTAACTGAGAAAGATTTGCTGAAAAAATACAAGAGAGATAGTTGTTTTTAGTATAGATTGGAGAAACTCAGAATTTGTTTCAAATTATGTTAAATGTTAAGTCTTCAAAGATAGCTTTATTGTTAATGAGGTTAAGAAATCAAGATATTAAATAAACATGAACTTCTAAAATGCTCTTTATAAATAGTTGATTTTAATAAAAATTATATTTGCCATTAAAATGAATAATTATGTAATAATCATGCCTTCCCCTTTGTGTTAAAACAGGGGCTTAGTAAAGTGATTAACATTTATGGATTTTGATAGAATAAATTGTATTTATTATGCATGCAAGAAATAAATTTCGTGGTTGTTTTTCAAACAAGCATGTTCTTAAGCAGATAGTTCCTTCGGTTTTTTTTTACTATTAGCCACTAGTCTGGTAAAATTTAATAGCATGGTTATATATTGAGAACAAAAATTTTCGTTCCTAATATATCAAATGAAAATGAATGGTTTTACACAATATTTTCAATTAGGTAAATTACAACTGAAAATTTTCTAGAAATCTGAAGATTAAAAATAAAACAAAAAATACTATTGAAATTCAAATTGCCTGCACACTATATATTTTTTAAAAAACCGCACAATATATTAAAATGTAAGCAAAAAAAATGAAGGAAAAAAAGGAAATTTCGAAATTTCATATAAAATTTTTATTTACGAATAAGGTAATTAAATCACAATTCAACTGATAAAAACCGGAGATGGTTTGTGGTTTTAAAATAAAAAGTTCATTTGTGTGTGCGTGTGTGTCTAATGATTCATTAAAATGTTTAGTTTAATATAAATTTAGTTTTAAATATCTCGAGAGAAAAACTAAACAGATTTAAATTTAAAATTGCAAACTTTCCCTTGATCTGGCAAAGTGTCTAAAACATCTTATTTAGTTACTTGAACAGTTAAAAATCTATCTCAGTTGATATTAAACATTAATCAGTGACAATTATAATCCCTTAATCCAGTGTTTCTCAAAGTGTGGGGCGCGCCCCCCTGGGGGGGCGCGATGACCCTACAAGGGGGCGCGAGCATATTGAAAATTTCAAGATTTAAAAAAATAATTGGAAAGAGAAGTAAAACAAAATACTTTCTTCCATAATGAAAAAAATACACAACACTGATATAATTTATGTTTACCATCTGGCGTTTTTCCGTCATCAAATAGCTATCTTTGATCCCAACACAAAATTAAAGAAGAAAAAAACATTTTGTTTAATTTGCTGTATTTCCTCAATGAGAGATTTTTTTTATTACGTTTTAACATAAAATATTACTCGTTAAAAGAAAAACGAAACCCAGACCCTAAAAAAAATTCTAAGAAGATAAACAATTAATCACTGTAATTATTATTGAAATACTGTACATTAGTTGTAGAAAAAGAAAAGGAAGATATGATTCACTTTTCAGCCAGGCTGCATAATACATTTGTTAATCATTTGACTGACCTTCAAACTTACTGGTACGGTTATTTAGATCATTCGTATTTTTTTCTGAATACACTTTTAAACCGGGAGCGGTGGCGCGGGACATCTGTGATCTCTATTGAGGGAAATTGAAACTGATCAAGCAAAAGAAAAACCTGCTGAAAGAATACATATTATTCATGATTGAGAAACGCCATGAACATGAAACGAAAGGAAAATTTTCAAATGCTTCCTAAAGAACTTCATCAACCTAATATATGAAGCCATAAGTGTACCACAAGGTTCCGTTCACTTGTCAAAAAGACACAAGAAAGAAAAAGTTCAACTTGCTATTTGTTGATTACTGTTGCAAAATGAAGTGAAATAAGCGGCGTTGTTTTTGTGACGTCAGTCTGCGAGCTGACGAATATATTCAGAGTACTGGTTGGACGCTCGGCGGTTGCCGAACGTTTATTTTTTATGTATTTTAATGTGCCGTCCTCAGTAGAATACAAGAATTATCTTGAAAGACGTCTAGTCTTATTTTGACCAAAGTTACTGAGCATCTGGTAGATGCACCTGCAACTGAATTTCTAGAACATAGTGGCGTCCGCGACAGGGTTCGAGTACTTTGGATTTGAATATTTTAGTTGAACTCTGAATTTTTGATATCGAAAATGAATTTAAATGCTTTAAAAGCACAACGAAAAGAACTGAGGACGGCTTTTTCTAATTGTTTGAAGAAAATCAAATCTGAATTAGCACAGGAACTCTGCAATTTTGAGACACTTTCGGTTTTGAAAATTCAATTCAACGATAAATTTGCGAGAATGGACTCTTGCCAGAACGCGATTTCAGAAACATTGTTGTTGTCTGATGATGTTGAGCATTTATTCGCTGAAGATTTGGAAGATGCTGAAATCTACCGAGAAAAGTTCTGGGAGCTTACTACGAAAATAGAACTGAAGTCGCAACAGTGTACTGTTCCGAGCGATAAAGAATCAAGGAAATTTAAACTCCCAAAATCGAACTAAAAAAGTTCAATGGAGAGGCGAAAGAGTATTTGACCTTTTGGAGCCAATTTCAAAAGATACACGAAGATAGAGGAATTGCGGCAGAAGATAAAATGCAGTATTTGTTACAATCGATGGAGCCAGGGTCCAAAGCAGAGAGATTAGTACTAAGTTTCCCTGCTACTGCTGCAAATTACCCAAAGGCGATAGATCAACTGAAAGAAAGATTTGGACGAGAGAAGACTTATTAGTACAAATCTACGTTCGAGACCTGTTAACTTTGGTTATGAAAATTGCTGCTACCGGAAGAGCGAAGGCAGATTTACCCTTACTTTATGATGAACTTGAAAGTAAATTGAGATCCTTGGAGAGCTTGGGGAAGACTCAAGATAAATACGGAGATTTTCTGACGCCCTTAGTGGAGAGCTGCCTGCCTGAGGAAGTGTTGGTCGCCTGGGAAAGAAGCAGAAATCATCAAACACAGAATCCGAGGGATCCCGTTCTTTAGAACAGTTGATGAACTTTCTTCGGCAAGAGGTGAAAGGAGAGGAGATGGTTCTTTTGGCACGGACCGGCCTCACCCCCCACCAGAATCCACGAAAAAAGGATTATCATGCAACACAGGTAAATAAGGTAGAAACGACGACAGCAGCAGCTTTAGTAAATATGGACAACCCAGGTAAGAGAATTTTAAACTGTAATTTTTGTAATAAGTCGCATCCAAGTGAAAAATGTTACTCAGCAAAGAAAATGACAATAGCTGTTAAGCAAAATTTATTGTTTAAAAAAGGGGCATGCTTTTCTTGTCTCAAAACTGGTCATTTAAGTAAATTCTGTAATATTAAAAATCAATTAAATTGTTCTCATTGTAATAACCATCACTTTGAAATAATGTGTTCTGAAAAAGAAATGAAAACGAAATCTATTCCAAAATCGGAAAGTTCTCTCTCTAACTCCAGTAAAAGCAAAACTGTATTTTTGCAAACGCTTTGCGTTATTATTCGGTGTCAAGGTCAGGAAAAGTTAATCCGTGCTGTGATTGATAGTGGATCTCAAAGTACTTACGTTAGCGAAAATGTAATAACTCATCTAAAAGCACTTCCGCTTAGAAGCGAAACAGTGATTCATGCACTCTTTGGAGGAGTGAAACAAAACCAAAAAAACATGATATATTTCCGGTAGAGGTTAGTAATTTAAATAAGACGTATACTTGTAGTTTTGAAGCTCTTTCTGAAAAATGATTTGCGGATATATTCCGAAGATTGAAGATAAACAGGTCTTGAATGAATTAAAAAAGAAAGAAAATAAAATTTACTGATTCTTTTCGAAAGGAAACGGAAATCAATCTTTTAATCGGTGCAGATGTCTTAGGAAAATTATTAACAGGGAATTCTGTAGAATTAGAGTCCGGCTTAACTGCCGTAGAAACGAAACTAGGTTGGACAGTATTTGGAAAGGGTTCATGTGTAAAGGATAATATTGTAACAACATTATCGATGCATTCTATGAACATACCAGTTAATAAACTTTGGGAACTTGAGGTTTTAGGAATTTCCAGTCCTACTGAAATTGAAAAACAGAAAACTGAACTTAGCTTAAATGATTTTAATAACAGAATGAAAATTCTTCCTGATGGAAGGTATGAAGTAGAACTCCCTTGGAAGTATGACTCATTGAAGTTACCAAGTAATAAAGAATTAATCTGGAAACGACATGAAGGAATGATAAATAAATTTGGATGTGGGAAATTTTTTATTGATTATCAAAAGATATTTCAGGATTGGGAAAAATTGAACATTATTGAACGCGTATCAGATTTAGAATTGAATAAAGAATGCCATTATTTGGCTCACAGACCAGTTATTAAATTAGATAGTCAAACGACCAAAATTCGCCCCGTTTTTGACGCCTCGGCCTCCGAAAAAGGGAAACCTTCTTGAAATGAATGTTTATTAAAGGGAACTAATTTGATAGAGCTAATACCTGATATTCTCGATCGATTTAGAATGTATCCAATCGGTATTAGTGCGGATATAGAGAAGGCTTTCTTAATGCTGTCTGTAGCACCGAAAGACAGAGATTTTCTTAGATTTTTTTTCCCATCTAGTGAAGGGCGGATCGTGTATAGGCACTGCAGAGTTGTGTTTGGTGTTTCTTCTAGCCCTTTTCTGCTGAATACATCTATTATGCATCTTTTGGAAAATTGTCAACCTCAACATGAAGAGGTTGCTCAGAAACTGAAAAGTTCATTCTATGTGGACAATTGTGTATCTGGTGTGTTTAATACTGACGAGCAGAGACGTTTCATTGAACATGCGAAATTGATCATGTTGAATGGATGTTTCAACCTGCGTGGTTTTGAAAGCAATGTAGCTGGCAAAAATGTTGATAGAAGCTCAGGCGATACTTCCGTTTTGGGAGTAATTTGGAATTTAGAAACTGATACCTTGAAGTGCTGCACAGATATGGATACTTTGACCTGTGAAACAAAAATCACAAAAAGATTAATTTTGGCAATTGTGCAGAAGATTTTTGATCCTATTGGCTTATTAACTCCAGCTACATTGCTTCCGAAACTATTAATACAACACTTGTGGAAAATGAAAATTGCTTGGGACAGTGAATTGTCTCCTAATGATGTAAATGTATTTTTAAAATGGTTTAGAGATTTGTATATATTGAAAGATGTTACTTTGTCAAGATGTATGATAATTAATTCCACACTTCTGAATTACATGTTTTTGTTGACGCTTCCAAGGAGGCGTATGCAGCGTGCGTCTTTGTGAGATCAATGTTTAAATCAGATGTAAAGGTAACTCTCGTTCGAGCCAAGGCCAGAGTAGCCCCTCTAAAGCCTTTGAGTATACCTCGTTTGGAGCTTATGGCTTGTTGCATCGGTTCTAGACTTGCGAATTCTATTGTCAATGCGCTTAATTTACCGAACTTAAGAATTACATTTTGGTCCGATTTTACTACAGCCCTTTGGTGGATAAAGGAAAAAGGAGTTGGTCCGTTTTGTAGAAAATAGGGTTAAAGAAATTCGTCAACTAACTCGAGGTCATTTATGGAAGCATGTACCCGGAAATCTTAACATTGCAGACTTATTATCGCGTGGTTGTTCTCCTCAGCAAATGCTTATCTCTAGGTGGTGGGAGGGACCTTTGTGGTTGCGAGAAAGCCCTGAATATTGGCCTCTTGGAGAAACTCCTGGCGATTCGGAGGAAGTAGAATTGGAAAGGAAAAAATTAAAAGTGGTAAATATTGATCTCTCAAGAGACGCACCTCCTTGGCATTTGTATGCTATATCTGATTATAGTAAAATGATTAGAGTTTTTTCATGGATTTTAAGGTTTGTGAATAATTGTACTTTGTTGAATGGAAAATGTAAGGATTCTGAACTTTCACAATCAGAAATTGAAAATTCTGAAAAGAAATTAATTCGTTTAGTTCAGAGCTATTACCTTCCTGATGCGAAATCTTCAAATTATATTGAGACTTACATAGATGATGAAGGTATTTTACGGGTGAAAACTAAAATACTTAATCGAGATGATGAAAGATCATTTTTTGTACCCAATATTGTTACCAGAAAATGTGTGAACTTACTAAGCTATTAATTAGAGATGTACATAAGAAAAATTGTCACGCGGGAATTCAAATGATGCAATATTTGTTAAGAGAAAGATATTGGATAATTAGAGCTAGGAAAGCTATAAAAAATGTTCTGTATAATTGTATATTCTGTAAACGCTTTAAAGTTAAATCCCTGTCAAGCGAACCAACGCCTTTACCACCAGACCGAGTAACAGACTGTGCACCTTTTGAAATCGTAGGAATAGATTTGGCGGGGCCTTTATTTTTGAAAGATGGAAGAAAAGCGTGGATAACTTTGTTTACTTGCGCGGTATACCGTGCTATTCATCTTGAACTTGTTAATTCCCTAATTTCTGATGCTTTTCTTTTGGCCCTTAGATGCTTTATTGCTAGGCGTGGTCGGCCACGAACAATCTATTGCGATAACGGAACTAACTTTCGAGGCGCTTTTAATGATCTATCAAAATTGAATTGGAGCAAAATAGTGGAAGAAACTAGAACTCAAAAAATATTATGGAAATTTGTCCCACCTACTGCAGCTTGGTGGGAAGGCTGGTGGGAAAGGCAGGTCCGCACTGTAAAAGAATTGTTAAAGCGTACTTTGGGTAGATCAGTGTTAAAATATGATGAATTGTATACTGTGCTTTGTGATTGTGAATCCATTATAAATTGTAGACCATTAACATATGTGTCAGAAAATCCGGAAGAATTGATTCCTCTTACACCTAGCATGTTTCTTATCAGTAATAAAAACTCAAACATTGAGGATATTGAAGAATTAAATTCGAACAGCCTTAACAAAAGAATAAAATATCGGAGTAAGCTGTTAAAAGATCTACGCCAACGCTTTAGGAATGAATACCTTAGTCAACTTATACAGAAACATAATGAAAAGGAATCGCGTGATCCTCAGATTGGAGAAGTAGTTTTAGTTAGAAATGATAACAAAAAACGATTGTTCTGGGCATTAGCCAAAAGTATTGAATTAATTCCAGGGCGAGATGGCAAAATTCGAACGGTTAGACTTAAAACTCAACACGGAAAAATGTTGCGACCAATACAGCGTATCTACCCTTTAGAGATACGCTCAAATGAAAATCTTCAAAGGGGTCTGGAGGAATCAATTCCCACTGTATCTGAAACTCTGTCACCCGATGAGGTAATATTTAAAAAACATACTTCATCCGGGAGATGTGTGAAGAAACCAAAGAGACTGGATTTATTTAATAGAATTTGTTATGTGCTTGAGACTCTTTGCGAGTCTCAAGGGAGGAGGATGTTGCAAAATGAAGTGAAATAAAAGTGCCGCTAGGCGGCGTTGTTTTTGTGACGTCAGTCTGCGAGCTGACGAATATATTCAGAGTACTGGTTGGACGCTCGGCGGTTGCCGAACGTTTATTTTTTATGTATTTTAATGTGCCGTCCTCAGTAGAATAAAAGAATTATCTTGAAAGAAGTCTAGTCTTATTTTGACCGAAGTTACTCAGCATCTGGTAGATGCATCTGCAATTGAATTTCTAGAACAATTACCAAAGGAGTCACGAGTTCGAGCCCAGTACCACTAAAGACCCTCCGAGTAGGGGAGAGATGCATGTTAAATCTGTCAAGAGCTCAAACGTCCTCTTGTTGGAGTGGTGTGGTAGTTAAAAGAGGCCAGCTCAAGAATCGTCCTCGTCACTTAACCATGGTTCAAAATTATACGAGGTAGTCTCCAAAAGCCCTCGTGTAGTTGAACAGTGCGACGTTAATATTCACTCACTCGATCATGAACAAAAACAAAATATGACAGCTTTGCCAGCAAATAACATTTATGTAATATTAATGAAAAGTGTCTCTGATTTGCGCCCTTTATTAAGGTCTTGCACTTTTGAATCATTTTAGTTCAGTGTTTTATTGGATTTTTTCTCAAATCCTCAAAGAAAAATTGAATAGTCCTTGAAAGCCGGTAAGTATACTTTCTCTTAATTAAATTATTCACTGGAATTCCGATTTGTATCTCGTGTACAGTAAAAATAATTATAAACAAATGATTGGGGTGACTGCTCCTGGATTAAAACATTTTGAAGTTTTCTCGCTTTAAATATTAAAAAGTAACACAATTATTCTTCATAGGAATTTTATATTCTTTTTTTTTCATTATTTAACATTAATTCTAAATGCTAATTCTGCGAGATTTAAAATTAGAGTTCTTTTAAACAGTTATTTACAATTATAGCATTTATCTAAAAAAAATCATTTTACATTTTTGTATACAATGTCGTGCACGCAGTTTTACTCTCTTTAAAGTTCAGCTATTATATCAATAATAATGTTTTATTTTTTTAAAAAATGAACTCGTGTGAAAAGCTGGTGTTTCAGCCAGTATACGTTTAATGTATTAGTACTGAAGAAAGTATTTTATAAATAACTTCTTAATACTAAATTAAGAACAAGTTTGATAATTATTAGGGACTTTTTCATGGGCTTGTCTTGTAGAGCAAAGTTTTTCAAAGGAAGGTTTAATATCAGAAATTGACACTCTGAGTTATTTTTCTATATTTAGCTGAGATTTATATTTGGTCTTCAAAGAGCAGCCACCGCAGAAAATTTTGGTTTCACAAAGGTAGAATGTTGAAAATGGTAATAGTATACGAAGTGCTTTGGTTTTCAGTACAGAGAATTCATCATCCACCTCTACCCAAAATTCAAAGAGCGATTTATTACAAAATTGCCTTTTTAAGTTTTCACTGTATGTGAAATGTATGAAGATTTCTTCTTCGGAAGTTGAGAGTCCTTCTGGAGTATCTTGAAATAGATCCCTAATCCACTCGTAACTGGCTACGAAGTTGTCCTCATCCAGAAAATACTTTTTAAAATTCTTTGCCAACATAGCTAAATGATTTTACATGGTTTTAGAAACAACTTTTACATGTTGTTCTTCAGATTTGTAAGTTTTGACACAAAACGACCTGGGGCTTTCCCCCATCATTTAGTTTAGTGGTCGTAAATCCAAAATGTAAGTATTTTTGAGAATATTTATTGCCTTGATTTAATTTTCGGAACCATTCTCGTCTGTGTACTTGTTGATCCTTTATTATCGTAGAATGTTTGCTTACGACTTAAAAGTGTATGTATGATTTTGTTTTAATCTACTGCCATAAATACTTAATTACCGTGAATTACAATTAACGTGTAAATTTAAAAAATTTACATTCACAAGCAAGATTTGGTAACTAAAGAAGTATCGAGTTGAGCAAAACTGAGTGGAATTGTACGAGGTTTTACATGTTTTGCGCAGATGCCCGATAGGTTGCTCAGACTCACGCAAACGTACCCTATAATGCCAGATGTGATGGATATGACAGAGAGCTACATAGACTAGACTATTTTTCTAATGAAATTTGTACTTTGAGAAACGAATGCTGAAGGAGAAATAAATCTTTAATTAAATGTATCATTTTGCGAACTGTTCCAATTTAAAAATTAGAGAAAGAAAAATTAACATAATAATAAGTAAGTAATATATATATTTTAAGTAATTTTCTTAAAATATATATATATTACTTAAAAGTTATATGTACAAAATTTTATATACTTATCGTATTAATTTGTACGGTTTATAATTAAGATCGCATTGTACCTTTAGCGTCTCTCTTTCAAAGTGCATTTTTATTGCAGTAAATACATTATTGTTGTACAGGGGGCGACAAAAATTATGATTGAAAATTGGGTCGCCAGTATTGAAAGTTTGAGGAACACTGCCTTAATCACTAAAGTTTCATTAAATACATCTTTGAAACCATATCATTTCAGTTAATCCTTAACATGTTTGGGCAAGTCATAATAGAGGAGAGATATAAATAAGATATAATCGTAACAGAATGGAATAAATTTAAAGAATGAGAGCTTAAAATTATTTCTTATATTCCATGCTTCGATAGCCATTTTTTTAATTTTAAAAGAAACGTTTCAAAGAAAGCCGGCTGAGTGTCGTAATTGGTTTGTTGTTGGCCTTGCGCGCCTAAGATTATAGGATCAACCCCGGCCCGAGTCGGTGGATTATCATGATGCAGAAAATCGACAGTGGTCATGTCGCACAATTTTGCGCCATGTAAAAGATCCCTTGAGTACCTATTTAGATTGGGTGCTCACGGCAAAATTAAAATTCTAAGTACGGTTTCGCATCGCTAGAGCTCAGGTGCCTCCCTCTGGGGAGAAAACTGGGCATCAGAATTACCTGAGATGATTGGTATCCGTGTAATGGTACCGCCCTAAGGAGATACCAGCTCTTCGGGGAATGTACCAGGTCTGCAATGGTAAAACACCAATCCGCAGCCCCATAGGAAATACACTGCTGGACAATTGCTAAGGACGGAGCACAAATTGCTATGTAGCATAACATTAAGCGAGACATGAGGCCTAGTAGGATAAAATATAGTTGCCACACTGTTCAGACATTAGAATAAAGAATATTTATTGTTCTGGAAAGTACAAAAGCTGTGAAACATCTGAAAGAAAAAAAATGTTCATTTGATCTGCGTACGGAGATATGGAACAATGCATCTAAAAGTCAGCAGGCACCTTAAAGAAAGGTATCAGTGCGGGATATGTCCACCGTGGAGTGTGATGCAACATTCCACACGTCGTACCATACTTTGCACAACATTATCCAGCAGCTGTTGAGGCAATTTATCCCATTCCTCTGTGAGTGCACGGATGAGGGTGTTCTTGTTTGTCGGAGGATAGTTTCGACCAGCAACTTGCATCCCCAAAGCATCCCACACATTTTCAATGGGGTTTAGATCTGGAGAACGCGCTGGCCATACGAGACGTTGAATACCCTCGCTGTCTAGACAATTCTGAACAGCGAGTGTTCGATGACATGTTGCGTTGTCGTCCATAAAAACAAATTTATCACCGACAGCACCACGGAAAAGACGAACATGAGGAAGTAGAACTTCATCAATGTATCGTTGGCCCGTCATAGTCCCATTCGCAATCACATGTAGGCGCGTGCGGCCATTGATCATGATGCCGGCCCACACCATGATATTGCATGTCGGATATCGGTCCTTTTCCTGGATATTTTCTGGACGATAAGCAGTACCACTCTCGCGCCAGATCAGTTGGCGTCTACAATCCGATGACAGACTGAACCTACTCTCATCTGAGAATAGTACGCATGCCCAGTCCTGTTCAGTCCAATTGTGATGCTCACGACACCATTGCAAACGGGCAGTACGGTGCTGTTTGGTCAATGGGACACACACAACAGGTCTGCGTGCGTATAGTCCTCCTCCCCTCAAACGTCTGGCAACAGTTTTTCGGGAGATCTGCTTTCCTGAGGCAGCAAGAAACTGATTTGCCACCTGCTGAGCTGTGGTGCGCCTGTTCCTTTTTGCTGTTAGGACGATATATCTGTCTTCTGCAGGCGTCGTACTTCTAACACGACCTCCCCCGTGCCGTCTACTACACATTCCAGTAGTTTAAAAGACTTCCACAGCCGTGAAACAACGCTGTGAGCGATGTCGAACTCCCTGGCAACATCTGTTATTTTTCGCCCTTCTTCGATATTTCCAATAATTCGGCCACGCATAAAATCATCGATGTGATGTCAGGAAAACATGCCAAAAATTTTAAGTTCGTCTATTAAATCTTTCCTGTAAAACTTTGACTTGAAACAACAACTGTCCACACGCGTCAAAACCTTCAAAGCTCTTATGAACGCTATCACGTGATGAACAGACGTGGAAAAAAAAATTGCATACTCATACTTCTTCTTACTAATATCCCGCACTTATTCTAATTTTCCACATTTTGCTTCCTTTCATTTTGTGGTTGCTATGGATGATAGTGTTATCCGTCCTTAGCAATTGTCCAGCAGTGTAAAAAAAAGCAAAGAAGAAATCAATATTTTATTTTTGAATTAATTGAATAAAAAGATTATATATACTGCTCTTGCTTGTATTACTTGTGCAAAAAATTTGCAACATCACAATATTATGAACGTAATTTCTGCAAGTCTATATATTATATCATAGGGTTAATGGTTGGTTTGCGTTAAAATTTGAGGTTTTTTTTATGGATATTTTGTATTTTAAAAGTTTTATTAGTTTTCTTTCTTATTAAAGTAAAATTCTTTTTTTTAATTTGCTTAAACCCGAATTAAAAAAAGTGCATTCTTTTAGACATTTTTTCCTGATGAATATTGTAATACACACCTTCCTCTCAGTTTTCGTACTTGAAATGTATTTATAGATAAATCAATATGAAAAATTCTGCAATTGAGGAATTAAAAAGAAATACCTAATTCACACAAAGAATGAAACTTTTGTTTTGGTCTAATTATCATTTTTTTTAAAGCGTAGAAAGAACACTTATAATTACTATTCTAACATTCATATATCCCATCGATTGAAAAGGTTAGGCATTGCTCAGAGAGTATTTATTGAAAAATGTTACAATACTTTAAATCTAAACCTACGAAGTCACTGTGCTTTTACAAATCAAAATCCTTTTAGAAATTTCGCATTAAGGAAGCAAAATATTTTGAATATTACTTCCTCAAAAGACTGCATTCATTTCCTGAAGAATTGTAATAGTTCGATTCTCCTCTCGGCTATTTTGCGAACGCATTTTGTCAGTTTAGTATTTTAGCTCGCACGAGGGGAGGAAGGGATATAAACTTTGATAGTGTTTACTATATTTAGTTTTATGTTGTTAAAAACTTCAAGGATTTTTCTAGATTGTCCGGTACATGTATACTTTATTTGCTCTTTATTCTAGATTTATTTTCATTGTTGTAATAGGTTGTCAAAGGTTGTACTGTATATAAGTCTTTTATGATTTGTATAATTTTTACACATGTGAAACTTGGTCCATGTCTCGAACAGATGAGATCATGATAAGTATCTACGAAAGGAAGATTTTAAGATTTATTTTTGGAGGAATTCAGGAAAATGGAATGTGGCGAAGTTTAGAGCTCTATCGATCATGTAAAGAATCTGACTTAGTTAACTTCATCAAAATGCAACGAATTAAATGGACAGGTCACGAGGTCAGAAAGGACGAAAGCCGCACCATTAAATGTCTGCAATGCCCAACCAATTGGCACAAGAATAAAGGGAAAGCCAAATCTCTTAGATTGATTATGTCCTAGAAAACGGTATTCTAGTTTTGAGAACTAAGAATTGGAGAACACTAGCAGGAAGAAGGCTAGCCTGGGTGAGTGAGTGAACATTAACATCACACTGTTTAGCTACATTAGGGCGTTTGGCCACGGACCTCGTAATTTTGAACCATGGTCAAATGATGAAGACAACACCTGAGCTGGCATTCCCCTCTCCTAACTGGGAGAACGTTTAAGCTCTCGACAGATTTAACGTGCATCTCTCCCCTACACGGCGGGTTTTTAGTGGTATTGGGCTCGAACTCGTGACAAGCCAGACACGATCCGATACCTTGACCACTTGGCTACCGCGGCCGCAAGGATGGCTTGGAAAAGGCTTCTTGAGTAGGCCAAGACCCACCCTGGGCTGTGGAGCCACTGAGGAAGGAAGGAATAATTTCTGAATTGAAAGTAGTATCATATATAATGAAGGACTTATATCTATCTTTGATTTTATCTTTTTTTTGTGGTTCAGTTCTATATTTTCTTTCTTTTTGACAAATTATATTAGAGAAACAGGTGGATAGTATTTTTTATTGTAGAATTAATTTGAAAATTGCGAACTGAGAAATTCAATAGATAATTATCATACTTATATATATATATATTATACAGTGGGGGCCGATATATGTTAAATTTATCGAGACTCAAGTGTCTTCCTCTTTGAGTGGTGTGGAAGTTAGAAGAGGGGAGGGCTAGCTTAGGGGTCATCTTCATCACTTGATTAATAGTTCAAAATTACGAGATCCATCGCCAATAGCTTTCATGCTGGCGACGTTAATGTAACACTCTCACCTTTACATTTCAAGATTTATTGTTAAAATTGAATGTATTGCTTCATTAAAACACTAGCTATGTGCAATGCGTCATTTTAGTTTACAAGACCGTAAATGTTATTCCTAATAATGTTGCAAATACTTAATATAAGTATCCGTTATATGCATATGTTAGTTACATTTTTCGAGACGTATAATCTAATATTTTTTTAATCATTGCGATACTAATTGCAGATTAAAATCACCAGTAAAGGAAGGCATACTACTTTTGCATATTTAATGAATGAAAATAAATATTAAAGGAAATGCACATTTCCGCATGAATTTAAATACTATTATACAAATAAAGCTTTTTATTGTATGAGAATTCAGAAGCTTTGCATTAATATTAAACACACGCTTTATCATATATTTTCATTCTAAAGTAGGTGTAAATACAATTGTATTAATTTCGATGAATACATCAACTAACTTGCATTCATTTAGCATTTCTCCCACGAGTATTTTTATTTTATTTCGTCACATTTTTTGAATGCAGAAAAATCTATTCTAATATATTTTTCTTTTACGTTAATACTAAAATATACTTCGAATATAATTATTTGTTTTTGATGATTTCTTTGTTATTTTGTTTTATTCGTTTTTTTACGTTAATATGATAAGAAATGAAGATAAGAGAGAGAGAGAGATGAATATTGCTTATAAATGCATTTAATAAGTATTTAAATAGCAGTACAATCGAAAGAAAATAATTTATACCAAAGGCTTGAAAAAAGGATGTATGAATGAAAAAGCAAACATGTTAAACAATTATAACTAATTACTACATACATTCATTCAAATATTTCAATGAATAAATTTTAGCAGATGTATAAAGTAAAATCTCTACTATATATCCTTCGACTGAGTTATATTTCTGCCTTAGGGAGCAGTTTTTTTCCTCTCAAATACTTGTCTAAAATTAAAAATTGTGTTATATTTATTGCCGCTTTCTTTCTCAGAAAAAAATTTAGTCTAATGTAAGCCAAATAACCTCTAGTGTATCATAAAGCCTATTTACAGTATTTCAAACAAGTGTTGCAGAAAAAGGGGGAAATTCCTCATAAATAATTTGATCTGACATTACAGTAGAAATTCTCTTCTGATCCCTGGGAATTATACATGAATTTAATATTTTTCCTACAGGAAGCATTTTTTTTTGCATTTGAAGTGGATCGATCTGCTTATCTGTGAATTCTTAGATCTCGTGAAACAGAAAAAGTAAATGCTTAGGGAATTTTGCCTTGATAGGTTATCCATTGAAATTTCGAAGTCTTGTTCCTGTCAACACATTTAGAAAGGACTTTAAAGACGGAAAATTCTTAAAGATTATACAACAGGAAGTTTCTTCTGGTTGTTAGATCTTTTTTCTCTTTATTTCTGTCATTTGTGTACTAACTTCTCTAACGTCATTAAGGTTCCTCACGTATTGTAACGCTTGCCATATAAATTAGATACATAAAAAGTACGAGTCCCACATGATAGTAGCTAGAAATAACTCCGCAGTAAAAAAAATACAGTAAAACCTGTTTTTGTATGGTAGATAGAGACCAAATAAAAATCCACACAAAAATATTCGAAAATATTTCATAAATACTTACATAAAACGAACAACTTTATCGACATACTATAGAATTTTTTTTATGCGGTGGAGAGAGAACCACAGATAAAAAGTCGCAATTAGAAATTGCATCAGTTATTTACAAAATTTATAAGAAAGTGCTTCCAAACAGAATGTATAATTAAATTACACGTGGAAACATTTTAAAAACATTTAATTTTTTATTGCATACATTGAGAAGTTTTCACAAAATGCACATACATAATTCACTGCTGCTCGTTGTAATCTAAAGTGCGCATTTTCCTGTGATGAATTTGTTCAAAATCGCTTTCGTCACTTGAAGATACTATTTTAATTGATATATTTTTTGGCACCATACAGAAAGTGATAACTTTTTGCGACGACGATCGGTTGGTCAATTACTTGTAAACGTCACGATAACCAGGAATGCATGATCGAAGCTTTCCTTGGAATTTCAAGCTGATTTCGGAATTGGTATATATCTATTGGTATTCAAGAAAACTCTTTTCTGGGGTTTGTTGGAAGGCCAAAAGCCTTCGCGTAGCTGAACACAGTGCGACGTTAATATTCACTCATTCACTCTCACTGCAACAGCAACAATAATTTCTGCTTTAGACAACCTGTAAGGGTTCAGCCGAGTAATCCGGAACGCTGGGTTATCGAATAGGGAGTTTTCGGGACTATACTCTGTGTTTCACCAATTTTGAGATTCATAATATTAGTTCATACTCTCCCCATATATATTTATTTATATATTTACCTTATTCAAATTTTCAATCGTTAATAAAATACTTTTAATTCATCCACTCAAGTTCAAATAAATTTTTTTAAACTTCTAGTGGATGACTCTTGATGTTAATTGTTTTTTCAAATATTAACTCATTGATTAAGTTTAACTAACAAATAAATAGTAACAAACACAAATAATTGTCCAACACCATAGAAAAGAAAATGGAAAATTGCAAGGTTAATCGTTTTCTATTTTGCCGCTTAATATTGTGATTGTGTCATATGTATATAGACATTTATATTAATTGTAATTATTTAATAAAAAGTAACTAAAATAAAAATTTTCTTTGTTGACTTAAGTGGGAATTGAATTAATTTTTTTATTACTAACTAATTTAAAACTTTTACAAATATTTGATTGGAAGATATTTTTTTCGTTGAATTTTAAATAAGGTATTCGTGGAGAATTTTTTTTTCTTGTGAAGCATTAAATTTATTTAATTTAAAATTAAGAACATTGGAAATGTTAACAAAATATATATGCTAGACAGTATTTTTATGCTGCTTTCAAATCTTGTCGAAAAATTTATTAAGTATAAAGTTTATACTTTAATAAGAACCCTTATTATTAAGGTTATTTTTCTTTCTCTAGTATAATAACGCTTTTCAGCCGATAAAAGTAGCATTGAGGAAAATATTTCTCAATTTAAAGTAAAATGGATAAAAAAATCCCTAAATAGCTTTGCAGTAAATGGTAATAATGTAATTATCTTTCAAAAGTGCTACATGTGCCAAATTATAGAGACAGCTATTTTTTTTGTTTACTGCCCAACACGTTTTCTCCATTAAGGTATAAAAAATATTTCCTTTAAAAAGCCTACTTGCTTACGTTATTTTTAAGAATTTGAGAGGTTTAATTTCCCTTAGTGTATCATTAAGAGGAAAGAAACATTTCCTAAAGTTATCTCATGTTTATTTCCAATAATGTACGTTAAGTAAGGGTTCGTTCTTCGAATTTCTTCTGCAAAGATTCTTCGTAAGATCAAATAAGCGTTAAGAGTTATGGAATTTTTTTGAGTCGGGTAAACTAAAAGTGAAGAAGGCAAATGTTTTTTCTCATTGAATTTCGAAAGCTTCCGCGCTTTTTAGATATGAATTTTACGCTTTAATTTCATTAAAATAAATAAAAACGTAGAATAAGGTGGAAATATATAGCTTGGATTTTACTGATTTAATTCTAATAATTGCAGCTAAATGAGAAGTGATATTAGAAATTATAAGATAATTTAAAAACCTTACGTTCTATACCAGTGGTTTTATTAAAGAAAATATTCAGCTTTGTGTTTCTTTATGCGAGATTTATTCTTTTCTTTGAAGCCAATTATTTTTGTAACTGCAACTTGTTAAAATGTTTTAATGTTTGCAGGTTTGTACCTTTTCTCTTTGATAGTATGGATATGTTGAAAAAAAATATAAATTACCATATTTATTCGGATCTAAGCCGCACTTTTTTTCCCAATGTTAATGCTCCTGAAATTCAGGTGTGTCTTAGAATCGAAGAGACAAAATTCTTTGGATGGGGCAATTAGAGAAATTACATGTTCATGTATGTATTTAAAGGTTTATAATACTGGTAAAGTATTTAATTATTCACTTCTTATTAGTTCTTCTTTTAAACTGATTTTAATTTCGAAAAATTAGATATTGATAAACCATTTTACACTATTTTTTCTTTTTCACAAATACTGGTTGAGAATTTGGGGTGCGGCTTAGAATTGATGGAAGCTTAGATTTGAATAAATACGGTAATTAATAAAACTTGAAAAAAGTAGAAGAATCAAAGAAGTTAATCTAATCAATCAAAGTATACGTATTAAATAATTCATTTAAACTTTCTCTCAAGAGATTTTAATTCATAATAGCCTTAACCTCTCCAGAACTTCTCATGATAACTAATTTTTAGTTTACCTGCCTAACGGGAAATATCCATAACTTTATCTTTTCAAAACTGAAACTTTAATGTTTTTAACACAGGATGATGCAATTTTGCATCACCCATGTTTTCGTTCCAACCAGAAAAGCCTTTACGATATGCGACTACCTTCGGAGCACTTTTTTTTTAAATATATACATTTTCAACTAAATAAACACTTTTTTCATTTGAAATGGGACATAAAACTAGGAATTTAAATACAATTTCCTCAAAATTAAAAATTTGGAAATATTGCAAATTTTGTATGAAATTGTATTGAAAAATTGCAGTTACGGAATGCCTTGTATTGAAAATTCTCTAATTAATATATTCAAAAAATATTTATACAATACATAAATAACATCAATATCTGTGCTTAGAGCGATACGATTTCTAATACTTTTGAATTTATTCAGAATATATCAATTTTTATGCAATAACTCTCAATTTTTTACAAATAGCTAACATTATTTTCTTTCAAAAAAGCGCAATAAAATACATTAATATATACAGAGATTAAATTATAGTCTATAATACAGATAAAACCAAATGAAACATTTTCTGAAAATTTCAATTCAATATCTTAAATTCTATATTGAACTTGATCGTGAAGGAAAAAACTGAAAAACATAGTTTTGCAGAAAATGCATTTAAAGATTTTAAAACTATATGAAACGTTTTCTACTAATTGTATATTTTTTAAACTCGCCATATTTATAGCTCAACCTCTCTTCAGCTTCATGTTTAATTAATTCAGGCTTTTTTTTACCCTTTTACTGGTTTCCGGAGAGTTTTATTGACTATAACAATTGTCGCGTTTTTAGTGAAATTTTGATGAAAAATTGCAGTTGCGAGCTTTTACACAAAAATCAAATAAATGTATTCAAATAATATCTATTCAGTACATAAGACATCTTTATATGTATTAGGAATTTAAAAATTTGTAATACTTTTGAAAGTTTTTAAATATGCCAAGTTTTATGCAAAAACTCGATTTTTTAAAATATTAATGATTTTTTTTCGTAAAAAAAGCAATACAGTACATAAATATATACACAGAGATTAGATTTTGACTCACAACACAGATAGAAATAAATAAAACATGTTTTGAAAATTTTAATTCAATATCTCAAAAATATTTTGTGTAAGGATCTGCTTCCGGTTTCGTAAACTCCATTTCCGGTTTGCTAATTATACTACAACTTTTCTTTTAAATATTGTAGAAACCCAAAAAAGAGTGATTTTGAAATCATAAATGTATGGGCTATGAAATAAAAACATAAAAAAAAATCGAAAGCTTTCACCAAAACAGCGAATTTTGGGTAGTCACATACTTTAACGGAAATCATATGTTCTAACAGATTCCGTTAGACGAAAACTATAAACAGCTGATATCTTAGAAGCAAGCAAAGAATGATTTCGTGAACGTCTTTTAAATCCGCGTGTGTTGCATGTTTGAGTAAAATAAGTGTAGTAGTTTAAACTATAAAAGTTTAATTCTTTCCAAGATAATAATAATACGAAAGAGGTCATCTTAATCTTAAACCAAATCGCGCGCAAACAAGAAATCTATATTATAAATAAAAAAAGGAACAAAAAATACATAACAAATAACGAAAAAAAACATAAATGAAAGAAATGAAGATAGAATTACTGATATATATATATTAAATTTTTTTTTACAAATTATAATTTTTACTTAAATTATATATATTACTTATTTAAAAATTGTTTTTTGTATTTTTTGATTTTTAGAAAGTATTTATTTACAAGGGTTTTTTTTCTAAAAGAATATCATTTTTTTCTAAATTCATTCGATATAATATACCTAGTGGCTGAGTGGTAGCGTATCTCCCTTCCACGTCACAGGTCCAGTGTTGAAACCTCGAGCTGGGAGAGGATGATTCAGCCTTTCATCTCTTCAGTGGGTCGATAAATTAGTATCAAGCTTACTTGGGAACTAAACACTGGGATTTCTCGTGTCAGACTGTGACCTCCTGATTGGAACATCTGCTCACGCACCTCAGTGTCCATGATCATGAAAAAATAAGGTGAGCTTCAGTAGGCCTTGGCCATCATGGGCAGTTGCGCCTATGAGTTTAGTTTATTTCCTATGTAATACATTACTGTTCACAAACTGAAGTTGCAGTTATTATTTTTAAAACAATGAATAAATATCTATTTTTTAATAAAACCCACTGAAAACATTTCAGAAGTTTATTGTGTCAACATTTTATATTGCGAGATATTCATGAACATGCGTCATTCTAGTATAAAAATTTCATCGGTAGAATTGTTAGTTGAATAAATGATGGAACTCCTACAGAAACCCAAACTAACATGTGTCAAATCAGAAAGAAAAAATGTAGAAATTTAAATGGTGCGTGTGACGGGAAGGGGGGAGGGAGATAACTGCGAGGGAAACCTTTATTACATAGGAACTTAATCATTTATATTTATAGAATATGTCCCATTTATTCACACAAAAGTGTCGAGTGAAGGTGGGAAGAACTTACATTTTACGATGTCAGTTACGAAAGAAAGAGAAGAGTACAAACTGAAAGCATGCAGAAAGAAACTAATTTTTATATAAGTACTCATTCAAATTTGATATGTTTTTACATAAGGCTCTTATTGGAAAATAAAGAATGCTTAAAAAGTTTTGGCTTATTTTAAAAATAAGGTTGTGTATTTGCAATAACGTTTTTTACTCAGGTATGATTTCGATTTTAAAAGATTTCTCTCTCTCTCTCTGTGACGATTATATATCTTTATATATAAAAATCTTCTGTGCGTGTGTTTGTCACTAAACAACTCCTAAACGACTGGACCGATTGCGATGAAATTTTTTGTGTGGGTTCAATTAAACTAGAGAATGGTTTAGATTCACAATTCGGTTCGACATCGCAATTAGTTAAAAAGATATTAAAAACATTCAAAAAATACAATTCAACATTCACCTGCATTGTTGTAACAACGCTATTGTCATAAACAAGTAATATAAAAGAATATAAATCAATTCCTACTTAGATCAACCAAGAAAAAAATTTATTTTGCTACTTTTTATTAAGTAGTTGCAATTAATATAACTATGTATATACATATAGCAGAATCACAACATTAAGTGGTAATTAATTTTTATTAATTATCATTAAAGAATCGTATTGTCATCCAAAACAATCGTGTATATAAAATTTCCTTTCAACTAAATGCTTTAACACAGTGCTTCTCAAACTTTCAATACTGGCGCCCCCCTTTTCAATCACAATTTTTATCGCGCCCCCCTTATACATAATAATTTACTAAATGCAATAATAATGCACTTTTACGATAAAGCAACAATATTTATTACAAACCGTACAAATTCATGACATAAAAATTAAATTTTGTATATGTTACTTTTAAGCAAAAAAAAGTTAAGCAATAGGATAATTACTAGGTTATTTTTCCTTTCTCTGATTTTTAAATTGGAACATATTACAAAATGCGGTGGTTGCTTAGAATACAAAATATAGATATCAGCTAAATATAGAAAATGAACTCAGAGGGTCAATTTCTAATCATAAGCATTCCTTTGAAAAATTTGCTCTGTAAGACAAGCCCATGGAAGTAGCTAATAATGATTAAACTTGTTCTTAATTTAGTATTAATTAATTAGTCATAAAATACTCTGTGCACCACTCATACATTAAAAGCAGTGTTTCTCAAACTTTCAATACTGGCGACCCAATTTTTCAATCATAATTTTTGTCTCGCCCCCTGTACAACAATAATGTATTTACTGCAATAAAAATGCACTTTGAGAGAGAAACGCTAAAGTTACAATACGATCTTAATTATAAACCGTACAAATTAATACGATAAGTATATTAAATTTTGTGTATATGTAACTTTTAAGTATATATATATATATATATATATATATATATATATATATATATATTCTCTCTTGGTACATAGTATGACAAATTACAGGTGAAGGTTGGCGCCGCAAAACTTGTTTAAACTTGCAATCCTGGTTCCTAAGGCCAGGAATTTGTCTTTATACTGTGTGCCTACTTCCTACTTTTAGTTATCTTAGGTTTATAACTATATGATTATTTTTATATTTTTGTTTATATGTATATGTATATATGTGTATAAATTTATATATATGTGTATGTATATGTATATGATTATATATTAAAAATTCTTATATTGATTATATATATATATATATATATATATATATATATATATTAAGAAAATTACTTAAAATATATATATATTACTTAGAATTGTGTTATTTTTCTTTCTCTAATTTTTAAATCGGAACAGATCGCAAAATGATGTATTTAAAGATTTATTTCCTTCAGCATTCATTTCTCAAAGTACAAATGTCATTAGAAAATAGACTAGTCAATGTCGCTCTCTCATCATATCCATCACATCTGGCATTATAGGGTACGTTTGCGTGAGTCTGGGCAACCTATCGGATGTCTGCGCAAAACATGTAAAAATGCTTTTCCTCGTACAATTCCAGTCAGTTTTGGTCGACTCGATACTCCTATAGCTACCGAATCTAGCTTGTGTGAATGTACATTTTTTTAAATTTCCACGTTAATTGTAATTCACGGTAATTAAGTATTTACGGCAGTAGATTAAAACAATATCATACATACATTTTTAAGTTGTAAGCAAACATTCGACCATAATAATCAACAAGTACACAGACGAACGAGCATGGTTCCGAAAATTAAATCAAGGCGATCTTCTCAACAATACTAAAATTTTGGATTTACCACCTTTGAAGAAAATGATGGAAAAAAAGCCCCAGAACGATATGTGTTAAAACTTACAAATCTGTAGAACAACGTGTGAAAGTTGTTTTTAAAACATGTAAAATCATTTAGCTATGTTGGCAAAGAATTTTTAAAAAGTATTTTCTGGATGAGGACAGCTTGGGAGCAAGTTACGAGTGGATTAGGGATCTATTTCAAGATATTCCAGAAGGGCTCTCAACTTCCGAAGAAGAAATCTTCATAGATTTCATCCAGTGAAAAATTAAAAGGCAATTTTGTAATAAATCGCTCTTTGAATTTGGGGTAGAGGTGGATGAGGAATTATCTGTACTGAAAACAAAAGCACTTCGTATACTATTACCATTTTCAACATCCTATTTTTTTTTCAAACCGGATTTTCTGCAGTGGATGCCTTGAAGACAAAATATAGATCTCAGCTAAATATAGAAAAATAACTCTTTAAGTGTCAATTTCTGATATTAAACCTTCCTTTGAGAAAAACTTTCCTCTACAAGACAAGCCCGTGGAAGTCCCTAATAATTATTAAACTTGTTCTTAATTTAGTAATAAGATTGATTGATTGAATATTAACGTCGCACTGTTCAGCTATACGAGGGCTTTTGACGACGGACCACGTAATTTTGAACCATGGTCAAGTGACGTGGATGACACCTGAGCTGGCACCCTCTCTCCTAACTACCACACCACACCAACGGGAAACGTTTCAACTCTTAACAGATTTAACGTGCATCGCTGCCCTACACGGTGGGTCTTTAGTGGTACTGGGCTCGAACTCGTGACAAGGCAAGCCACGATCCGATACCTATACCACTCGGCTACCGCGGCCAAATTCAGTAATAAGAAATTATTTATAAAATACCTTCTTCTGTACTGATACATCAAACGTATACTGGCTAAAACACCGACTCTTCGCACGAGTTCATTTTTTAAAAAATAAAACATTGTTCTTGATATAATAGCTGAACTGTAAGGAGAGTAAAACTGTGTGCACGACATTGTATACAAAAATGTAAAATGATTTTTTTAGATAAATGCTATAATTGTAAATAACTGTTTAAAAGAACTGTAATTTTAAACCTCACACAATTAGCATTTAGAATTAATGTTAAATTATGAAAAAAATATAAAATTCCGATGAAGAATAATTGTGTTACTTTTTAACTTTTAAAGCGAGAAGACTTCAAAATGTTTTAACCCGGGAGCAGGCGCGTACTGATACTAACATTAATGGTAGTGTGGGGGGACTCAGTCACCCCAATCATTTGTTTAGAATTACTTTGACTGTACACGATACAAATCGGAATTCTAGTGAATATTTTAATTTATAGAAAGTATACTTACCTTCTTTCAAGGACTATTCAATTCTTTGATGATTTGAGCAAAAATCCAATAAAACTGAACTAAAATGATTCAAAAGTACAAGACCATAATAAAGGACGCAAATCAGACACTTTTCAATTATCCTACAGAAATGTTAAACCAATCAATTCTTTTTCCAAATATCGCAAAACTCAATTATTTACAATTTCCCTAAGCGAAAAGCAAACGCATAAAAGATGGGAGAAAACTAATATTGAATAACCGTACCATAAGATTGAAGGTCAATCAAATGATTAGCAAACGTACTGTGCAGCCTGGCTGAAAAGTTAATCATGACTTCCTTTTTTTTTTCTACAACTAATGTACAGTATTTCAATAATAATTACAGTGGTGAATTGTTTATCTTAGAATTTTCTCAGGGTCTGGGTTTCGTTTTTTTCTTTTAACGAGTAATATTTTATGTTAAAACGTAATAAAAAAATCTCTCATTGAGAAAAATACAGCAAATAAAACAAAATTTTTTTTTTTCTTTAATTTGGTTTTGGGATCAAAGATAGCTATTTGATGACGGAAAAAAGCCAGATAATAAACATAAATTATGTCAGTGTTGTTGTGTGTATTTTTTATTATGGAAGAAAGCATTTTTGTTTTACTTCTCTTTCCGGTTATTTTTTTAAAAAAAAATCTTTAAATTTTCGATACGCTCGCGCCCCCCTTGTAGGGTCATCGCGCCCCCAGGGGGCGCGCCCCACACTTTGAGAAACACTGCTTTAACACGTGAGAAAAAAAACCTTTTCAAATTTTGACAAAAGTCGCCAAAAGGGTCGCTAAGTCGCCAACGTGGCTGTATTTGTAATTTTTTAAATAATTAGTTTTAATCAAAATTAATTTTTATTAATTACAATTAAATTATTGTATTGACATCCAAAATAATCATGTACATTACATTTCAGCTCAACTGAGCGCTTTAAAATGTATTTTATTAACGATTAAAAATTTCACCAACATAAAGAAATGAAAAAAATAAACAAAAAAATAAAATATCTATATAGATCGTGAGCTAATAATAGGAATTGAAAGAGACGTAAGTTGGCGTCGAAAATTGATTTTCTGCCAAACTGTCCAAAACTGGTCTTTATTAAGAAAATGCAGACGATTCACGCTTTTTAGCATTTTTAATTAATATGTTTTCAAATAATCTTTATATATGTAATTCTTTTGTGCGTGTGTATGTAACTGAACTCCTCCTAAACGGCTGGACCGATTTTGATGAAAGTTTTTGTCTGTTCCAGTGGATTCGAGAATGGTTTAGAATTATAATTCGGCTTAGAAATGTTTATTTAATTAATTTTTTATTTATAAATTGTTGATCTTGGAATGTTTTACATTGGATCCGGCAGACTGGCTACGATCGCGGTATCGAATATTCAAAAATCTTTTATTATAAGTCAAGTTGGTCCGGACAGTTGGTGCTGTGATCATTTGAGGAAAATATTTTGTCACTTCGTGTTATTATTTTGTTGAAATAAATCGTGCGTTAATTAAATTATTACATTCAGATGTAATTAGTGTTTGAAATTTTACTCAATTTTACTCAAATTTTACTCAAAACGGTCCAGCAGATTGTTAAAGCTGTATATATATATATATATATATATATATATATATATATATATATATATATATATATATATATATATATATAAAGTAGAAAAGCGACTCACTCACTCACTGACTAATCACGATATCTCCGGAACTATTAAACCTAAAGACTTGAAATTTGGTAGGTAAGTTACTTTCATGGAGTAGACGTCAGCTAAGAACAGTCAGCTAAGTTTGAACCCCAAAGGGGCGTTACGGGTGTTTAAGGGGCGTTATAGATAATTCTTTCCATTACTAAACTATTAGATGTACAGTCGTGAGACTTGGCACACAGATTTTTTTCATAAAGTAGAGATTCCCTACATAATGGTTTTTACAAAAATCGACCTCCAAGGGGCGTTGAGGGCTCTTAAGAGGCGTTATACATATTTATTTCCAATTTTAAAC